>JAFEMH010000891.1:77500-591625 GCA_022495995.1 Adenophora triphylla var. japonica
AGCGCCGATAAGAGTGTCGGGAGCTTCATCGGCTTCTCTGGGAATGTAATTTTCTGTCCATTTTGCATACCCTTCTCCACAACCACTTCCAAGACCTTCTTCTCCTGTACAACCATTTCGCCCTTGCATTGTGGGCAGCGGTCTTTCTCCTGGAAATTTTGAATTTTTTTTTTTTTATTAAACACCGACGGAATATTTCCGTCGCTGATAAATAAAAAAATTATTAAATTATCAGCGGCGGAAATATTCCGTCGGTGTTTATTAAAAAAAAAAAAAACCATTTAATTTCACCGGCGGAATAATTCCGTCGCTGTTAAAGATTTAGCGGCGGAATTTTCCGTCGGTAAATCAACCGCCAAATTAGCGGCGGAAATAAACGAATATTCGAGGAATATTCTTTTTAGCGGCGGAATTTAGCGGCGGAATTAAATTCCGTCGCTAAATTTGACGCCAAAATAATTCCGACGCTAAATACTATATTCCGTCGCTAAATAGCGACGGAATCTGTCCGTCGCTGTTTTTTCCGTCGCTAAATGACCTGTTTCTGGTAGTGGGCCACGTCTATTTGTGAGTATGGTATCATTCCCATGTAATTTTTCATGTCTTCATTTTCATCCCCCATGCTTTGAGTGAATGACATTGATGCATTATCTCCCCCTTTTTCTTTAAGAATAGAGCTAGTAAAATTTGCAAACTTGTCCTTAATACAAGCATTTAATTTTTCTTGGGACATTCCAGGGTTTGCCAATATTATTGTTGTTTTATGAATGAATGATGTTTTAGATTAATTTTTATTTTAATTAGATTAGTTTAGACTTTAGATTATGTTTATGTTTGTTTAATTGTAATAGTTAGGTTGAGGTAAAGACTCCTAAATGTCCTCCCTTATTTATAAAAGGGTAAGGTTGGTTGTCTCCCTCTTTGTAATTTTATTTTAATTAATAAAATTTAAGGGTACCGTCCCCTTTTTTATTTACTTTTATTTATTTAAAAATTCTTAATTTTTTATATAACTTTTTGTAAAAAAATTCAGGACAAAGCAACATCTCAAATACGTTTTTTCTTTATCAAAAAAAAATTGAAAAAAAAAGAAGTTAATATACTATATACAAGTTAACAACTTAACGAAAACTGTTAAAAAGATAATTGTTTTCTTATCTTTAAAAATTCATAATTTTTTTATATAAATTTTTCTAAAAAATTTCAGGACTAAACAACATCTCAATTAGTTATCTTTATTTATCCAAAAAAATTTTTGAAAAAAATAGTTAATATACTATATACAAAGTTAACGAAAACTGTTAAAAAATTAACTGTTACAAGGTTGAAAAATGATATGCTCGGCCGAGCACTGCTATATACTCGACCGAGCATATGAGAACAAAAAGTTTTGAAGAGTATGCTCGACCGAGCAGTATATATGACTCGGCCGAGCAACCCTCAACCCCTAAACCCTAAAAGGGTATGCTCGACCGAGCAACACCAAAGACTTGGCCGAGCAGATCCAAATCGGATAAATCGAAGGTTAACCGAAAAACCGTTAAAACCGTATAACCGTCAAACCGTAACCGGTTTAGCCGGTTATCCGGTTCGGTTCCGGTTGAGGGTTTTCCAAGGTTGAAACCACCGGTTTTCAACCGTGAACCGGCGGTTAAACCAGATCGGCCACGTCTATTTGAGAGTATGGTATCATTCCCATGTAATTTTTCATGTCTTCATTTTCATCCCCCATGCTTTGAGTGAATGACATTGATGCATTATCTCCCCCTTTTTCTTTAAGAATAGAGCTAATAAAATTTGCAAACTTGTCCTTAATACAAGCATCTAATTTTTCTTGAGACATTCCAGGGTTTGCCAATATTATTGTTGTTTTTATCATCTCCATTGGATCCTCTGTGTCATCTTCTTTTTCTTTTCCTTTGCGTTTAGCTGCTTCTTTTGCTTCTTATTTGAGTTGAGCACATACTTTATTAATTTCTTTTAGAGATTCGGTAATATCAAATTTATTTCACCATTTGTAGGAATATGTTATTATGAGACATAAAATATCTAAATCATCATAATCACAGGTGTAAGACCATGATCAAATCCAGGGAATATGAAATTCCATCATGAATAGTATTTGAGTTTCATTTGTGAATGTGGGATTTATCTTTTCTTCTTTGAGGGATGGATGATTGACACAATATTCTTTAAACAATAAGCTTATTTCTCTGGGAAAGAAAAAATATTCCTCAGGTCCAATTTTTTGCCAGTTTACAAAGAACCAACTGGGAATTTCATCATATAAAAATTATTTATCAAACATAAAAAATCATGTATGTTTTCTTTGAGAATTTTTATATAAAAAGGCATTTAGCCATGCATCTATATAATCCCAGAAATTATAATAAAATTGGTGATCAGGATTTGAAAAATAATGTCTTAATTATTTGGGTTAGTTCCCCAATCAGCTGTATTTAAGATTTTCATAATTTTTGCTTTTTAAAAGGCATAATCACTTTGAATTCCTTCTTGAATTGCTTCATTACTTTTAAATCCGTGATAAAAATAAACTGATCATGTTTCTTTGAGAATAATTTCATAGGAAGCTCTATTTTTCTTTCCTTTTATTGGGAAATGAAATCTTTGTTCAAAATATATATTTGCAATATAGTATGGGTATGGGTCTGCCATCCATTTTTTATCACTTGACTCAAGGCAAATAATGAATTCTCTTAAAGATTTTTCTGTCATTTGATGATTGTATTATTCTACTAAGACATCTCTTGTTGTCCTTTGAGAATTAGATGAAGAACATGTATTATGTGTTTCAGATTTTCATGTATAAGGATAAAATTGTGGAAATGTATAATTTTGATAAGATATTCCTGCATAATAACTTCTTGCTCCTCTTTGGTAGGAGTCTCTTCCCCTACATCTGCCTCGAGAACTATAAGTTCTCCAAGACATTATGTGTATCCCTATAAAAACTCTCTTGTTAAGAAATCAGGAAGTGAATCTGATGCACCTTTTATATAGTCAATATGAAAATAAAAAACAGATAGAATAGCTTGCGATCTGGCAAATATTTGTTTTGATACTAATTTTTTACATCTTTTTCTAAGACTTCTTTTGCTGCTTTACAATCTATTCTTAATATAACTTCTTGATTTAAAAGATTTTCTTGAAATTTAGATATACATTTTACTACTGATAACATTTCTTTTTTAATTGTAGAATAATTTTTCTGTGCATCATCCCATTTCCTTGAAGTAAATCTTACTAGTTCTTCCTTGTTTTTTGAAGTATTAAATTGTTTAAGAATTCCACCGTAACCAATATATGAGATTTTTTTTTCCAAATATTACTTTTTAAAATTTAAATTACGAAAATAACATTGTAAAAATTTTAAGTACCAAAGTAGCATTTTTCAACCAATTCCGGAATTGGTAATTCCGGAATAATGTATTCCGGAATTACCAATTCCGAAATTGGTTTTTTTTTTTTTTTCAAAACTGAATTTAAGAAAATAATATTTCTGTTAATAGAGAGCGATCGCGCCTATAGTAGGGAGCGATCGCTCCTAATGTATTCCGGCGTTACCAATTCCGAATTTCCCTTTTTTTTTTTTTTTACAAAACTGATTTTAGCAAATTAATATTTTCTGAAAAAAATAGAGAGCGATCGCGCCATAAGATAGGGCGATCGCGCCTAAAGGCGTATTTTCAAATCCGAAAATGCAAATTCCGGATTTATTTAAATTGGAATCCGAAATTACCATTCCGGATTCAAATGTTGAAGAGAGAGAGGGAAAGTTGTCAAAGTTTTTTCAGATTCAAAAGGAAGGAGAGGGAGTTTCAGTGCCTGAGTGAGAGAAAGAAAGAAAGAAAGAAAGAAAGAAAGAAAGAGAAAGAAAGAAAGAGGGAGAAGAACTTCGGAGAAGGAGAAAGAGTTTGAAGGGGAAATTTGTTGAAGAATAAGAGGAAAGTTTTTTAGAGAAAGAGTTTGAAAGGTTAGTTTTATTTCTTCTTTTTATTTGTTTTGAGTTGTTAATTTTAGCTATATAAATTTTCCTAAGAGTTTATTTGTGCATTTTTATATAATTTGTTGTTAAAACTATTATGATTTATGTACTTAATTGTTGTTTGTCAATGAATTAAACAATTGTAATTCAATTTTTGCCTAGTTAGGATTTTCTTAAGTTAGGTTTAAAATCAAGTGCTTGTTAAAATTACTTTGACAAACTTGTTGCAATTTTTCTACTTAATTATTAATTTATAAGTGTTAAATTTAAAATTTGAGATTAAATGTAGCAAAACCTTAAGTTCCATTTAAATTTAATTACTATTAAATTTTTGTGTTTCAGATGAATCAACATGAACAACAACCATTTATTGTTCCTGGGCCAATCGATCCACATGTATTGACTTCTCAGGAGACACATAGATCTAATTATATTTGGGATGGACAACAGTTAACCAATTTAAGACCTAGGTGTGGTACAGAACTTCCAGCTAGAGTTGATTGGAGGATAGAAACTAAGCTTATAAATGCTGGATTTTATGGAGTGTATTTATTAGGTCATTTACAATATGATTGACACTTGATTGAGGCTTTGATTGAGAGATGGCGTCCAGAGACCCACACTTTTCACTTACCTGTAGGGAGATGACCATCACCTTAGAGGATATTGGTATGTTGTGTGGTCTTCCTGTAGACGGATTGGCTGTGACTAGTTCAGAAACTAGTAGGAGTAAAAGGGAATGGGTTGAGATTGTTGAGGAGTTGTTTGGGGTTACAATATCTCCCACAGACATCAAAGAAGGTAGAATGGTATCTATGAGATGGGTTCTAGATCACTTCCCTCTTTTTGATCAGCTTCCCAATAATGCATCCGAGTATATGATTGAGACATATACTCGAGCCTACATTTTCCTGATATTGGGGTCATACATTATGCCCGACTCGTCTGATAACCTAGTGAAGTTGATGTACCTCTCACTTCTTAGGGAAATAAATAATATTGGTGAGTACAGTTGGGGTAGTGGAGCGTTGGCCTTCTTGTATAGGGAGATGTGTGTAGCATCTCAGCACGATTCGAAAGGGTGTGGTGGCTTCTTGACCATTGTACAGGTATGTCAATTATATTTGATTACATTATGCTAGTGGACATAATCTGTTTTGTACGTAATGACAATTTTTTTATAGCTTTGGGCATGGGAGAGGTTGTTGTGTACACAACCTAGGAGACATACATAAATAACACTTAATGGGACATTACCAGTGGGTTGCAGGTATATTTCAATTACTTCATTTTGTAAATGATCTATTTTGTAATTTATCGCTTTTTTACTCATTATTTTTTATGTCAATTGTTTCATATGTAGGTGGAAGGGTCCATTGTCATATACTTTTGTGACTGCCCATAACCTGCAAGGCTACCGAGACCAATTGTCATATATGAACGAGGATCATGTTGTGTGGCAGCCATACAACGGTGTGATAGCTCCGAATTTCTGCCTTCAGGGGTAAGCTATATGGAGGGCGAAGGTGCCCCTCATCTGCTTCACCCTCATTCTCGCTATCATCAGTAGGACTACTGCAATCATCATATCCATCGTCACGATCTTCATTTAGAAGCAACCCAATATTTTCTTCATAATCTGAATCATTATCATCATCATTATACAATTCCTCACCCTCACCCTCACCCCCTCCCTCTTCCTCTCTCTCTTCCTCTTCCACATATGTTTGTGTACTTGTTCCAGCATCCCTCTCACTATAGGAGCTTAAAGAACCCATCTGGAAGGTATCCATGTCATTAACATACTCATCTTGTAATGGCTTCTCATGGGTTTCAAACTCCTCAACATTCACATTATCAACTAAATTCATCTTAACATACAATTGTAAGCTACTCAACCCACCAAACTGAGCAGAAACATCAAACATGACTTCCATACCCATATCATTGTCGATTATAAATGAAATGTAATTTGCAATCCCGGGAGTGACAAGATGAGGATATCTACATGTAACTTGCAACTGAACAATAGCTCGATCTACCCCAATTTTCTTAGCTAACTTTTTAATCAACTTCTTGTAACTTCGCCGAGTTTTAGCCCTAAGTGCACATTTTGGTCCCCTTTCAAAATGTTCACCTTAAACGGGTGTTCATCATCTCCTCCCCAATAACACATGAAAATAAGTGGAACTCCAGCCCTATTTATTCCTAAAAATTGAAAAAATAAATTATAAAAAATCTAATTTAACAATATCACTACATTTACAAAAAAAATCAAATAAATACTAAATTTAAATTTCAAACAAAAATTAAGAGGAATTATGTACCCTTTTTTTTTTATCTTCTTATGCTCACTTCTTTGAATTTTTCAGCTTTTTTTTTTTCATAAAAATCCACCACCTCCCTTCTCTTCTCCTTGAACTTCTTAATAAACTTCTTGATTTTTCAGATTTTTTTGGAAAAAATCCACCTACTCTCCTCTTCTTCACTGAGGTTGGTTTATGCGTGGGTTGGTTACAGAGTTGCTGGGGAGAAGGGTTTTGTAAAGCAAATTCGGAATTAGCATTTTCGGATTTGAATTTTTCAAAAAAATTATTTACTTAATTCAATTCAGTATTAAAAAAAAATTAATAAAATCCGAAATTACCAATACCAGATTACATTAGGAGCGATCGCCCCCATAAAACGCGCGGTCGCTCTCTATTTTTTTCAGAAAATATTAATTTGCTAAAATCAGTTTTGTAAAAAAAAAGCGGGGGATCCGGAATTGGTAACGCCGGAATACATTAGGAGCGATCGCTCCCTACTATAGGCGCAATCGCTCTCTATTAACATAAATATTATTTTGTTAAATTCAGTTTTGAAAAAATAAAAAACCAATTCCGGAATTGGTAATTCCGGAATACATTATGTCGGAATTACCAATTCCGAAATTGGTTGAAAAATGCTATTTTGGTACTTAAAATTTTTACAATGTTATTTTCGTAAATAAATTTTTAAAAAGTAATATTTTGGAAAAAAAAATCCAATATATGAAGCATCAGTTTCTACAATTTTCTCCATTGTTCATTTGTTAATAATAAACAAGGTATATTTTTTACTTTTAATTTTATTAATTTAACCGCATTAGTGTGTTTTTGTCCCCAAGCTGGAGGATTTTTCTTTAAGAGATCATATAATGGAGCACTATCAAATGCTAGATTTTTTGTAAAGTTTTGCTATATAATTTAAACTTTCTAAAAATCTTTGCAATTGTTTTTTATCTCTGATTTCATCTGAAAATTTAGAAGCAAACTCAATAGATCTATTAATTGGTATAAAAGATTCTTCTTCAATTTCATGACCAATGAATCTTATTTTAGTTTGAAACTAGATTGACTCCCGTGCGATGCACGGGGCATTACTGTATATTCAAAAGACAAAAATTGAAAAAAAAAATTAAAAAAAATCGTTAATACAGTATGAAATAATTTCTTAAAGACTACATTGTCAATACATAAAAATAAGTGGGCAATATTGTTTGGATTTATATATAAATTTATAAAATATTTTGACAAATTTTAAATTATTATTTTGAAATATTTATTTTGACAAATAAATAGCATCTTGATATACTCTCCTATCCAAAATAAATATTTTGTTACCAATTTAAAATTATTACACTCTCCTTTTCAAAATATATATTAAGATAATTTTGTTTATACATATTCACAACCATTTCAACTCATCATCCTATACCCCATCACTTTTATTTTATTTTGTATTCTTTTTTTTATTATTGAAATTATTATTATTATTATTATAATTTATAATTAAAAAAATTACTTCACACTTACGTAATTTTTTAATTTTTTTAATTATAAATGTTAAAAGAAAATTACTTAATCATATATTTTTTGTAAATACGGTAATAATTTTTTTTTTTGTTAAATTGGGCCAATCGCATGGGCAAAAGCCACGGGAAAGGGCCATGGCAGGCCGAAATTACAAAGCCTAGGCAAGCTATAGCAATTTATAGGGAAGGGATAACAATGTAGTTTGGTTTGTAATCAATGTGGGATAAATTATTCTAGGCCAAGCGCAAAGGCTAAGGCCAAGGGCCACGCGAAAGGGCAAGCATGATTTCCCACATTGGAAGAAAAAGAATGCAAAATGGCCTTGGTATATAATGAGCCATTATATACCTAGGCAACCCATTTTCTTTTGATTATTTTTCGATGTGGGATATACTCTCCTTTCCAAAATAAAGATTAAGATAATTTTGTTTATACATATTCAAAACCATTTAAACTCATCATCCTATACCCCATCGCTTTTATTTTATATTATATTCATTTTTTTAGTATATAATTATTATTATTATTAATATCATTTATAATTAAAATATTTACTTCACACTTAAGCAATTTTAAATGAAAAGAAATTAAAAAAATAGGAAAGGATAATTAACGAATTTAAATTTAAAAGAGGGGATTATTTTTCTTTGTACAAATCAAATGAAAGAAGTATGTATTTAAAGAGAAAAAAATTATGAATTTAGGTGAAAAAATGAAATAAAAAAATAATAAATTAAAAAATTAGAATTGTTTTTATTATGATCTAAAAAAAAATAAAAAAATTCGGACTTCATTAATTAAAAAAAATTGCAAAATTAGTAAAGGATAATTAATAAATTAATATTTATACAAAAGATTTTTTTTTTCAAATCTAATAAAATAAGTCTCCACTTAAAGAAAATAATTAACAAATTTTGGTATATCCGGATAAAGATTTAACCAAAGGCCTTTTTTTTTTTTCTCAAATTAGTTCTTTTAACGAAAATTTTATAATTAAATTAATCCTAGGTCAAGGACTAAGCCATGGCCGGCCAATGGCCAAGCCAGCGAATATCAATGCCTAATCCCTTTGGCTTAAGCCTCATTATATAACCAAGACAAGCCTAAAACTTCTGTAGTTTTTCCATGTGGGATAAAACCAAGGAAAAGGCGACGGCCAAGGGCCACGGCCAAGGCCAAACATGATTTCCCACATTGGAAGAAAAAGAATGCAAAATGGCCTTGGTATATAATGAGCCATTATATACCTAGGCAACCCATTTTCTTTTGATTATTTTTCGATGTGGGATATACTCTCCTTTCCAAAATAAAGATTAAGATAATTTTGTTTATACATATTCAAAACCATTTAAACTCATCATCCTATACCCCATCGCTTTTATTTTATATTATATTCATTTTTTTAGTATATAATTATTATTATTATTAATATCATTTATAATTAAAGTATTTACTTCACACTTATGTACTTTTAAATGAAAAGAAATAAAAAAAAAAAGGAAAGGATAATTAACAAATTTAAATTTAAAAGAGGGGATTATTTTTCTTTGTACAAATCAAATGAAAGAAGTATGTATTTAAAGAGAAAAAAATTATGAATTTAGGTGAAAAAAATAAATAAAAAAATAATAAATTAAAAAATTAGAATTGTTTTTATTTATGATCTAAAAAAAAAAAATTCGGACTTCATTAATTTAAAAAAAATTGCAAAATTAGTAAAGGATAATTAATAAATTAATATTTATACAAAAGATTTTTTTTTCCAAATCTGATAAAATAAGTCTCCACTTAAAGAAAATAATTAACAAATTTTGGTTTATCCGGATAAAGATATAACCAAAGGCCTTTTTTTTTTTTCTCAAATTAGTCCTTTTAACGAAAATTTTATAATTAAATTAATCCTAGGTCAAGGACTAAGCCATGGCCGGCCAATGGCCAAGCCGGCCAATATCAATGCCTAATCCCTTTGGTTTAAGCCTCATTATATAACCAAGACAAGCCTAAAACTTTTGTAGTTTTTCCATGTGGGATAAAACCAAGGAAAAGGCGAAAGACAAGGGCCACGGCCAAGGCCAAGCATGATTTCCCACATTGGAAGAAAAAGAATGCAAAATGGCCTTGGTATATAATGAGCCATTATATACCTAGGCAACCCATTTTCTTTTGATTATTTTTCGATGTGGGATATACTCTCCTTTCCAAAATAAAGATTAAGATAATTTGTTTATACATATTCAAAACCATTTAAACTCATCATCCTATACCCCATCGGTTTTATTTTATATTATATTCATTTTTTTAGTATATAATTATTATTATTATTAATATCATTTATAATTAAAATATTTACTTCACACTTATGTACTTTTAAATGAAAAGAAATTAAAAAAATAGGAAAGGATAATTAAGAAATATATATTTAAAATAGGGGATTATTTTTCTTTGTACAAATCAAATGAAAGAAGTATGTATTTAAAGAGAAAAAAATTATGAATTTAGGTGAAAAAATGAAATAAAAAAATAATAAATTAAAAAAATAGAAGTTTTTTTTATTATGATTTATAAATAAAAAAAAATAATTCTGACTTCATTAAGAAAAAAAAAATTGCAAAATTAGTAAAGGATAATTAATAAAATAGTATTTATACAAAAGATTTTTTCTTTTTCAAATCTAATAAAATAAGTCTCCACTTAAAGAAAATACTAACAAATTTTGGTTTATCCGGATAAAAATTTAACTAAAGGCCTATTTTTTTTTCAAATTAGTCCTTTTAACGAAAAATTTAACAATTGCGTTATCCGAATACGACCCTAATACTTAAGGGCCATACCCGAATCCGACCCAAATTTACCCGATCCGAGACCCGATCCAATTCGAGGCCAAGGTCGACGGCATGGGCCAAGGCCAAGGCAATGGTTAAGGGCCACGGCCGGCCAAATTGCCAAAACCATGGCCAGGTGCATGAATATATAGGGGGAGGAGAATTTTTTTTTTTGGTTTGAAACCAATGTGGGATAAATCCCCTCCATGCAACCGCCAAGGCCAAGGCCGGCCAAGGCCGAGCCACGGCCAAGGCCAAGGCTTTTGGCCCATTTTTATTCCATTTTTGCCATGCTATGAAAAGACGAAAATGCCCCCTCAAATGCCCATTTTTATATATACCTAGGCAACCCATTTTCTTTTGATTATTTTTCGATGTGGGATATACTTTCCTTTCCAAAATAAAGATTAAGATAATTTTGTTTATACATATTCAAAACCATTTAAACTCATCGTCCTATACCCCATCGCTTTTATTTTATATTATATTCATTTTTTTAGTATATAATTATTATTATTATTAATATCATTTATAATTAAAATATTTACTTCACACTTAAGTACTTTTAAATGAAAAGAAATTAAAAAAATATGAAAGGATAATTAAGAAATATATATTTAAAATAGGGGATTATTTTTCTTTGTACAAATCAAATGAAAGAAGTATGTATTTAAAGAGAAAAAAATTATGAATTTAGGTGAAAAAATGAAATAAAAAATAATAAATTAAAAAAATAGAAGTTTTTTTTATTATGATTTATAAAAAAAAATAAATAATTCGGACTTCATTAAAAAAAAAAATTGCAAAATTAGTAAAGGATAATTAATAAAATAATATTTATACAAAAGATTTTTTCTTTTTCAAATCTAATAAAATAAGTCTCCACTTAAAGAAAATACTAACAAATTTTGGTTTATCCGGATAAAAATTTAACTAAAGGCCTATTTTTTTTTTCAAATTAGTCCTTTTAACGAAAAATTTAACAATTGCGTTATCCGAATACGACCCTAATACTTAAGGGCCATACCCGAGTCCGACCCAAAATTACCCGATCCGAGACCCGATCCAATTCGAGGCCAAGGTCGACGGCATGGGCCAAGGCCAAGGCCATGGTTAAGGGCCACGGCCGGCCAAATTGGCATAACCATGGCCAGGTGCATGAATATATAGGGGGAGGAGAATTTTTTTTTTTGGTTTGAAACCAATGTGGGATAAATCCCCTCCATGCAACCGCCAAGGCCAAGGCCGGCCAAGGCCGAGCCACGGCCAAGGCCAAGGCCGGCCAAGGCCAAGGATTTTGGCCCATTTTTATTCCAATTTTGCCATGCTATGAAATGACGAAAATGCCCTTCAAAGTCTCTTTAATTACCAAAAGCTTGTTATTATATATTGATAGATAATTGCATTTTCTTTTCAGAAATTACTAAACCATTATGTTTAACCATGTAGAACAACGTTTGTAAGTGTTTAAAGTGTTGGTCAATGTTTTTTGAAATTGTCAGGATATCATCAATATAAACAATAATAAATTCTGAGTATGGGTAAAATATGTTATTCATAATATTTTGAAATTCTGATGGGGCATTTTTAAGCCCGAAAGGGATTACATTCCATTCATAATACCCAAAGGGTATTGTGAAAGCAGTCTTATATTTATCTTATTCTGCTATTTGGATTTGCCAATATCTTGACTTTAAGTCAAAATTTGAATAAATATAAGCTTCATTTAATATATTTAATAAAATTTTTTTTATTTGAAATTAGATATCTTATCCATTTTAAAACTTTATTAAGTGGTTTATAATTTATTACTAATCTAGGTATTCCCATCTCTTTTTCAGCATTTTTATTGACATAGAAAGCTGAACAACTCCAATGAGATTGGCTTTTCCTAATAAGTTGTTTTTCTAATAATTCTTGAATTTCTTTTTTACAATATTTTACTAATTATTTATTCATTTGAATAGGTCTAGCTTTTGTTAGAATTTTCTTTTCATCAAAATCATTTTCATAAGGTAATTTTACAACATGCTTCTTCCTTTGCCAAAAAGTTGTTGGTAATTCATTACAAATTTCATTTTTCATTTTACTTTCAATGTATTTAATTATCTCTTTTATCTTTGGATTTTGAAGCTGATGGTTTATATTTGTAATTTTTATATTTTGTAAAAAGTTTAATTTTTTTCTTTAAATACTAGATTTTTTTAGTTCATTCAATGCTTTTGTTTGAGGGTTCATTATAAATCTAAAAATAATTTGTTTATTATTTAATGTCGAGTGTATTCCTATACAATCTATTTTATCTATAGGCTGTATTAATGAAAAGAAAGGTGTTCCTAATATTATAAATTGTGTTAATCATTTAATCATATAAAATGATGTTTTAATACAAATTTTATCATTACAAATATGAGCATTAGGTAATTTATAATTTATTATCATTTTTGATCCATTAGCAGCTGTTAAGCTATTATGAGATTTTGTTTTTTTGGAAATATTTAGTAGATATTAGTCCTTCTTTTATACAATTCATATCTGCTTCAATATCTATTAGTGCAACAATTTATATATTAAATTCTTCATTTACTACTAATGTTATATATACATACCATTTTTGATATGTTATTGTATCTATAAGACATAAATAATATTTTTCTTTATTTTCATTACTTGATGTGGAAGGTAATTGTTCATTATTTATTTTGTTTGTGTTTTGGTTAACTTCTGCTATTGTAGATAGTATTTTTCCCTTTTCTATATTTTCAATTTTATTTTTTAACTCTTTTATTTCTATTTTTAATTGATTTATTTCTTGTCTTAATTCATGTATAGTTGGTTCTCTTCATGTTATATCTTCAAATCTGTCTATTACCTCTGTTAAAGAGTAATTTAATTGATTTCGTTTTAATGGATCTGTTTATGATTCTTTTTCAAAGTTTTCTAACAAATTTTCCAATATTTTTCTCTTTTCTTCTGGGTCTTCAATTTTGTCTATAAGATCCAACATAAAAGTTTGATTTTTAGTTAAAGTATTTATACTTAAATCATTCATTTGTAAAATTGATTTATAATAACCTATTTCACTACTACAATTTCCATCACACCAATCTGATGTATTTTCTGAACTTGTCTCGTCATCAGAGTTAATATTCATCATTTCATTTTCAATATCACTAGAAGAGTTTTCAGTATTTTCTTCTTCTAATCTTAATAATATCTGACATACACCTTGTTTCAGGTCTTCACCAATATTTAATTCTTGTATCTTTTTTCTTACCCAACATCTATTTGCACAATGACCAATTTTTCCACACTATGACAAACAATATCATTTTTTGATTTTCTTTTAGGATTTTTTTCTAGCTACTTTATTAGAATTATTAGAATGATTTGATTCTTCTTTTGATTTTGATTTTCTATATATATTATATTTTCTTTTAGGTTGAAACATTTTTCTAATTTTTTTATGGGCGTAGGTATTTTTGTTTGAGGAATTTTATATTCGAATTGATGACAATATTCTCCTAATTCATTTCGACTAGTTAGTCCTTGTTTTTGGAGTTGAGCTTTAAGATTTAAATCATTACAAAGAGCTAATCCTTCACCTGTACATTTAGCAAATAATTCTTTATATGTATATTTATCATAAGAAATATTATTTACATGTTTATTTCTTATTCTGGCTTTTACTTTTTATGCAAATAAAGGTGGTAATCGTGAAATAAATTTTTCTTTCCAAAATGATGCATTAGCATCATTTCTTAATGTTACCTTTTGATGTAGGAAGGATATTTGACAAAGTCAAATATATTAATTATTTTTGTATTTTAATTAATATCTTAGGATTTAATTAGTTTTAGTTTATATTTTATTTCTTATTTTCGTCATTAATTTTAATAGGTTGATTAGAGTTGATTTTAGAGTAGATTTTGAGGAGATTTACTAAGTTTTTGAGCCATTTTTGGGTGACATTATGGCGTATGTTTGGTACTGCGTTGAATAGAAGTTCTACAGCTCATCCACAGACAGACGGACCGAGGTTACAAACGGGACATTGGGAAACATGATCAGAAGTGTTTGTGGGGACAAGCCGAAGCAGTGGGATTTGGCATTACCGCAGGTGGAGTTTGCTTACAACAGTGCAGTCCATTCGGCTACGGGTAAATCACCATTTTCTGTAGTCTATTCGTCGACGCCAAGGCATGTTGTAGATTTGGTACCTTTACCAAGGGGTCGTGGTGTGAGCCAAGCAGCTGAAAATATGGCCAATGAAGTATGTGCTGTCAAAGAAGAGGTTCGGGCCAAATTGGAGGCAACGGGAGTAAAGAATAAAGGCTGCTGCGACAAGAAGAAACGGGTCAAAGTTTTCAAGGTTGGGGATGATGTTATGGTTTTCCTTCGACGAGAGCGTTTTCTGTTGGCACGTACAAGAAATTGCAACCTCGCAAGTATGGGCCTTTCAAGGTGACTCGGAAGATTAATGACAATGCATATTTGGTGGCTCTTCCTGATAATTTGAACATCTCGAATACTTTCAACGTGGCGGACATATATGAGTATCATGCGGATGGAGTTCTTTATCTCGATGCGAACTCGGAGTCGAGTTCTTTGGAGGTGGAGGAGGCGATACGGGAGCGAGAGCGGCCGCGCTCGTGGGGTGCGCGGCCGCGCTCAAGACGGTGTCAACCGGGCGGCGGTTTCGGCCAAGGTGCGCGACCGCGCTCGGGAGAGAGCGACCGCGGCTGAAGACGAGGAAGAGCGGCGTGAGCCTCGGCAGTGCGCGACCGCGCTGGGCTAAGCGGCGGCCGCGCTCGAGACGGAGGATTGAAGACTGATTCCTTTTTAATTACGGAAAAACTCTTAATTTTGGCATTTTATTTATTTTGGGAACTCTTTTATTTGCTGCCTAGGTAGAAGTATAAATACTTAGTCTTTTATTTTTGGAGAACAACTTATTCATTATTGATTTCCAATTCAAAGAGGTTTTCTCTTTAATTTTCTGGTGGATTCCAGATTTGTGTTCTTGAGGATTCATTGCTTGTGAATTCTTGTGTTTAGTGCGCTAAACACGAATCGTATGGCTTCCGTGCTGCGTCAGTTGGTATCAGAGCAGGCCATATCCTGTCTTTTACATCATACTGAAGTATTATGGGAGATCAGGCAACAAAGGTTGATATCGGTGGTGTAACTACCGCTATCACTTCCTTGCAGCCTCTGGTGCGGCGTTGATTGCCACTCAACAAGATCAAAACACCAATCAAAACTGTCATGGTGAGAGAGACAGGGTTAATCCAAGAAGACGTCCTCAAGGGACAGAAAATCGGAATAATGGGGAGTCCAGTTTCAGATCTGATGACGAGGTTATTCACGGAATAGATCTTCGATTGGATCGTGCTCGACAACAGGAACAATATTTTCTAGCATTAGAGGACGAAGAACTCAACGAAGCGGACAAGCATGATCGACGTGTGCAGAAATATAAAGCAATCAAAGATCTGAATCGGGCATCAAGGGAGCGAGTGCTTAGGCAGCGACATAGGATGAAAGCCAATTTTTATGCCGACAAAGCCGATCACTACACTGCCAAGATTCAGAAACTGAAAGCGCGTAGATCTGCAGTCTATGAACGTGCTGAAGAAGAACGTCGGAGCCAGTTCGAGGTCTTATTGCAGAATAACAAAAATTATGCTCAAGAAGAAAGTTGCGGGGAAAGCTTCCACCGCATCGAGCCGATTGAAGGAAAAGGGGCTGCAGAAGTAAATAGCTCCAAAGCAATATCACATTGGCATCAATTACCAGATCCCCCAAACAGCACTTGCGGTCAGGTTCTCCATACAAGGCTAGAGGCAATTAGCGATTACCAGGAACCTACCCCCGCCTCAAGGGAGTGTGTTAAGGAGGATGATAAATTAGACACGCTTGCAATGGGGAAAGACTTGGCAATTGGAGTCTCTAGGGATACAGATTTGCAGCTTGTGGGACCAAGCAAAAATGAAACAGGCAATATGAATAAGGAGAGACTGTATAAGAACTTTTGTGGTGAAATTATTCCTGCAAGTATTATGGTCCATGATCATGCCCTGGTTGAGTTCAAGAATGAAGATGTGGGTGATATTACTTGGTCTGCATCATCAATTTTTGATATTGTTGTGGGTGTTATTGATTGGACAGAAGAATCTAAATACGATGATATTTTTATTATTGATCATGGGGAGATTGTGGAAGAGTCCATGGAGGACGCTAATTTTTCATTCATTGTTGACTCTGAGGAAGATGAGAAGGACGATCAACATAAGGATGAGATTGATGTGTTAAATTTTTTTCCTAAGGCAAGAAAAGCATTGATTTATTCAAAGTATTTGTTCTTCTGGGGCGGGTCTTGCCAAATATCGGATATGAACTCGGGGTCGAGTTCTTTTGAAGAATGGGTGACTGATGTAGGAAGGATATTTGACAAAGTCAAATATATTAATTATTTTTGTATTTTAATTAATATCTTAGGATTTAATTAGTTTTAGTTTATATTTTATTTCTTATTTTCGTCATTAATTTTAATAGGTTGATTAGAGTTGATTTTAGAGTAGATTTTGAGGAGATTTACTAGTTTTTGAGTCCTATTTAGTTACCATATAGGTTAGGAGTAATTCTAGAAGGTTTAGGATTGTTTTTTCAAGTTTTATGAGCACTATAAAATAGGCCTAAGGGTGTAATCCGAAAATTAGCTTTTGATATTATTAATTTGAAGAGTTTTTCTCTTAATTCCTGGTGGATTCCAGATTACTGCTGGTGGATTCCAGTATTGTGTTTGAGGATTCTTCGCTTGAAGAGTTCTTGTGATTAGTGCGCTAATCACGAAATTTATCTGGCTTCCGTGCTGCGTCACCTTTGTAAGGAATAAATCTTTATGCCATCTAAAATGGGTTAAAGTTGGACATCTTAAATTCATTAGAAGTTCTTTCCCTTTATCCATCACTAGTATTGCACCCGTGCGTTGCACGATGATATAGTTTTATTTATATATTCTCATTATAAAAAAACATTTCATTTAAAATTTACAACATATTTTAAAATCTCTCTCTATATATATATATATATATATATATATATATATATATGGAAAATTTATTCAAATGAGAACCAAATTTATATGGTAAACCACGGTAACCACTAAATGTACCTATGGATTAAAAAACACATCAATGCTTCAGATTAAAAAAATAGAGGAGGTGGCATTTTCGTAATTATTGTGAACTAAATCCCCCTCAAATTTCAAAATAAAATATCTCAATATCTATAAGTCGAAAAAAAATTTCGAAAACACTGATTTTTTTGTCTTGACGAGACGATTCAAACTAGATCCCTGAAGATAGGATTTTGAAAAAATAATATTGAACAACGTCTAATTTTTAAAACACTGTATTATGCTCATCGATTGGGGTCCATTACTTGGATTGCACTTTAATGAGAGCATGTGGTTAGGCCTGCTAATAAGATTGGGTATTAAAAATTAGACGTTGTCAGATTGTCTTAGTGAACACTAGATGTGGTGTATTAGTGAACACTAGCTGTATTGTCTTAGTGAACACTAGTTGTATTGTCTTAGTGAACACTAATTAATTAGTGAACACTAGCTGTAAGTGAACACTAGCTATGTTGTCTTAGTGAACACTAGCTATGTTAACACTAGCTATGTTGTCTTAGTGAACACTAGTTGTATTGTCTTAGTGAACACTAATTAATTAGTGAACACTACCGTAAGTGAACACTAAGTGAACACTAGCTATGTTGTCTTAGTGAACACTTATTAATTAGTAAACACTAGCTGTAAGTGAACACTAGCTGTAAGTTAACTAGTTATGTTGTCTTAGTGAACACTAGCTATGTTGTCTTAGCGAACACTAGCTGTGTTGTCTTAGTGAACACTAGCTATGTTGTCTTAGTGAACACTAGTTGTATTGTCTTAGCGAACACTAATTAATTAGCGAACACTAGCCGTATTGTTCACTAATTAATTAGTGAACACTAGTCAGTATTGTCTTAGTGAACACTAGCTGTAAGTGAACACTAGCTGTAAGTTAACTTAACTAATTATGTTGTCTTAGTGAACACTAGCTGTGTTGTCTTAGTGAACACTAGCTATGTTGTCTTAGTGAACACTAGTTGTATTGATGAGTGGCAAAGACAGAGAAATGGCTGACTCAACATATATAAAGACAAGATATCCATCCTCGAAAGGTAAAGGTACATTTGGAGTTGTAATACAAAAACAAGATTGAATGGTTTATACTTTATTGTCTGTTCATTCAATCTCATTATTCATTATCAATCCTCTAAAGTGGAGTACGTTATTTTATTATTTTTATTTCCAAGTTTGACGTGTCCATGGCCTCTAAAGTAGACAATGTAATTGGGTTTGATTTACATCATACTTTATTGCTTTAATTAATAAAAAACAGACTTAGATGATTCAGCCATAGGTCGTCAAGTCATACAACTAACCTTTGTTGTCCCAGATATGAAAAATGTTTGACAACGAAAAGGTGGAATTAATGGCCACTGCCTTCACAATTCTAAGCCCAGGTGAGCATTAAATTATTCCAAAACTCAAGAATGAGAACACCAATTGAAGGTCCTCTGTTTGATGGGCCAAGGTTGCTATTGTACACTATATACATAGTTAGTATTCCCTCCGTTCCATTGTTCAATATTATTTTTTCAAAATTCTATCTTCAGGGATCTAGTTTGAATCGTCTCGTCAAGACAAGAAAATCAGTGTTTTCGAAAAAAAATTTCGACTTATAGATATTGAGATATTTTATTTTGAAATTTGAGTGATTTTAAATGAAATAATTACGAAAATGCCATCCCTCTATCTTTTTTTTTAATCCAGAAAGATTGATGTATTTTTTAATCCACCGACCGTTAAGTTCTTATAGTTCTCATATAAATGTAGTTCTATTATAATAGATATATATATATATATATATATATATATATATATATATATATATATATATATATATATATATATATATATATATATATATATATATATGATTATATAAAAACTAAAACATAGTTCTTTCGCCCCAAAATAAATTTTTATTTTTATCCTAAAAAATATTCACTTTAATTTGAAGTAGTAATAGTAAAAATAAAAAAACTACGGTAGTAGGCTCTATTATTATGACAATCAATGATTGTACCGTCCAATATATTTTGATTTTTTTTTGTAAGAAGAGAAATATTATTATTAAAAGTAAACAGTGGGATAAATTGAGGTAGAAAATAGTTAGTAAATAATTATTGTAAGTATAACATATGGGACTAATTGAATAAAGATGTATATAAGCTTTATTTTTGGGTTTTAAAATTTAAAATAAAACACATTTTTTAAAAAACTTTGAAGTTGAAATTGGTATGGCGAACCCGTTAGTTCATACCACCTCCATCCTAATTAAAATGTTTGAGAATCTAAATATTGTTATTTTTATGAAAATCTAAATATTATTATTGAGACATTACTAATCATGATGACATAACAATTATTAAATTTTTATTAGAATTATTATTATTTTTTTCTTCAAAATCATGGTTTAAGTCCAATCAAATTGAACAAAACCCTATTTGAAGCGAAACAAAGGGGAGTATATATATATATATATTCGTAATATACTAAATAGTTAAATATGAAACACATTAACACAAAAAACTATAAAAGATTAAAAATAATAATTAAAAGAATTATAGAAACATAAAGTTTGTCGTACATTCACAAATACTCCCTACGTTCCAATTGAAACTACACCTTTAACTAAATAAAAATTTATATCAGGTCATCACTATTCAACGAACCTACTTTCTTTTTATATTGGTCACATTCTTTTTAAGTTATTCAACTCTATAAAAATAATGCAAAGTAATGATAAATTATTTTCCATTATAATATCTGAAGTAAATTTGATTATTTCCTTCTTAAATAAATGTCTATTTGTTAAAAAAAATGTCTATTTATTAAAATTAAAAATCATCAAGCTACTAAGTGTGCTTTTATTCAATTAAAAATGTGCTTAGTTATATCCCAACTTTTTACAATATAAAGTTATAATTGAATATTTATTTTTAGATGAAAAGAATAAGTAAATGTTGTTGCAGTTAATTTTACTTGCTATTTTTGAATGTAAAATCTTTTTTTTTTTATGAAAAAATGTGTGAATATAGTTTGAAATATATAATCTCTAATGGAGAATAACGATTAAAAGAGTAGCATTTCAATTTTTTTGATTTTTCTTTTGGACAGGGGCGCTACTTTATCATATACATTGTGGGGAGATTTTGTTGATAACTTGACAAGTTATCTTGAAACATCAAATGATTTTCCCATGATAATTTTGATTCAAATGGGAAAAGTTAAAGAGTTTACGGGAAAATTGTGAATCTCATCTACTTATCATGTAATTAAAGTTATCATCAATGAGGATATAAGGGAGATTATTGATTAAAAACAGGTGAAACAACAAATTTTGATTATTTATAAGATATAAAAGAATGACAAAATCTAATTTATCTTTATTACAATTTTATGTCAAGCTACAAATACTAACAGATTTTTATAAATCAATGTCATAATTTTGAATATATTATTTAACATTAAAATTTAATTGATAATATATATGGAAAATTATTGTAAGGTTAGGAATAATAACAATTTTTTTAAAAAATAAATGTCTTAGTTATCCTCCAAAAAAATTAATGTCTTAGTTTTATATTGTTCAAAACTAAAACTTCCGTAATACGATTTGTATTTGCACCTACTCTCTAAAACTCTTTAAATCTAGAAATATGAACTCTTTTTTTGCTTAAATTATGTGATAATCAATATTTTTTTAAAAGTTGATAGTAAATTTAAGCTTGATATTAAATTTAATTTTGAAACTGATATGTAAATAATACTATATACATATAGAAATTGATAGGCATTAGTCAAAACAATGTCAAAATCTAGTTTATCTTTTTATTAGAATTTAATGTCATAATTTCTGATACAGATGACATATAATGTGAACATAATGAGTAATCTTAATTAGTCAATAATATCAAACGTTTTTCATTAACTTTTGTTAAACAACAAATTTTCTAAATTAGGAAGCATTTTTGGCGGGAAAGCTTCTTATTTCCTTATTTAGTGAATATCTTGTTATATATATATATATATATATATATATATAGATTTGGATCCTATGAAATTTTTAATGATTGCTTGAATTAATGTGTAAATTGCATCCTCTTGGAAAGTGCTTATTATTTTGTTGTGTTCTTGGATCAGTATTATTAACAACTTTAGTATCATTTAATATTTCAAATTGTTGTTGTGGTGTGAGAATATTATCCCACTATCCATTAAGTTGTCCTATGAATCCAGTAGATATTAGTTTTGATATATTACTATCATAATTTTCATATATTTTGCAAGCTGTAGAATACATAATCATTTTATGCATGTAATTTAATATTTTATATTCTGCCATGCCATCTATATTCCATTCATATATAGCTTTAGGATTATAATAAGTTTGACCAGTTAAACTGTATTTCTCATATGCTATATCAACAGGTGTAGGCATAGGGTAGTAATATCTACTAGTAGCTTGGAAAATTTGTGATTTTTGAGTTCCTAATTTTTCTAATTGTGTTGTGAATTGATTTTCTAATTCGTATATCTCATCTACTAATCATGTAACTAAAGTTATCATCAATGAGGATATAAGGGAGATTATTGATTAAAAACAGGTGAAACAACAAATTTTGATTATTTTTAAGATATAAAAGAATGACAAAATCTAATTTATCTTTATTACAATTTTATGTCAAGCTACAAATACTAACAGATTTTTATAAATCAATGTCATAATTTTGAATATATTATTTAACATTAAAATTTAATTGATAATATATATGGAAAATTATTGTAAGGTTAGGAATAATAACAATTAGTTATCCTTCAAAAAAATTAATGTCTTAGTTTTATGTTGTTCAAAACTAAAACTTCCGTAATACGATTTGTATTTGCACCTACTCTCTAAAACTCTTTAAATCTAGAAATGATGATGCCAAAATTGTCAAATTAGTCCAAATTCAAGCGATGAATGCTCCGGTGATTGCAAAGCCTGAAAATAAGAGAAAACACGTAAACTAAGTCGGGGCGGATCCGGCTAAAGGCCCTCCGGCGTGAGAGTAAGTTCACGGTTTGTATGTGAGAAACTAAATTGACAGAGTTTCTGTATTGTAAAAAGTAACGTACCAAATAATGAGCCATGGGGCTTGTATTTATAGGGATGGATTGATAGAATCCATGTTGGAATGAACTTGTAAAGAGATAAGATATAATCCTAAAAGAATTATATCTGTTAAGGAGTCATTGTTTGACTTGAATTGATGTTGGTAATTGTAATCCTGATTGGATCACGACTGTAGAATCCTTGTTTGATAAGGACTGTGTAATCTGCTAGCCGGAACGCCGAGGAACATGAATGTTTTATCTCGGCCTTGACAAGTAGGCCGAGGTGAATGATTCTGCTTCCTCGTCATTTGGTGATTGGCCGACAAAGGAACATGCCGGGATGAACAAATCTCTCTTCTCGTCATTTGATGATATACCGAGGTGAGAACATTTCTTTCCTCGTCATTTGTGACATCTCGGAGTATGATAAGCCAGGTATGAAGATGTAAGGCCGAGGTGAACGTTCCTCGACATACGGGGAAGACGTTCTTCGGCCATAACACTTGTATTATTGGATTATGTTTATGGCCCAATCCTTTTGGGCCCAGCTCGAGCAAGCCCATGTTCGTATCTCAGTTTATATCGTTCAGTGGCCCCCGACTTTCTAGCTCGGCTTAGGACGAGGAGAAAGTCATCTCGTCCTCGGCTTATGAAATACGAACAGGTTTTGACACGTGTCCTCGGCGTCTCTTCGTTATCTGACGGTTAATTGCCATGATGATTACGCGTGGGACCCCAGTCTTGTCACGTCTTGAAAATCGCTACCAGCATTTAATTTTGGGGGCGCCATACCCGTTTTCTTGTTTTACCTACGGGTTGACCCGGCTTGGTGGAGTATGAAAACTAAAACCCTTTCATTTAAACCTTTACACACCCCAAGTGTTTGAGAGCATATTGCAAAGGATACACCAGCGAATCACAGCAACCTTCAATCCCAATTTCCGGCGAGTTCGATTTTTCCAGTGAAGTAGCATCCTGCTTTGATTCCAACCGTTTCTTCAAACTCAGGTATGAAATCTCTTCCCTTTTGTGCATTTCGCTTCTGATTTCCAGTTTTCTAGGGTTTTTGGAAGGGATTTCGAATGTGTCAAGAAAAGCTAACCGCCATTGTTGAAGAATAGAGCTTTTCTTCATGAATTTATGTATTTAACTCTCAAAAACTTCAAGTCTTTGATTTTCTTTGCATTTTGTTGAACTTCTTTGAATATTGAATGAACTCCCCCTTTAATCTTTGATTCCCCTTAGAAATGGCTCGTTCTTGGGACCATTCTCCCCGATTTCGTTATGGATACCACACCGGCAATCTGAGGGTTTATCGTAGGGAGAGAGGACCTTGGTTGATGCTGACCTTGGATGCCATAGGAAAGATGTTGAGGGGTTATGGACGTACCCGGATGTTCATCCAATACCCCGATAGTACAAGAATAGACCGAATTGATTCTTCAACTCGTAATGTTGTGTTGCTTGAGGATAGAGCAGAAATAGTGGAACACATCGAACTGTTCTATTCGGCCTCAGATCGTGAAATGCGTGAGCGTCTGAGTGGTAAGGCTCCCTCCTCGGCCTTATGAAATGACGAGGAGGGGAATCTCCCTTCCCCGTCCTAAGATCAGTCATTAACGAGGTAACTAACTTTGTCCCCTCGTCTTTATGCAGATATGACGGGAAGAGAAGGAGAGCCCTCCTCGTCCACCCGCATAGTTAACGCCTTCGTGGAAGGTGCCCAGGTTGATGGCCGCCTGGTTCGAAGAAGGGGAGGCCGAGGAGAAGGAAGCCGAGGAAAACAAAGGGAGAGGGCTCCAAAGGCCGGGGACCCCATGCTTGAAAAATTATATTCCACGTACGGGGTGGACAGGGCCGAATATAAGTTAACTTATATGGGCAAACTTGACCTTAAGACCAAGAAGGAGGAGGAGAGCTTCTATTACAGTGAAGACTGTGTGCATTTCTACTTCAAGCAATTTCAACAGGGGCTCCGTCTTCCTTTGGACCCCTTTATTAATGAATTTTTGGACGATGTAAGGGCGGTGCCGGCCATGCTAGGAGCTAATGGTGCCAGGGTTCTTGTTAGCTTCATCGTCCTTTGTCGTAGTCTGGGTTTTGAACCGACCATGGGAGCTTTTTGGCATTTTTACATGGTCCAATTTGTCAAGGAAAGTTGGCTCCTCGTCATTACGAGTGCACCCAAGAAACCTAAGCTGCTTCTCCCCATGTCTAGCAAAGTTGTCGGCTGGGATAACCATGTCATTAGGGTTGAGAGTCGCCAAGGTTGGGAATTCCAATCCCCTAGCAAGGCTCCAACATCATCAGGTCCGGTCCAGCAATATGAGTGGACCAAGGCTTTAATCAAACGTTTAGAGACATTTGCCGAGGTAGGGCTCCTTGACTGGACAGCGATTGAGTCTTCTGATCACTACTACATCCAGGCGGGTCTGATGCCGGGGAAGAAGGACGGTATAGCTCCCCTCGTCACCGTTAAAAGAGGAAGATGCTTTAATGATTGGACGGTACACCCCGACCTTGTCTTTTATGAGGACTGTCCGAGGTGCAAGATCCCTCCCCTAGATCAGTGTCTGGAGGCAACAAATGTTGTTGGATGTAAATATTTAACTCTAGTACTTTGTAATTTTTGCATATTTCTTCTTCTGCTCGTAATTAACCACTTCTTCCTCGTCCTTGCAGTTTTAACCCCTGAAGAAGAATAAGCCCTAACCATACAGAGACTAAGTCCCATGGAGTTGGTAAAACAAAAGAGGAAGCAGAGCAAGAAATCAGGCCTGGTACAGAGGAGAGAAGAAGCCAACTCTCGTAATCTCATACTCAGTGCTCAGGGTGATCATCCCCTTCCCCTCAAACTGCACGATGAAGTTAATGCCGAGGAAAATGTGTCAGAGGAGCGGGCAAATCCAGCAACTGGGGAGGGGGATGGCCCCCGTGTTGGTTTCGAGGAGGTCGAGGCCGAGGAGACAAGCCTCGTCCCAAGGAAATCTGGCTCAAAAAGATCCCGAGCAAATCCAATGGCCGTTTGAGGGAGCCCGTAGCCTAAGCTAGCAACCGGCTGGAGTGGGGCTCCCAACGCCCGAGGCTCCTCCTCCCTTAACCATCCAGTCCGTCAAAACTTACGAGGAGGCCGACGAGCTAGCTAAGAGCATGGCCATCAACGTTCCCCGTCTTAGGGGTCTTCCTCTGCAAACTAGGGAGGGACCCTTAGTTAGGTTGGGCTGAGCTCCCGTTCAGCGAGCTATGGATGAGGAGGCTTACGAGGCCCTTGTCAAAGAGGCTCCTAGCGAGGATACCTTGCTTTGCCGCAAAGGGCTCTTAATTGCCGAGGTGAATGTCTCCCTGTCTCGGTCATTGATTTTAAGATTTGCTTGGATTTCAAACTTTGCTTTTTCTTTCAGTTGGCTTCCGTCACGGCGTACGAGAATGTCTTGGCCAAGACAAAAGCTAGGCGCCTAACTGAGGCCAAGACCGCCCAGGCGAAGGGCGAGGCCGATAAGGCTTCCTTGGTCAAACTTTTGAAGGCCAAGGATGCTGAGCTTGAAGCAGTCAAGGCCAAAGTAGAGGCCGAAGTGAAGAGGGCAGATGACGAGAGGTCTAAGGCTGAGGAGCTACGTACAAAGGCCGAGGAACATCTCCGGCAGAAGGAAGCCAAGCTAACCGAGGCGAGGAAGGCGAAAGCCGAGGTCCAAGTAAGGGCCGAGGAAGCTGAAGTCAAGTGCCTAGGTTATGAGGCCACTATCGTCACCAGGGAAGAGGAGGCCGTTGCTCGCTTCAAGGAGAGCCAAGCCTTTCAAGATGTCGTGGATGAGAAGACGGCTACAATGTTCGAGGACGGGTATCTCCATCTCACTCGTCGTCTTCTGGCCGATCCTACCACGGGCTTGAGCATTAACAAGATTGCCCAACTGGTTTGCCAGGATCAATATGATGAGGGGGCCAGGGCTCTCCATCACGTGGTTCCATTTTCTGACTACAACATGGAGGTGATGGCTGAGATGGATGCCCAAGCCGACCGAGAAGCATGGGTGCCCCCGTCAATTGTTCCTGGCCACTTTCAGGATTTGGTCGAGGCCATTCAAGATGGGGGAGCCGAGGTCGAGAAGAATGATATCCAAGCTGACCAAACTGTTCTTCCTCCCCCTGGCACTATGACAGATCAATGGCTTGAAGAGCCCTTCAACGATGGCCAGTAAACTTAGGATAGATTCTCCTTTTCTTGCTCTTTGTAATAGATGATAGGACTTTGTAGTTTTGTTTGAATTTTAATGAAAAAATCATTTGTCTTTACTCGTGTTGTTCCAATGAATTGTTTGTGTTTCTGTATGCCAGGCATAGGCACTGGATTTGTGAAGGTGGGGTCCGAGGAGGGTCCCTCGTTCCCTAATTGTTAAGCAAGTGATTAGGCCGAGGAAGGACTCCTTGACTTTATCTGTACTCTTAAATCATGTGGGCCGAGGAAGAACTCCTCGGCTTTAACTGTTGGGTGATTTCTTCTTTTTCGTCTCCTTATGCCGAGGAAGATGACTCGTGCACAGGTTTCAGACGGGATGCCTTTTAGTCGTGGTGACAAGGTGTTTCCTTGTCTTGACGTGAGGCAAGTCATCAGGCCAAGGAGGAATCCTTGGTCTTGACTGTGATTTGTAATCCTAAATCAAGGCGGACCCTTGTTAGGATGTGGAGTCATTAGGTCGAGGAGGACCCTCGGTCTTGACTGTTATTGGTAATCCTAAATCAAGGCGGACCCTTGTTAGGATGTGAAGTCATTAGGTCGAGGAGGATCCTCGGTCTTGACTATTATTGGTAATCCTAAATCAAGGCGAACCCTTGTTAGGATGTGAGGTAAGCCATTAGGCCGAGGAGGACCCTCGGTCTTGGCTGTTGGGAACCCCCAGTCATTGAGTCAAGGCGGACCCTTATCAAGACATAAGGTATGTGTTTTGAAGACTCGGGGATAAGATCCTTATCTTCTGGTGTTTGCGTGAAGAGTTGATAGTTGCTTTGCATGTTGGAAGAAACTGCTTTCGTAAGACTGAAATGTGATTACATCGAACTGCGATCCTATCAACTAAAAGAAACAAAAGACAGGAAACAAGAAACTAATCTACTGCAAAATAAACTAGACTAGTGATAATATTTTCTAAGGTTGTCAGAGTGCCATGGATGCTTGAGATCCTTCCCCTCGTTGGTCTTCAATCTGTAGGTCCCTTCTCGAATGACTTGAGTGATGATGTAGGGACCTTCCCAATTTGGGGAGAGCTTGTTTTGTTCTGCCTTCCGACCAGTGGCTTCAATCTTTCTAAGTACCCAATCGCCTACTTGGAATACTCTTCTGATGACCCTCTTGTCGTGATATGCCTTGGTCCTTTGCTTGTAATTCACCATCCTCATCCGCGCGCCTAGTCGTTTCTCATCTATCAGGTCTAGGTCTATGAGCCTATTAACCTTGTTGACTTGCTCATCATAATGGGAGTTTCTCACAGTAGGGATGGCCATCTCCGCTGGTGCCATAGCCTCAGAACCGAAGGTTAGTGCGAATGGGGTTTCCCCGGTTGTCCCCGGGGTGGTTGTGCGAATAGCCCATAAGGCTAGGGGAAGTTCGTCCAACCATCTACCCTCGCGTCCCTCAAGGTTCTTGGTAAGGGCGGTTAGGACCAGTTTATTGGCAGCTTCTGCTTGACCGTTGCCTTGGGGTCTTCTAACTGAGGACTTTGCATGGCGGACTTTGAATCTTCCCAACTCTGTAGTGAATGCTGTAGAGAATTGTAGTCCATGATCGGAGACAATTGTATGTGGAAGGCCAAATCTTCACCAGATGTTGTCGTGGACGAAGTTGATTGCGTTCTCTTCCGTTATCTTGGCCAATGCCTTTGCTTCTATCCACTTGGAGAAATAATCAACAGCTACTATGACGTACTTGCAATTACCACGGGCGGGAGGGAAGGGTCCGATGATGTCGATTCCCCACGTATAAAACGGCCACGTAGGTATCATAAGTGTTTGTTCGACTGCTGGTAGTCTAGGAATGTCGGAGAATCTTTGGCATTTGTCACATTTTCTAACGTAGGCGTGCGCGTCTTCCCTTAGGTTTGGCCAGTAGTAACCTAGCGATATGATTTTGTCGGCTAAGGTTCTGGCCCCCGGGTGTCCGCCGCAAACACCTTCATGTACTTCTGCCAAGAGGTTCTCAATTTCCTTGGGGTAGACGCACCTTAGCAGGGGTTTCGTGAAAGATCTTCGGTAGAGGACTCCATTCATCACAACGAACCTTGGGGACCTCTTCTTGATAAGCTTAGCTTGAGCTTCATCTTCAAGGAGTTTCTCCTTCTCAATGTATTCAATGTAGTCATCGATCCAACATCTCTCCTCTTCATCTAGGAGCATGATTTGTAGTCTTTCGTACGCAGGTTCCTCGACATAAACTACGTATGGACTGGTCTTAGATGTAGACATGTCCATGGTTGCTAGTTTAGAGAGAACATCTGCGACTTGGTTATCTTCCCTGCCTATTTGCTTGAGTTCGAAAAATTCCATCTTCTTTGTCATGTCCAGGACTAGGTCTCTATACTTGGCAAGGGTGGGGTCTTGGGTGCTATACTCTCCCTTTACTTGTTTGACAACGAGTTGGGAGTCACAGAAAGCCGCCACCTTAGTTGCTCCATAGAAGGAGGCCAACTCATTGCCAAATATTAAATCTTCATATTCAAATTTTGATTGTTGGAGGCCGGGAACTTGAAACGGATGGCGTCTTGCACAAATGTAATCTCCTTCCGGGCTTGCTAGTACAATTCCGGCTCCGCTTCTTTCTTTTGTAGCTGATCCGTCAGTATACAGGATCCAACAGTTGGATGGGAGTTCAATGGGAGAGTCTTTTTCCTCCGGTGCGTTTTGCTTCCGGGAGGTGGGGAGATGCTCACCCATAAAGGCAAGCCTCGACCATGAAGTCAACCAAAGGCCGCGCTGTGAGGGTCTTCCTTGGTTGGTAGGTGATATCAAACTCGGTAAGAGCGATGGACCAATTAAGGAGACGACCGAAGCCGTCCAACTTATGTAGTATCTTCATCAGTGGTTCATTTGTGTACACAGTGATAGGATGTGCAGAAAAATAGGCACGTAATTTCCTTGATGCAATGACTAGCGCGTACGCTAGTTTATCCACAGTGAAGGATCTGCTTTCCACGTCAGACAGTGCCTTAGAGACATAGTATACGGGCTTCGAATTCCTTCATCATTCCGTACTAGGACTCCGCGACAAGATGATCGCGGCAGCTAGGAAGATGTACAAAGATCTCACCTAAGAGGTCGGACCGCTGAGCAAGGGAGGGGAACCCAAGTACTTCTTCAACCGGAGGAATGCTTCAGAGCATTCAGAGTCCAGAGAAGCTCTTGGTACCCTTCAATACCTTGAAGAAGGGCAAGGACTTTTCGGCGCATTTGGCTATGAATCTTCCAAGTGCCGCTATTCTTCCATTAAGTCTTTGAACCTCCTTGATAGTGGTAGGTTCCTTCATGTCAACGAGCGCCTTTAATTTTTTCGTGGTTGGCCTCTATTCCCTTTCGAGATACCATGAAGCCCAGAACTTTCCAGCCGTTACTCCAAATACGCACTTGCTTGGATTCAGCTTCATGTTGTTAGCTCGGAGGTTGTTAATTGTCTCTTCCAGGTCAGGAGCGTGACTGCCCTCCTTGGTCTTTATGACCATGTCATCAATATAAGCTTCCATGTTGCGACCTATTTGAGCTTCAAATACTTTGTTCACCATTCGTTGGTACGTGGCACCCGCGTTCTTGAGTCCAAAGGGCATCATGACATAACAGTAATTTCCCCCAGGTGTTTGGAAGGCCGTCTTCTCGATGTCCTCTTCCGCCATTTTTATCTGATGATAGCCTGAGTAGGCATCTAGGAAGCTGAGAGTTCGGTGCCCAGCAATGGAGTCAACCAACTTATCAATTCTGGGAAGAGGATAGCTGTCCTTGGGGCAGGCCTTGTTCAGATCGGTGAAGTCTATACACATACGCCACTTCCCATTTTGCTTCTTCACCATAACTACGTTGGCCAACCAAACGGGGTACTTGACTTCACAAATTATTCCGGCGCTAAGTAACTTCTGCACCTCTTCCTTAATAGCTTCCTCCTTGTCCCTTGCAAAGTTTCTCCTTGTCTGGGAGATGGTTTTCGCCAAAGGATCAACTTCTAGGCGGTGGAGGGCTACTTCTTCATTGATCCCCCTCATGTCTTCGACTCTCCAAGCAAAGACGTCAAGACTGTTTTTCAAGAGGGAGATGATCCTTTCTTTCTCTTCTGGAGATAGTTGGCCCCTGAGTTTAATTTTTTGTTCAGGATAGTCAGGATTGAAGACTACCTCTTCCAGCTCATCTACAGGCTTCATTTCAGGACCGTCTCGAAATTCTAGAGACTCGATAATAATTTCTCTGATTCTCCTCCCTTCGTTGTCGTTCACATTGAGGCCTTCTTCCTCCATAAGTTTATCAACGTCGGGAAGATTGACCTTTCCTAGGTCATGGTTGGCCCCCGAGTGCTGGCCGTTGATGAGAATAGGATCTTCCTCGAAGACGGGCGGAACTATGCCTTGGTCATCTGCAATTTCTTGGACCATAGGCTCCTCCTCATCATCAAGCACCTCACGGATATAGCTCATTCTGGAGCTAGTTTCGGTGGTTTTCTGAGACTTTGAGATCTTGATGTTTTCCTCGATGGTATCTATCTCCACACTTTTGGATTTCTTTCTGCTCTTCACAACACGTTCCAAGAAGTCTTTGGGGGTTGTCCTCACACATCCAATCCCAGCACGGGTGGGGAATTTAACTCGTTGGTGGGGAAGGGAGGCCACCATCCCAAGTTTAGCTTGACTTGGAATGCCTATGATTGCGTGATAATCACTAGTCAAATCCATGACTACGAAATTGACTGTGGCTTTGGCTAGGAAGGGATGTTCACCGACTTCAAGTTCTAGTTCCACGGTCCCCTTAGCTCCAACCTTATGGTTGGTGAATCCTTCGAGCCTACCATGATATGGTTCCAGTACAGTGTCTTTCAATCCCATCTGTTGGAAAGCGGAATAATACAGAATATCACGGGAGGCCCCCGTGTCCACAAGTAATCTTTCCGATTCCACATTGTCAATTCGACCCTTTATCACGAAGGGTTGTTCACGGGCAAGACACGGCTCCTCGCGGTTCGTTGGGTGAAAAACTGATGACCTCTTCCGCCTTATGAATCCAAGCAGGCACGTGGTACACCTTGCTTAGTTCATGAATCTGGTCCCTCAGCTTTCTGGTGGAAGTAACTTCTTCACGGATCACATGCAATTTGGCCCTGGGAGGCCTACGTTCTCCCTCTTCGCTTTTGTCATCATCTTCACTTTCCTCCTCCTTTCGCTTCCGCTTTCCATCCTTCTTCATGACATAACGGCCCAACTTTCCCTCGTCGACCCATCGTTGCATTATCCTCTTGAGGGCCCAACAACCATCCGTGGTGTGGCCATTGTCTTTGTGGAAATCACAGTATTTTGAAGCGTCACGAGGGTACTTTGGTTTATCACTTAGCGGACGGGGAGGTGGAAGATTTACTAGTTGCATGATTTCTGAAATGGGTTTGGTTAGGGGGGTGAACACCTCAGGTTTTTCTGTGCCTCTTGTTCTGTTCTTCCCCTTGGATCCCTTACCGTTTCCATTATCATTCTGGCGAGTGCCCGTCGCTTCTGTTTCCGCCTTGTCAGCTCCCCTTTTCTTTGTTTTATCTTCAGCCATGGAAATGGCATAAGCCACCTTGTATAATTCGGACTTGGATTTAGGTTCCCGGGCTGAGAGTTCATAGATGAGGGGACCAGATTTTAACCCAGAGTTGAAACAAACAATGACCTCCCTGTCAGTGAGGCTCTCTTCAACCTGGTCTGCCATTTTTCGGAACCGGTTGTAGTAGCTGAGGGTGGTCTCTCCCTTTCCCTGCTCGATGTTGGCCAAGTTGGCCAGTCTCATCTTCCTCTTGCCAGCAGTGGCAAAGTGGTCCAAGAACATTCTCCTCATGCCCCTCCAGCAATCGATGCAACCTCTTTTAAGCTCACGAAACCAGGTCAAGGCTATTTCGGAGAAGGTGCTCGCGAAAGCTTTACAGAGCAAGTCATCAGCAGTGGTGAGGATTGGGTGGTGCCGCAGTTATCCTCAAGGAGAACGGACGAGTTGCCCAGTCATAGTCATCGTCATTGAACTTCTTTCCCATCTCCATGTCATCAAGTCTTTGCTTCAACAGCTCCCATTGCTTGGTTTCCACTCCCTTGTCGCTGCTAGAACGGGTGCTTCGTTGGGAGCTTCTGGTTGATTTATCCTTGGGGCGACCATTCACCCTGCTGTTCTCCGCGTCATGTCGGTGGCTGTCCCGTTTGGATGGGGCCTTATCACGCCTTGGTTCCAAGTCTTGACCACCAAGTATCATCTTATATGGTTTCGGGGTCCTCGGCCGCACAAACTCTCGATGCCGAGGACGAGGAGAATTTGGTCGACGATGACGAGGAGAATCTGTTTGACGGGGTCGAGGAGAATCATGGCGAGATCGACGAGGACGAGGAGAATCAGGACGCCGAGGTGCTATGACTAACCGAGGTGGTGACATTCGCCTGTTTAGACCGAGCCTTGTTCTTAGGTCCCTTGAGTTCACCTCCTCTTCCCTGGGAGTTAATTGGCTTCTCAGGTCAACCACTTGATCCTTCTTCTTACTGTCATGCCGAGGACACAAAAATTATAAAGATTAATTTTTACAAAATAATACTACTTCGGCAAAAAAAAAATATACCATCTTCATCCCAATGAATATATTATAAAATACTCACTTAAGTTGTTTACAAAAGTAATGTCATATTTTGAAACGAAGGCACTAATATTACAATATTTCAAAAATGAATATTACTTTCTATTCGAAATGATTAACCCAAAAATAATACTACATTTTTTTTCCAAAAAAAAATTGAGCATATTTCCTTCATCCCAATGATTAACCCAAAAATAATACTACATTTTTTTTTCCAAAAAAATGATCATTATTTCATTCATCCCAATGAATATTTAAAAAAATAATACTACTTCATTCGCCTCTGCAATTAATGTTTGTAATGTTAGTGTCTTCGTCTCAAAATATTACATTAATTTTTTAGACGAATAAAGTAGTATTATTTGTTAAAATGTTCATTGAGACGAAAGAAGCAATGTTCATTTTTTTTTTGGACATATAAAAAAATTCAACTTTTTAAGAAAAAAATATTCCTTCAATTGAAAAATGAATATTACTTTCATCTCATAATTAATACTACTTTCTATATATAAAAAAAAATTCCTTCCTTTGCCTCAATGAATTTATTTGTCTCAAAAATTAATATTTTTTTCCAGACATGAAGACACGAATATTATAAACATTAATTTTTACAAAATAATACTACTTCGGGTAAAAAAATAAATTAATATATTCGTCCAAAGGAATATTTTTTACAATATTACTTAATATGTTTAAAAATTTAATGTCAAATTTTGAAACGAAGGAACTAACATTACAAACAATAATTTATATTTAAAAAGTAAAATTATGATTATTATTATCATCATTTATAATAAAAAAATATACTTCAAACTTAATTAATTTTCAAAAAAAATATATTGAAAAATTAAAAAGTAAAATAAAGAAAGGATAATTAAGAAATTTATATTTAAGAAAGGGTTTTTTTTTGTGTCCAAATTAAATGAAATTATGATTATTATTATCATCATTTATAATAAAAAAATATACTTCAAACTTAATTAATTTTCAAAAAAAATATATTGAAAAATTAAAAAGTAAAATAAAGAAAGGATAATTAAGAAATTTATATTTAAGAAAGGGTTTTTTTTGTGTCCAAATTAAATGAAATTAGTCTCTAATTAAAGAGGAAAAAAAATTATGAATTTTGGTGTAAAAATTTTTTAAATTTTTTTTTTTATAAAATAATTGAGGTCGAAAAAAGGGGAGGGAAAATAAAAATCTGAAAATAAACCAGCCAATCAGATTGTGCCATGTGGTGCTTTAAAAAAAAAAAAAAAGAAAAAGAAAGAAAAACATTACGCGTCACACGCACCTTTGTTGGTGCGTGTGACTCACGCGCCCAATGGAATCCTGCCAAGTGTCTCAGCTGCCCTGTTTATTGCACAATTGCCACCGCGTGAAATGACGAAAATACCCCTAGATTTTTGGCTCCAAGGCTGTGCTCTTGTTATATTACTTTAGATATATATATATATATATATATATATATATATATATATATATATATATATATATATATATATATATATATATATATATATATATATATATATATATATATATATATATATATATATATATATATATATATATATATAGATATAGATTTTGATCCTATGAAATGCTTAATAATTGCCTGAATTAGTGTGTAAACTGCATCCTCTTGGGAAGTGTTTATTATTTGTTGTGTTCTTAAATCTGTATTATTAATAACTTTAGTACCATTTAATATTTCAAATTGTGGTGGTTGTTTCAGAATATTATCCCACCTTCCTTTGAGTTGTCCTATAAATTCAATAGATATTAGTTTTGCTACATTACTATCAGAATTTTCAATTATTTTGCAAGTTGTAGAATAAATAATCATTTTATACATGTAATATAATACTTTATATTCTGTCATGCCATCTATATTACATTTATATATAGCTTTAGGATTATAATAAGTTTGATCAGTCAAACTGTATTCCTCATATATTATATCAACATGTGTAGTTATAGGGTAGTAATATCTACTAGTATCTTGGGGAATTCGTGATTTTTAAGTTCCTAATTTATTAATTTCTAATTGTGTTGTGAATTGATTTTCTAATTCATATATCTCATCTACTTATCATGTAACTAAAGTTATCATCAATGAGGATATAAGGGAGATTATTGATTAAAAACAGGTGAAACAACAAATTTTGATTATTTTTAAGATATAAAAGAATGACAAAATCTAATTTATCTTTATTACAATTTTATGTCAAGCTACAAATACTAACAGATTTTTATAAATCAATGTCATAATTTTGAATATATTATTTAACATTAAAATTTAATTGATAATATATATGGAAAATTATTGTAAGGTTAGGAATAATAACAATTAGTTATCCGTCAAAAAAATTAATGTCTTAGTTTTATATTGTTCAAAACTAAAACTTCCGTAATACGATTTGTATTTGCACCTACTCTCTAAAACTCTTTAAATCTAGAAATATGAACTCTTTTTTTTTTGCTTAAATTATGTGATAATCAATATTTTTTTAAAAGTTGATAGTAAATTTAAGCTTGATATTAAATTTAATTTTGGAACTGATATGTAAATAATACTCTACATATAGAAATTGATAGGCATTAGTCAAAACCATGTCAAAAGCTAGTTTATCTTTTTATTAGAATTTAATGTCATAATTTCTGATACAGATGACATATAATGTGAACATAATGAGTAATCTTAATTAGTCAATAATATCAAACGTTTTTCATTAACTTTTGTTAAACAACAAATTTTCTAAATTAGGAAGCATTTTTGGTGGGAAAGCTTCTTATTTCCTTATTTAGTGAATATCTTGTTATATATATATATATATATATATAGATAGATAGATATAGATAGATATAGATATAGATAGATTTGGATCCTATGAAATTTTTAATGATTGCTTGAATTAATGTGTAAATTGCATCCTCTTGGAAAGTGCTTATTATTTTGTTGTGTTCTTGGATCAGTATTATTAACAACTTTAGTATCATTTAATATTTCAAATTGTTGTTATGGTGTGAGAATATTATCCCACCATCCATTAAGTTGTCCTATGAATCCAGTAGATATTAGTTTTGATATATTACTATCATAATTTTCATTTATTTTGCAAGCTGTAGAATACATAATCATTTTATGCATGTAATTTAATATTTTATATTTTTCATGCCATCTATATTCCATTCATATATAGCTTTAGGATTATAATAAGTTTGACCGGTCAAACTGTATTTCTCATATGCTATATCAACAGGTGTAGGCATAGGGTAGTAATATCTACTAGTAGCTTGGAAAATTTGTGATTTTTGAGTTCCTAATTTATTAGTTTCTAATTGTGTTGTGAATTGATTTTCTAATTCATATATATCTGAATCACTATAATCTTTATCTTGATTTCATTTTGATTAATAGCTTGGATTTCTTTATCTTTTAAATTAAGATCTTGTAATTTTTTTATTAAAGAATTAATAAATTTATCTTCTGATTTAGAATTGAATATAAAATCTTTAGGAGTCATACTTAATGGAGGTTTAACTAATGAAATTTGAGTAGTTATAACTTTTGGTTGGTTTTGTGATTTTTGTATTTTTATATTTTCCATTTTATCCTCTTTCGTTTCCAATTTATTATTCATTGTTTGCATACATAAATTAGTATAATTATTTTGTTTAATTATTTTATTTATATCTTTACTTTTAGTATTTAAATGGAAAAATGCATTTGCTTCTAAATCATCAATTTTAAGGTTTTTTGCTGATGGTTGGATAGATCTAATTTTTTCTCCTTCTAATGTTTACCACGTTTTAAAATGTTGTTCAATAGCATATATTTCTTTTTATGTGTATTGGGAATAAATATTTGTATACCATTCAACAAAAGAAATAATTTTTTTTTTGTGATTTTGAAAGTTACCATGTTCTAAAATCTTTATATTTTTCTTGGAGAAATTCTTTATTTATTTCTTTTTTGTCATATTGAAATTCTTTTGCTATCGTATTAATAGTAAAATTTATGTCAGAAAGTGTTGGAGAAGATACTTTAGGTTTAATTTCTTCTTGGTATATCCCATGAGGGATATTTTGGGAGGATTCTTTGATTCTTTTAAATATTAAATTTTCAACATTTTATTTTCCTTTATAAGGTACTTCACTTTCTGAATACCTAGATGAAGTAGATCTTCTACTTGGACATATAGAAAATTTTGTATTTTAAAATTTGTTTTTCTTACACTGTTAGCAAAAGTAAATTCAACATCTCTGAAAGTGTGTGGACATCACACACATGGCCAAGTCAAAAGGTTGACTTAGTTTAGTTTTGTTACTTTCTTATTTAATTAATTTAAGTAAATATTATGTATATTATTTTTAATGATACTAACCTACTAACCGAAAATCTGTTTTGTTTTTAGTAGTGTTTGGTGTTTTTGTAGGACTCTCACAACATGGAAAAGGAGGCTAAAGGCTAAGGACTGCTTGAGTGGATAAAGGGATAAAGAAGATGAGATTGAAGATATTTTATCAAGCAATAGTCATCCTAATCCGAAGACTTCTTATGCTATAAATATGAGGACCATTCCTCATTTGTGATACACGGTTTTTGTAGACTCAAAGTGCTGAAGATATACAGCCTTCTGAGAGTTTTATTAAGCGAGAGTTTCTTTGATTATTTTGTTTTCTCTTAGGATTATTTCTGTAACCGGTTCGTAAGTTATTCAATAAGAGAAGTTTTATTGTCTACAGCTAATTGTTGTAGATAAGTGTTAATTTTTTTGTTTATTTCATTTCTATTTATTCATTTCTGCTGCTGTTTGCTGTTGGTCCTAGCACTGGTGCAATAGCATCAGGACTCACATCAATCTATTTTCTGTTCCTGTACACTTCCTAGCCGCTCAATTTATTTCAATTGGTATCAGAGCTACACTCGACTTCACTGAGTGAGATCCAAGAAAGAGTGATCATTATGGAAGGTCACTTACAATTAAATCAATATCGTCCCCCGGTTTTAGATGGATCTAACTATGCCATTTGGAAAGCTAAGATGCGTCTCTTCATCAAAGCAATTGATGAACGAGCGTGGCTTAGTATTATTATTCCATGGTCCCCTCCTAAGGTTGAAAGTAAGAGTAAAGAAGAGGGTGAAACCTCTGAAAAGGTTTACAAACCCAAGCCTGAGGAAGATTGGACCAATGAGGAAGTCACCCTTGCTAACTACAATTCCAAGGCCCTTGGTGCTATATCAAGTCATGTGGATGAACACATGTTTAGACTTGTAATAAATCAAAATGTAGCAAAGACTGCCTGGGATATTTTGCAAGCTCATTGTGAGGGTGATGATAGTGTTAAAGCCACTAGGTTAAGAATTCTCATGACCAAGTTTAAAAACTTGAGGATGAATGAGACTGAGGACATAAAAAGCTATTATGCTAAATTGAGAGAAATCTCAAATGAATGTCTCTCCCTAGGTGAGCCTATATCAAATGCTAGATTAGTTAGTAAAATGTTAAGAACTGTTACTGATAAATTTAATGTTAAAATTGATGCTATTGAAGAAGGACACGATACTACAACCATGGCTTTAGATACTCTTGTGGGTAAGCTAACCATGTTTGAAATGAACACTACCATTCAGTAACAATATAAAGCTGAGAGTGTTGCTTTTGCTTCTGCTCTCTCTAGAGTATCTACAGTACCAAACGAGATTGAAGAAATCTCAAATGAAATTGAGACTTCAAATTTGGAAACTAAAGATGTTGCCCTTTTAACTAAAAAATTTACATATTTTCTTAAAAATAAAAGGGACAACAAATTTCCTTCTAAAAAACCAACTACTTTTGATAAACCAAAGGAGGATACTGAGAGTGGTTTCAAGAAACCTACTAGTTTTTCTAAAAACAGATCTGAAACTGTTTAATGTAGAGCCTGCAAAGGCTTTGGGCATTATGCCAATGAATGTGCCAACACTCTGAAGAAAAAGGGGATGAGCTTTTGTGCGACCCTTAGTGACAGTGAGGACGAAGATGAATCGCTAAACTTAGCAATCATGGAAATCTCGCCTCCAAGTCATGAACATCAATCTGATGTATCTTCAGATGTTGTCACATCTACTATCACATCTTCTAACTATGTGATAAACTGTTATAACTCCTCGCTGAATAAGAAAACAGAGAATGAAGAAGAGGATGACGGAAGTTATCAAGAACTTCTTGATGCTTATGCTGAACTATATGCCGATTGGGAAAAACGTGTAGAAAAGATTGTCGTTTTTGAAAAGATAACTGAGAAACTCTCTACTGAACTTTCAAAGTTGAAAGGTGAACTTAAAGAAGTCACCGCTGAAAATGACAACCAAAAATTCAATAGCTAAACTTGAGGTCATGCTCACTAAACGTGACATTGAACTTGAGAAGACCAAAACGGAACTCATAGAGGCCAAGAAAACATTTGCAAAAATGAATACTGGAAAGGCAACTCTTGATGAGGTACTAAATGTGGGTCATTTTTCAAAAACTGGTCTCGGCTTTGAATCAATTTTTTTAAAAGAAGGAGAGAGTTCCTCAAAACCTAAGATTCCTCACAATCCTAAATCAACACCCAAGAGGAAGAGATTTGTGTGCCATTACTGCTTCTTACCAGGACACATAAGACCTTTTTGGTACAAAAGAATTCATGATCTGGGAAAGGATGCTCCTCAGATGAGTGGTCGGATGCACTCACATCGCCAGAAATCTGGCCAGTTCGTGTGGATGGAAAAGAAGAGCGAGGAATGCAAGGTAATTTTTACCTCTCTCAAGAGCAGCATTGCTAGCTCATGGTACTTTGATAGCGGGTGCTCAAGGCACATGACAGGGAATGCCGAATTTCTAACAGATTACACCACTATCAAAGGTGGAAATGTGAATTATGGGGGAGGAGCTCAAGGTAAGATTGTAGGTAAAGGTACCTTATGTGTAAATAACATGCCTAAATTGAAAAATGTCTATCATGTAGAAGGTTTGAAAGCTAATCTTATTAGTATAAGCCAACTATGTGATGACAATTTACATGTTAATTTTGACAAACATGAATGCAAAGTATTTGATAACACTAATTAATGTCTGTTCACCGGAGTAAGGTCTCAAGATAATTGTTACAAATTTGGTGACAATTTGTCCTGCCATAGCTCCAAAACAAATGAACTTGAAATTTGGCATCAAAAGTTAGGACATGCCAGTTATAGGAAAATGGAAGAATTGATTAGATTTGATGCTGCTAAACACTTGCCCAAACTTGATTTTAAACAAACAAGTGTATGTGGTCCTTGTCAAAAGGGCAAGCAAACCAAAGCCTCTCATCCAAAGGTCGACAAAAGTTCCACTTTTGAAATTTTAGAATTGATCCATACTGATCTTATGGGACCTATTGAGGTTGAGAGCTTAGGTAAAAAGAAGTACTCTTTTGTTTGTATAGATGATTTCTCTAGATACACTCGGGTGCTATATTTGAAAGAAAAACCTGAAGCCCTTGAAGTGTTTAAAGTTTGGTATAAAAAAGTAAAAAATTTGTATGGTAAGAAAGTGATTAAAATTAGGTCCGATCATGAAACTAAATATGAGAACACTTTGTTCTCAAAATTTTGTGACTCCAAAGGAATAAACCATGATTTTTCAGCCCCTAAAACCCCTCAACAGAATGGGGTAGCTGAAAGAGAGAATCGTACTTTGCAAGAGATGGCACGTGTAATGCTTAGTTCTAAAAACATCTCTAAACGATTCTGGGCTGAGGCGCTTAATACTGCTTGTCACATAGGAAATAGAGTCTACTTAAGAGTAGGATCAACCATGACTCCCTATGAAATTCTCCTTGGTAAAAAACCTACTCTTAAATACTTTCATGTTTTTGGATGCATATACTATGTTCTAAATGATAGAGATTATCTATCTAAATTTGATTCGAAGAGTGACAAGGCTGTTTTCCTTAGATATTCCACAAATAGTCGTTCCTATAGGGTTTACAACCTTAGAACTAAAACTGTGATGGAGTCAATTAATGTTACCTTTGATGATACTGCTAACTTAAATCTAAAAACTCTTGAAGATGATGTCTCAGATTGCATAGAAACAATGGAGGATTCTCAGAATCAAACTGAACAGACGCAGCAAACTGGGCTGCAGAAAGATGATGCAAGTACTGGTGTGAGCACATCACCACCTACATCATAACAAACAGGACCTGTTTCAGATTCAGAAAGCTCAGATTGTGAAGAGGAGAATCTATGCCGAAACAGAGACATACCTAGCAGAGTTCAAAAGAATCATCCAATTACCCAAGTGGTAGGTGATGTAAATGAGAGAATTATCACAAGGGAAAAGCCACAGGTTAACTACCGTGAGTTGGCTGGATTGAGCTGTGTTGACTTACAAGTAAACAAGGAAAGGCTATGTTGTTTCATTTCTAATATTGAACCCAAGAATGTTGTAGAAGCTATCAAAGATGATAATTGGATAATTGCTATGCAAGAGGAACTAAATCAATTTGATAAAAATGATGTATGGACCTTGGTTCCTAGACCTAAAGGAGGAAATATAATAGGAACCAAGTGGATTTTTAAGAATAAGACATATAAAAATGGGCAAATTACTAGAAATAAAGCTAGGATTGTAGCCCAAGTCTACACCCAAATAGAAGGGATTGATTTTGAAGAAACATTTGCTCATGTTGCTAGGATAGAGTCCATTAGGCTTTTACTTGCCATTGCCTGTTATTTGGACATCACTCTACATCAAATGGATGTAAAGAGTGTCTTTTTTAAATGGTGTCCTAAATGAAGAAGCCTATGTTGAGCAACCAAAGGGCTTTACTGATCCCCATTGCCCTGACTATGTCTATAAGCTTAAGAAAGCCTTGTATGGCTTAAAACAAGCTTCTAGGGCTTGGTATGGGAGGCTAACTTAACTGAGCATCTCATATAAATGGGTTCTAAGAGAGGAGAGGTAGATAAAACCTTATTTATTTTGAAAGATAATGTAGGGATATTAGTGGCCCAAATTTATGTTGATGACAATGTCTTTGGATCTTCATCCAAGGATATGTTAGACTACTTTGTCACAAGTATGACCACCACCTTTGAAATGAGTATGGTTGGTGAGCTAAACTATTTTCTAGGCCTTCAAATAAAATAAAGTAGGGAGGAAATTTTTATTTCTCAAAGTAAATATGCCAAAAACTTGGTTAAGAAATTCTCTCTTGACAATGCCTCTCACCTTAAAACTCCTATGGGATCATCCCAAAAGTTGTGCAAAGATGAGGATGGTGAGGATGTTGATCCCACCTTATATAGAAGTATGATTGAAAGCTTGTTGTACCTTTCAGCAAGTCGTCCTGACATCATGTTTAGTGTTTGCCTGTGTGCTAGATATCAAGCTTGCCTAAAAATATCCCACCTCAAAGCTGTAAAAAAAGAATTATTAGATATGTTGGTGGAACTGTCAATTTAGGGCTAAGCTATACTCGTGAAACTAATTTGGTAGGATTCAGTGACTCTGATTGGGCATGCAACACTGATGATAGGAAAAGCACAACTGGAGGATGTTTCTATCTTGGGAACAACTTAGTATCTTGGTACAGTCGAAAACAAAATTGTGTATCCATGTCTACTGCTGAGTCAGAATATGTTGCGGTAGGTAGTTGTTGTTCTCAACTTCTTTGGATGAATCAGATGATCAAGGATTATGGTCTTAAAAGTGATATTCTTACTGTCTTTTGTGATAATCTAAGTGCCATTGAAATATCAAAAAATCCTGTTCAACACTCACATACTAAACACATTGACATTAGACATCATTTTATTCGTGATCTTGTTGGGCAAAAAATCATTAGCATGGAATCAATAAGCATTGAAAAACAGTTGGCTGATATTTTCACCAAAGCCCTTGATTTTCAGAGATTTTCTACTCTAAGGAAGTCTCTGAGTTTGTGTGCCATCTGATGATGTGGTCCCACGTGTGATCACATCATAACTTACACCTGTATATTTATTTCTAACAAAAAAATCATAAAAATCATATAAAAAGTACATTGCATGATTTATCTCAGTGTGGTCACTTGTATTTCATCTTTGACTTGTCTCCTCTCTGAATTGTGAATTCTTCTTAAAAGGTGTCAACAACTGTTGACTCAAAATTATCCTACTAAATGTCTCTTGATGGGTGCCTAATCTAAAAAGGGAAACATCTACTCCACTCATGGTATGAAGTCATTTCAATGTGACCAAAATGACATCAAGAGAAAGTTTAAGTCAAATTGACAAGATCATTCGAAAGAGGGCTATTCATGAAATTAAAGAAGAGTGAAAGCTATCCATAAAATATTTCTCCACAAAAAATTACAAGTGGATGCATTCTAGAGGCCAAGCAAGACAAGATTTCAATTCATTGACTTTCCTAGAGAAGATGCGTCCCCTGATGTAATTACATTCTATGCCACACATATACTGAGATTTATCCTTCACATGTTTGTACATTGTGCATCATTTTTTGTCATAAAGTTAGGTCAACCTGGTCCTTGGTGAAAATATTAAACAAATTTTTTTTGACTCCTTAATTAATTTTGTTAAAAGATCTTGTGCTCAACAAAATTTCTTATCTTTTATTTTTGATGTCCATGTGTTTAGGGGGAGTATATTGTATATGGATTTTTAAAAATTTTAATGGCAGGTACATTATTTACAAAAAAAAAAAAAAAAGAAGGATAATTTTATAAGGGGATAATTATTTTTGATCCTTATCATCAAAAGAAGTCCAAGGAGTTATGCTAGTTTTACTTAATCCGGATGACTAAGGTAATTAGTTCAAAATTAATATCTATCTAATTCTAAGAGTCCCTAGCCTAGTAGACTTTAACCTCATGCCATCACATCACCTTAAATACCTAAACCCTCGCCGGTCCTCTCTCTCTAAACCAGATTACAACTCGCCTTCATCCTCTATTTTCCTAAATCTCTCTCAATCCCAATGGCGTCGTCTTCCCGTCCCTTCTTCTCCAACAGTCAATGTCTCACCCCCTCCTTCTCCGGCGACCCAAACCGAAGGCAATGTTGAGCTGTTTGTTGACACCGATGCTGCTCCTGTTTCAATTTCTCTCCCCGATGCTCCGGACAATGTGATCGTTGCTGATAATCCAGGCGACTTGAAGGTTGTAGGTGAGTTCGATGGGTCTGCAAAGGGGCCAAACTGGTCACTTAGGCAAAGGGGGTTCTCTCAAAATATGGCGAATTACACCCCTAGGGTTCGCCCTAACATGGCGGAAACAGAGTTCATTGAAGGAGAGGATGAAGATTATGATCCTTCGGCTGACTTAAAGAGGAAAAGAGGCAAAACCACTGCAACTGGCTCCGGCAGCTCGTCCGGAAAAGCTTAACCCCAGCCTCAACGAAGGAGGTATTTGGGACTCTCCATCTACTCTAGTGATTCTGATGAATTTGATGATGCTGAGGCATTTGAGGTAGTGTCTAGGAGGGCTCAATCTGAGGAGATTGACGAGTTGAGGGAAGCCACAGAGGAAATCATTGAGGCTGCTTCCCAAGACATGGAGGATATATTTCCTCATGTAATTGTTACTTCAAAGGATCTACCTGCTAAAGGTATTGCTACACCCCCTTTATCACCTACACATGCTACTACTGATGCTAGCTCATCTCCAACTCCATCTCCTACTATCAATCCTTCTGTAGCCCCTACTCTGTCATCACCTGGCAATTGGTACTATGGTGGCTTTCCCTCTACTTGTGCCCATGAAGAAGAGGATGATGATGAGCACGTCCTTCTTCAAGCTCTCATGGAACTAAGGAAAGGTAAAGGAAAGGTTAGGAAATCGAAAGTTGAGGCTACTGCCTCTATCTCTGCTCAAACCTCAGACATAGGCTCAGATGATGATGAAGACGATGCTGAAACTTATAAAATGGGGAGAGAAGAACTTGAAGCTGAAAAGGAGGATGCTATGATTGATGTGATCCCATCTGCTCTTGCACCAAGGAGAATAAGCCAAAGAAAAGCCCAATCCTCTGTGTCTCCAACGCCTGTGTCAAGGCATTCCCCAAGGTCCAAGCCATCTGCTAGGAAGGTAAGTCCTCATTCTCCTGAGAAATTCATGTCTAAGGCTGTGAAAGAAAGGTTCACTTTTTTCAGAAAGAAAGGCTTCTTGGTGGAGAGAGTACTAGATAAATCATTTGAGGAGGTAGGAATGTCGAGGTATTTAAAGGAAAAAAGGTCTCCTATACTCTGTCACCAATCCCCATAGTTATTATCCCTCCCTTGTCAGTGAGTTCTACGCTAGTCTTGTTCAGTCCATCCAGGATCCAAGGTCGAATAGCTTTCAAAAAGTTTGTGTACGTGGGAAAACTATTTCTTTCTCTCCTGCCATGATAAATATCTTTCTCCACGCACCTAGCCCACGTATCCCTCCTCCCATGGCCCCCAAGAATGACATTGCAAATTGAATCACAAATGGACTTGATCCAACCTGGCACACCCAATTTAAGTGCACTATGCTTACATCTCTGTGTGGATTCCTTTTCAAAATCTCAACCTTCAACTGGAAACCCACTTCAAACAAAAATATAGTGACAACGCCCCATGCTGACCTTATTCACAGAATCTTCACTGGCCAAGAGTTCAATCTTGGAGAAATATTTTTTGGGAGTGTGGTTCAATTTACTGAGAAAGAGTTACCATCTGATCTACCCTTTCCTTATTTGATCTCTGGGTTCTGCTTGAAATAAGGGGCTGATATTCTTAACTCAGATAGGCTTTGTGAGAAGGTTGAACCTTTTGGTATACAACCTGTTTTAGAATGCACCAAGCGCACTGTGGACCTTCCAGTTGTGTTCCCGGATGATCCTGTGATAGATGCTCATGATGTTGATGAAGATGATCCTGCAGATGTTAGTGATGATGTGCCAACATCACCGATACCACCCATTGACCAAGTTAGTGTTCTTACTGAAGAAATCAAGTTTCTGGAGAGGACAATGCTAAATTTAAGGGTCCAGTTCAAGGAGATGTCCCTTAGGCATAACAAGTTGTTGGCTGCTAGGGAAAGCTTGTCTGGTCAAAAAGGGGGAGCTAGCTCAAGCCATGTTTTTCAGGACATAAGCCAGGAATTCAGATGAGAATTACTTGAAGAAACTCGAGCTGAGATGGATCAAGGAAGGCAGGGATGGGACAAGGGCTTCTTCTGATTGAAGTCTTTTTAATCGTATGGTTATGTGTTACAAAAACAATTTTAATCTTATGTATTTGTTTTTATTAGGAACAATGGTGATGTTTATTTTGGCTGGTTTGGATGTTTTGGACACGTCAGGTTTGTGGTTTAATAGTTAGTTTTAGGGGGAATGTTCGAACTCCCTACTTTGAATGTGTGTTTGCTAAATTTAAAATTGATTTATGCCTAACATATATATTCTGCTTGAGATTTGGTTTTTGAACAGAAAGCAACAAAATATGGGGAGATTGAAAGTGTGTGGACATCACACACATGGCCAAGTCAAAAGGTTGACTTAGTTTAGTTTTGTTACTTTCTTATTTATTTAGTTTAAGTAAATATTATGTATATTATTTTTAATGATACTAACCTACTAACCGAAAATCTGTTTGTTTTTAGTAGTGTTTGGTATTTTTGTAGGACTCTCACAACATGGAAAAGGAGGCTAAAGACTAAGAACTGCTTGAGTGGATAAAGGGATAAAGAAGATGAGATTGAAGATATTTTATCAAGCAATAGTCATCCTAATCCGAAGACTTCATGTGCTGCTATAAATATGAGGACCATTCCTCAATTGTGATACACGGTTTTTGTAGACTCAAAGTGCTGAAGATATACAGCCTTTTGAGAGTTTTGTTAAGTGAGAGTTTCTTTGATTATTTTGTCTTCTCTTAGGATTATTTCTGTAATCGGTTCGTAAATTATTCAATAAGAGAAGTTTTATTGTCTACAACTAATTGTTGTAGATAAGTGTTAATTCTTTTGTTTATTTCATTTCTATTTATTCATTTCCGCTGCTGTTGGTGCTAGTACTGGTGTAATAGCATCAGGACTCACATCAGTCTATTTTCTGTTCTTGTACACTTTCTAGCCGCTCAATTTCTTTCAATCTCCTTCTATTATTATTTGAAAAAACAAAAAACAAAAAACAAAAAACAAAAAACAAAAAACAAAAAACAAAAAACAAAAAACAAAAAACAAAAAACAAAAAACAAAAAACAAAAAACAAAAAACAAAAAACAAAAAACAAAAAACGAGAAATGAAAATATGTTTATAGAACGGGGGAAGTAGTAAATACAATTGGTTCATATGGGTGCTCTATGAAACTTGGCGCATACTCCCTCCGTTCACTTTGTTACTTCACAGTTACTGTTTACGCGTGGATTAAGGAAAAAAATAATGATATAAATGTTATGAGTGTAAAAGTAAAATATGAGAGAGAATGAGTGGAGGAAATAGTAAATTATAATGGTGTTGTGAGTATTAAAATATTAAAAAAAAACAAAGTGTGAAATATGTATTTGAACGCCCAAAATAGAAAGTGTGAAGTAAGTAAATGGACGGAGGAAGTATATAGGAAAAATTCCTTTTTAACCACAATGTCCAGATCTTATTCCATCAAAACCCAGCCCAAATAAAAAAAGACCAACTCCTTTGTTATTCCAAATTAAAATCCCTTTAATCCCCATTATACCATGAACGGACAAATTGAAGTTAACACGCCGTTAACTAATCCCCAAATCCAAATTAACTTTCGTTCCCTCAAACCCATGTCGTCGTCTCCCCGTTCCTCCGCCATCCCACCCACCCACACGCCACCCCAGCCCACTCACACGCTACCGCTCCGTGCCACCTCTGCTCTAGTTTCTCAGTCCAATTCCATGTTGTTGCTTCTCTTTTCACCACCAAAAATACCCATCAATCTCTTCTTCAACTTCGCCAACATCATCTCGTCATTTTCAAGTCACAATTATCATCAGACTCAAAAGCCATGAAACTCGAAGCTCTTAAACATAGCAACCACCAATTGAAATCAAGTCTGGTTCCTTTCTCTCCCCTCTCTTCTCAGTCCGCCTCCTCTCTCTCTTTCTCTTTCTTCGGATCTGGTTTCGAAATCATGTCGAATTTTGTTTTTACTGATTGTCACTATGGCCAAATTCAATTCAGAGGTGTAAATGTGGGTTTAGTCAAATTTATTTTTTAGATTATTTTGATTTTGTATGATTTAATTTGGGTTTGAAAATAAGATACTTGATAATTGGTTATTGGGTTTGAATCCCTGTTAATGAAGATTGAATTGGGTTTTGTTTTTTGTGTAAAGAAGATGGAATTCTTTGTGGGTTTTGAAGATTTATGATAAAAATTGGATTAATTTGGTGGGTTTTTGGTTTTATGATTAATTTATGCTAAAGATGTGATTTTTCGTTCTGTACAGTGTGATTTTTCGTGAAAAAGATTGGATATAACATTGATGTAGAGGAATAATGGAAGCTAAGTTATGTGACGTAAATCTCTTGGATTCTGATGTACTCTTACCTCCTCGAAAACGGCTTCTTGCTGGTTTAAAGAAGCAGAATTCTGACGGAATCTCATATATTCCATCTACTTCTAGCTTGCCAAATGAATATGATGATCGGATTAACAAACTATTGAGGTCTCATTTGAATACCGAAAGTCTTTCAGAAGAGGAGATTGTGGAGGCTTCAAAATCAGCAGCAGAAGCTGCAGTTAAGGTTGCAAAGGCTGCAAGAGCTGCAGCTGATGAGAAGTCCGTAAGAGGTCCTATACCAATTGATATAGGACCAATTAAAGGTCCTATACTAAATGATATATGAAATACTATATGTCCTATACTAGATTATATGACATACTAGAGGTCCTATACTAAAAGTACTTTTTTTTTTTTGCCGAGTTTTGAACTCTCTTGATGATGAGTTGATTAGTCAGGATTATCCACAGACTCAACAAGAGGTGGCAATTGCAGCACAAGTCAAGGATGCAATGAGGCAGCAGTGTGTTCCCCAAATTGTTAGGGCGTGGTACGACATTGTTGCTATGTATAGAAATTCTGATCCTGAACTATGCGCGAGTGTTTTAGAATGTATGAAGAGATATATTTCTTGAATTGAAATTGTTTATGTTGTTTTTTATGGTATAAGACCAGGTGTTATTATTTTTACAATTTGTGTATTACTAATAATAGGTCTTATACCTGTTACTATAAGACCTCTTATTAGTGGTTTAACATTTTATTGTTGGTCCTATACCAGTTGTTATAGGACCAATTAAAGGGCTTATATCTTTGTATATGATATTGACAGGTCCTATAACAATTGCTATAGGACCATTCAAAGGTCTTATTGCTTTGTATATGATGTTGCCAGGTCTTATACCAGTTGCTATAGGACCAATTAAAGGGCTTATAGCTTTGTATACGATATTGACAGGTCCTATACCAATTGCTATAGGACCAATTAAAGGGCTTATAGCTTTGTATATGATATTGACAGATCCTATAACAATTGCTATAGGACCAATTAAAGGGGTTATAGCTTTGTATATGATATTGACAGATCCTATAACAATTGCTATAGGACCAATTAAAGGGATTATAGCTTTGTATATGATGTTGCCAGGTCCTATATCAGTTGCTATAGGACCATTCAAAATTGAGTTTTGAATGGTCCTATACCAGTTGCTATAGGACCATTCAAAGTTCTTATTGCTTTGTATATGATGTTGGCAGGTCCTATACCAATTGTTATAGGACCAATTAAAGGGCTTATAACTTTGTATATGATGGTGGCAGGTCCTATACTAAATGATATATGAAATACTATACTCCCTCCGTCCCGCCCGACTTAGGACGTTTAGGTTGGGCACGGGGATTAAGGAAAAAGTGTAAGTGGGTGGATGTTGTGAGTATGAAAAGTGATGTAGGTGAGAGAAAGTGGGGTAGGGAGTAATGAGTGAAAATTTGTTGTGAGTGTAAATGTGGGTCCCATTAATAAAGTACTTTCCATTTTGGGGTTGTCCTAAGTCAGATGGAATGCCCAAAATGGAAAAATGTCCTAAGTCGGGCGGGACGGAGGGAGTATGTCCTATACCAATTGCTATAGGACCATTCAAAGTTCTTATTGCTTTGTATATAATGTTGGCAGGTCCTATACCAATTGATATAGGACCAATTAAAAGGCTTATAGTTTTGTATATGATGTTGACAGGTCCTGTACCCATTGCTATAGGAACAATTAAAGGGCTTATATGTCTTCTCTCTCTCTCCCTCCCTCTCTCCAGCTATTTCTCTTTTAACACAGTGGGCCTTTCATTATGACCACTCCCTCTCTATTTCGTCAACAATTGATTCAGACTCCCCTACTCCTTCACGTTATTTCCTTTCCTTCTCTCCCCATTTTCATTTTTCTCTCTTTCTAGAAAACTCACACACACTCCTCTCTAGAATACAAACAAACACCTTCCTCCTCCTCCTTCTTCATCACCCGTGAACTTCTCCGACGCCTTGGGTCTCCTCCGATTCACTCACTCGAGGCTAGATCTACATCATATACATATGAAATCTCTTCTCCTTGCAAGCATGCTAACCACCACCACCGTCTCATCTTCTTCTTTCCTCAGATCAGAGTTCAATTCGTTTCTGCCGGATGAAGATCGACCTATTGATTTTCGTTTTCGATTTGAAATTTTGATTAAGATTTGATTACGTGATATTAGGGAGAGATTTTAGGAACTAACGTCCGTCTACCTCTGTTAACGGTGGGTTTATTTGGGATTTTCATCTCAAATGGGTTTAAATGGGTTATTGGTTTGTAAGTTGGGTCTTTGGGTCCTTAGCTCAAGTATATAACCATGACTCCTAATTTTCGTGTCACGACATTTTACACACGCCAATTTTTTCCCCAAAATATTGTCATTAACAATAATAACTGCAAATACAATTTTTATGTTATTAATAATCATAACTTCAAACACAATTTTCACCTCATCACACAAATTTTACCCCCGGTGTTCATCTCCTTATTTCAAGTCCAATACAAAATATTAATAAAAAATAAATAAATATAAGACTACCCACAATGGTTTCATCCCCTTTTCCTATTTCATTCAACACTTTTTACACTTTTTTTCATCCACCTAATATTTCATCTACCCATTTCATTTAACCCCCTACAATAACTAATTTAAATTAAATTTCAACTCCTTCCAACTCATCATTCTATATCCCACCACTTTTATTTTATTTATATTTTCTATTTTTGAAAAGTGAGTGTTTTTTTTTTTTTTGTCCAAATCAAATCAAATGAAATTTATATCAATTTGTAGGGAAAAAAATGATGAATTTTGGTGAAAAAAAATTAAAAAAAAAATTAATTTACTAGGTAATAATTCAGCCCAAATTGAAAACTAAGTGTTTTTTTTTTGTGTCCAAATCAAATGAAACTTATATCAATTTGTAGGGAAAAAAAAGATGAATTTTGGTGAAAAAAAAATTAAAAAAAAAATAATTTACTAGGTAATAATTCAGTCCAAATTGAAAACTAAGTGTTTTTTTTTTGTGTCCAAATCAAATGAAACTTATATCAATTTGTAGGGAAAAAAATGATGAATTTTGGTGAAAAAAAAATTAATTTACTGGGTAATAATTCAACCCAAATTGAAAACTAAGTGTTTTTTTTTTGTGTCAAAATCAAATGAAACTTATATCAATTTGTAGGGAAAAAAATGATGAATTTTGGTGAAAAAAAATTAAAAAATAATTAATTTACTAGGTGATAATTCAGCTCAAATTGAAAACTAAGTGTTTTTTTTTTTGTGTCCAAATCAAATGAAATTTATATCAATTTGTAAGGAAAAAAAATGATGAATTTTGGTGAAAAAAAAAATTAAAAAATAATTAATTTACTAAGTAATAATTCAGTTCAAAGATTTGGAATAAAAATATTTTTTGAAAATTCGGACCATTATGACGTGTTGTATAAAAAAAAAAAAAAAAAAAAGAAAATCACTTTCAACCGGGTTGAAAGATTTCAACCAGCAATTTAATACAGCCCCATTTCATCTACCATTGCAGGGGGTGAGTTAACTGAAATGGGATTTCATCTCCCATTTCATTTCAGTTAGCCATTGTGGGTAGTCTAACATCAACCATGATAAGGTTGACTTATCAAAATGCTAGGCTATTCACGTTTCCACGTTTTCCCAAAGTCAACCAGACTACATATTTATTTGAACAACAATAATAGCAGCAGCTGAGAAGGGAAGAGGAAGGAGAAACACCCCTAGATCCAAGATTCCAACTCCTTAATCCCCAAATTCATCTATGATTTCTGTATATTTCTTGATGGGGATCTAAAATTTTCCATCTTTTTCCAGGAAAAATCTCTCTTTTGCCTCCATCTCCATCTTCCCTGCTTGTGGATGGGGGAAGAAGATGAAATTGTAATCACTGACAATAATCCCACCCCCACAAAGTCAACCCCCAAACTAACTTTATTACCTTTGATTGCTTTAATCTTCTATGAAGTTTCCGGCGGTCCATTCGGTGTTGAAGATTCAGTCAAAGCTGGTGGCGGCCCTCTTTTTTCTTTGCTTGGTTTCTTGATTTTCCCAATTTTTTGGAGCATCCCAGAAGCTCTAATCACAGCTGAGCTCGCCACCAGCTTCCCTGAAAATGGCGGCTATGTCGTATGGATTTCCTCAGCTTTTGGCCCTTTTTGGGGTTTCCAAGAAGGGTTCTGGAAATGGTTTAGTGGGGTTATGGATAATGCCCTTTACCCTGTTCTATTTCTTGATTACTTGAAGCATTCAATTCCTGTGTTTAATCATTTGTATGCTAGAATTCCAGCTCTTTTAGGAATTACATTCTCTTTAACTTATCTCAACTATAGAGGGCTTCATATTGTTGGATTTTCTGCTGTTTTGCTAGCTGGTTTCTCTCTATTTCCATTTCTTGTTATGGGTGTTCTTTCGATCCCTCGAATTCGGCCTCAAAGATGGGGGGCTGTGGATTTCAAGAAAGTGAATTGGAGGGGCTATTTCAATAGTATGTTTTGGAATCTGAATTATTGGGATAAAGCTAGTACACTTGCTGGGGAGGTTAATGATCCTAGCAGGACTTTCCCTAAGGCCTTGTTTGGGGCAGTGATAGTGGTGGTTTGTTCTTACTTAATTCCACTTCTTGCGGCCACGGGGGCATTGGGGTCTGATTCTAGTGAGTGGAGTGATGGCTATTTTGCTGAAGCTGGGATGTTGATTGGTGGGGTTTGGCTCAAATGGTGGATTCAAGCAGCTTCTGCAATGTCTAATTTGGGGTTGTTTGAAGCTGAGATGAGTAGCGACGCGTTCCAACTTCTCGGGATGAGTGAGATCGGAATGCTCCCTTCTATCTTTGCTAAAAGGTCGGTCCATCTCCTCTTACTACTTGAATTATATTGAAAGAACTTAAATTATTTGATTTCCCTTTATGCTAGCTCAACATATTTGATGATGGTATATGTTTCAAGCTCTGTGTAACATCAGAAAATTCTACTAGAATGAACTTCAATTTTTTTTTCCCTCTCCCAACCCCCGCTTGGCGCACCGGGGTTTACCCTTTTGCCCTTTAGTGTAGTTTGAATAAGGTACAAGCAAGGTAAAGCACAATTCTTAGGCATTGAAAGTTTACAGCTATGCTTGAGAGTTTTGTGATATATTGGAATGTGGATTTTCACGGCTTCATTGTTGCCAAAGCATTAGTATCAAACATCAGAAGAAACTTTGTTATGAAATGAGCAGCAAACGTAACTTTTCTATCATTTAATTGTCACTTTCTGTCATAGAGGAATGCATCTTGTCTACATTTCATGATCAAATTACAGGGGGCTCACTCGAGCATTATCTGACAAGCTGTTTGCGGAAAACTATGTAGGTCGAAATATGGAACACCCACAATCAGCATCTTGTTCTCGGCAACTGGTGTAATCTTTTTATCATGGATGAGTTTTCAAGAAATCCTGGAATTCCTCAACTTTCTCTATTCCATAGGAATGCTTTTCGAATTTGCAGCATTTATAAAACTGAGAATAAAGAAGCCAGATCTTCACAGACCTTACAAGGTTCCGTTAAAAACATTTGGGGTAATAATGCTATGCGTTCCTCCTTCGTTCTTGCTTGTTCTTGTCATGTGTTTGGCTTCCTTACGAACAATATTAGTGAGTGGTTCAGTTGTTGTTGTTGGGTTTCTGTTGTATCCTGCTTTACTTCTGGCAAAGAGTAAGAAATGGGTTGAATTTGCCACGAAAGAAACAGTTAAGGGTTCTGATAATGATATTGAACAGAAGGAAATTGGGACGGAATCTTGTGAAGAAGTGGGAGATGAAGCATCCATCAGTCTTCTTTCAGAGTTTCCGTCGTCTTCTTCAACAGATAAAATTTCTCAGATTCATATTTCGAAATGATTGATTTTTTGAAGGAGAGCTATTATTATCCTTCCTCATATTTCAATGTTGTCATGTATATTTTACAATGCATAGCGTCACAATTGGGTTTAATTTCCCATATTTGATATTTAGTATTTATGTTAGTCGACTCCAAAATCCAAATGGTTACGAGACTACGAGAATAAGCCTTTCTGTTGTATTTACTCCGATTTGGTTGTATGTTATTAGTTTTAATTATTTCCAACTCCAAGTTTAGTACTGATGGTATTCACGGACCCCATTTTGAGGTGTGCAATGAGCTCAATTGCAAAGGATCCACAATTTTATGTGGCCTCGTATTTTATTCCACTTCTAAAACCTAGCCCAAAATGCTAGTAATAAATACTCCCTCCGTCCCAATAGTAGCTTTCCATTTTGCCATTTTGGGTGTCCCGTTAATAGCTTCCACTTTCCTTTTTTTGGCAAAGGAATCTTCACTATTCCCTCCACTCATTCTCTCTCCTCCATTATTTTAATACTCACAACACCATTATAATTTACTATTCTCTCCACTCATTCTCTCTCCTATTTTCAAATTATACTCGCATCATTTTTACTTCCCTCCCAATTCCTTAATTTGCGTGCTGCCCAAAAAATGGGCAGCATTTATTGAGACGGAGTAGTATATTAATTTATATGATAATGTTACATGAAGAAGTGTTAGTTGTTTGGTTGGATAACTCTTAGACTTAGATTTCTGCTAGTGGTGTCCGGATTGAAACCCCCTCATTCCCTATAGGATTCCAATGTTTTTTTTCCTTTTACCTTTTTTGGGATAGAGGGAATTTTACAAATAAGATGTAAATACCAAAACTAAATTATAGATATATTTATTTGGGAAAAATGCTAAAATTAAATTGTAACGATTCGAGCCCGAAGCCCGACCCACTACGTAGGCACCACTAAGCATCTCCTCGTTTGGGTTAACCACAGCCCATCACAGGCCTCCAAAAGTTCAATGGATGATTTGATGTTTAATAGTAGTGTATGGGCCTTCTATATATCACACTAAATTCCCACATATTTCCGATGTGGGATGGGGGATATCACAATCTCCCCCACTCAAACTCTTGTCGTCCCTGGCAAGGTCAATCAATACCCAAGATGACTCTTGAATAAACCCAATAATAGCTAAGCACTACTTTCTTCTAATAATCCTTATCATTCTAAGTTCTCCCATGTGACCTAAAGCCATAGCTCTGATACCAACTGTAACGACCCCAACTTTTCATTAATAAACATAATTTCGTTCATAATTAAAATTCCTAAATCATGATACTTTAACGGCTAGTACATCTAACCATAATTCAAATGCGGAAAATAACTGTCTTTAAACCTTAACGGCTAGTCCGGCTAACCATAATTTAAATGCGAAAAATAACTGTCTTTAAACCTTAACGGCTAGTACAACCCACTAGCTCGCTAAGTACGAAATGATTAATGCTAACCCAAACCCTGATTCCAGCCACCATCCCTGCGACCGATCAACTTCTCCTACCGCTTACCTGGGAGAAAAATTAGAAAAAAGGGTGACGAACAATGCTCAGCAAGTTCATACGGAATTCTCTCCGGGTACTAAGGAGAGATGATCGAAAGAACGAAACCAATCAATTATACTTCAACGAAAGGCTATCAACAATAATTTTAACTGTACACATTCAAAATACAGTATCATACTTAAAGAGAACATGGCCCTATCACAAGTTCGTCAATTCCATAGTTTCAAACACCTTTTCAGGGTGTCACACCTTTTCAGGGTGCTCCCTTATTATGATATATCATGATATTCAAACTACTTCATCAAGTAGCAATTTAAAAGTCTAAGTTCTTTTCAATCGAACTAGACTATCTTAATTAGTCATTTTCAATCAGACTAATCTAACCGCACCTGTTTCAATTTGATACAGTTATAGTTCACATAATATTCCAAGTACAAGAATACATAAAGCAATTTCAATTCACTTGGATACCCATTGAACAACATATATCAAGGGTAAGATAATCAAAAGACGTTATATCAACATCGGAGTTCAAATGCTACCGGCCATTAGTAGCTACGCTTGAAACAATTTATGAAGAATCCTACATTAAAGGATGAATCTCAAATATACTTAAGGAACGTAATCCCTTACTTTAAACGCTTGCGTTTCCTTGCAATCACTTCTTGCGCGAATCTACAATCATGTAAATGTGTCTTAGGATAGTGTACAATATTATATTAATGCACTAGATCCTTCTAATTAACTCTAGGGTTAACTTTCTAACCTTTTCTGTTAAGTTTCTATTGGATTCCGTTAACTTTCGAACAGAAACTGTTAACTTTTAAACTCAAGGACTGATTTGCAGAATCCAGAAACCTTTAAGACTATTCTGAAATTCTCTCTCTTTTCTTTATTTTTTATTTCCTTTTCTTTCTTCCTTTCCGGACATTTCTTTCTTTTCTTTTCTTACTTCTTCCTCTTACTAGAACACACACTAAACACATACAGACGCCTATGCACACATTCAGCACACACAAGAACACATGCACACACGCATACTCTACAGCAGAAACACACACACACATGCATACTCTACAGCAGAAACACACACAGCCACACCCGCACGCACATCAGCAACATATATCAACAAATCTGTACACATACATCAGCAACATGGCAGCAACACACACGCATACCCAACACACACACACGCAGACCCTCAACAGACACACTAAACATTTATTAAATTCCTGTTTCATTATTCCGAAGCATGCAAACTCTAGGTCACACCTAAGATTACAAGCTTCAAGAAACCCCAGTTTCAATAGGTTTTCAATCCATCTTCCATCATCCTTATTCTATGATAATAAACCTAATCATTCATATTACAATATCTAAACCTTAGTATTTCATCACCATATACAACTCTAATCTTTCACAGCAAGAGTTCTAGATTTTTAAGAATAATTTCAAAAGGTTTAATCATTACCTTTGATGTTGAATCCTCAAGCAAGGATAAAGAAGGTTTTTCTTCTTCTTCTTCCTAAGCTCAGTCCTCTCTCCCTGCGGTTCCTCCTTGATCTGCCGCTAACTCCTTCTGCCGCCTCTCTCACTATTCTTACTTAGTGCTAAGAATAAACTGCCGTGACCCTCTCTTTCTTTTTATAACCCCAAGCGGCTCTTTCATTCCCTTCTTGCCATTAAACCAATTGAAGAGGCTCCTAAATGGTTTCCATCAGTTACTCCCACTAAAAAGCCTAGATTTAATAGAGGTATTTGCTTGGGTTTATAATTTTTTAATCCAAATAATTAATTTAAATAACCAACCTAATTAATTAAGGAAAATCATATTTAAAATAAATAAAGAGTATAAATTTTTAGGGTTGTTACATAAATTAAGTTATAAATATATTTACTTAGAAAATTATTAAAACTAAATTTAAATATTTTTATTTGGAGTAACCGGTGGAAATTTTATCAATAAATGAAAATACTAAACACACACACACACATATATATATATGTATTGTATTTACTTTTTATTATATATTAAGGTGTCATATTCAAATTTAACAAAGAACCCCTACAATTATAATTATTGAGACGAGCATTGGTGTTAATTCATGCCTATTACTTGTAAAGCCTATTGCTTGGGAAAAATAATTAATATATAATGTTAATGAATGAAATAGTAGAAACATGTTAATTAGTTTTAATGAGGGTACATACAAGTATTTCATCAACTTTTGTAAAAATATTATTTCCTCCCTTCCTAAATAAATATTTACTTTTAAGTTTGCACAAAATCTAGAGAGAAACGCGTTTCTCCATCATTTACGGAGAAACGGGTTTTTTCTTTACGGGATATCACACACAACACACACCCCGAACCTCTCTCTCTCTCTATACGCACGCAGACGTTCTCTCTCTCTAGGCGTAATTCCGGTCAAAGCTTCCTCACCAAATCTCTCAATCGGCGACCTCACCTTTCCCTCAATCCTCCTCACCTTTCCCTCAATCTCCCTACCTCCAACAACGCCGATCTAAATCAACCTCCATCACCGATCTCTGTTCTTCCCAAACCGCCGATTCAACAACAATTCCTGCCTCACCGTTCTGTCTCTCTCTCCGGTCACCGTTGCAATCTCACCGACTGATTCTGATCATCACCCGCCTTTGGGCGACGACCTGAAGCATGGTGATGCGGTTGTGAAGCTTCAATTGCACAGAGAGATAGTGGTAACATCGTCGTTCTTCTCAATTTCAAAGCAGTGTTTGCGTATTGTGCAATTGCCTTTGTTTAAAATGCTTCTGGTGGTGTAGACTTTGTTTTCTGGATATCCGTCCCAAGCCTTCTGGATATCCGTAACCTTTTGAAAGGATATCCGTAACCTTTTGAAAGGATATACGTAAATTTATTAAATGTTTGGATATCATTTTGTAAGTTTCTGGATATCATTTTGTAAGTTTACGGATACGATGTTTGCGTATTGTGCAATTGCCTTTTGTTTAAAATGCTTCTGGTGGTGTAGACTTTGTTTTCTGGATATCCGTCCCAAGCCTTCTGGATATCCAGAACCTTTTGAAAGGATATCCAGAACCTTTTGAAAGGATATCCAGAAATTTATTACATTTGGAAAAACACGTTTCTCCATAACTTATGGAGAAACACGTTTCTCAGCAGACCTACTCTTAAGATTGAGGGACATTTAATAGAAGTTAGGATTTAAGTCATTTTTTAGTAGCGTGAGTACATAAAAATCCTTAATAATCTAATTATATTACTCCTTCCGTCCCAAAATGTTTGTCACATTTGACTTTTTAGTTGAATTTTGATCACAAATATATGACAATTTAATTATGTTCATGAAATTCTAAAAATTCCTATTGATTCACCATTAATAATATTATCAACAATAACTTTTAGAATTTCATGAACATGATTAATCTCTCATAAATTTGTGGTTAAAGTTCAACAAAAAAGTCAAATGAAACAAACATTTTGGAACAGAGGGAGTACATAATAAGCGTACGTGGGAACCGAAAGCTGTTGAATTGAAAATTGTTGTTTGATGATAGATGATTTAGTAATTTAAAAAAAAAATTAAAAATAGATATTTTCATTTTGAAATATTTTTTCTAAAAATTTAAATATTTATTTTGGGTGAGTGAGAAATACATTGTCATATTTTTCAATGATTAATAAATAGTCAAATACTCTATCCGTCCCACTCAAAAAATTATAAAATTTCATTTTGAATGTTCCATTTAAAACGGCACACTTTCAAAATAAAAACATTTTAATATTTCTTTATTTATGAGATCCACTTGTTATATTCACAATAACTATCCACTTATTATTTCTTACCTCACATTATTTCCCTTACCTCACTTTTTATATTCACAACACTTATATTCTTCTTAATTTTCAGGCAATATCAATTTTATACCTTTTTTGAGTGAGATAAAGAGAGTAATACGTAATGTTTGCTAAGCACTTGCTAAAAATGAAAACATTAGTAACCAGACTTCAAAATGTGGAAAAAATGTGTAACTAAGGCTACATTTGTTTTGGGGGGAAATGTTTTACGGAAAATATTTTTCTCATTTTTTTCAATATTTGATAAACATCGAAAAATGAAGAAAATGTTTTTCGAATAGGGTTGGGATGATAGTGGGTGGGAAGGGGGGGTAGGTTGATGAGTGATTGAGGGTGGATAGGATAGGGTGGGGGTAAGGGTTATTAGAATAATGAGAGGGTTAAACGAAGTCAATCAAAACAGGGAAGAGAAGAATTGTATTGAAAGACTCAACTGATTATGATGCTAGAGATACATATTTATAGGATTACAATGAGGAGGTAATCTCCTAGAAGGAGAAGATTTATAATCTAATACAAAGATTGTGTTTCCTAATTTAATACAAAAATTGTGTTTTCTAATCTAATACAAGGATTGTGTTTCCTAAACTATATATAACAATATATACTTGAATATAATATTATGATATTATATTCCTAATATGCCCTCGCAAGATGGACGGTTTTTGGATAAGTCCAATCTTGGAGAGTGATGAGATAAACCGGGTTTGATGATGCAGTTGAAGATGAATGTGTTTTCGGACATGTACGTCGTTTCTGATGTGATGTGGTTCCTCGCATTCGAGGTGGTGATAGGTTGGTGCATGACTATGTCGGAGACGGTGGGGTTGTGGAGAGGGATTTTCGATTTTACCGAGAGGGTTTTGAAGTAGGGAGAGTTTATTTCGGCTAGGGCGAGGGGGATTTTAATAAAGAAAAAAAATTGGGTTTCGGCCAAAAGGGGTTTTGAGCCGAGGGAATTGAATAACAAAAAAAAAATTAGAATTTCGGTCAAAAGGGGTTTTGAGCCGAGGGGATTGAATAACTAAAAAAATTGGGTTTCGGTAAAAAGGGTTTTTTTAGCCGAGGGGGTTTAATAACAGAAAAAAAAATTGGGTTTCGATCAAAAGGGGTTTTGAGCCGAGGGGGTTTGAAGTATAGGGGTTCGGCCAAAAAAGGGTTTTGAGCCGAGGGGGTTTGAAGGAGGTGAAGGAGAAGGGGTGAGGCGGTTGTTTTGGGTTTTAGCCGAGGTTTTGGCGGAGAAGTCTTTCTATGGATCTTAATGCTCTGATACCATATTAAAATAATGAGAGGGTTAGACGATGTCAATCAAAATAGGAAAGAGAAGAATTGTATTGAAAGACTCAATTGATTATGATGCTAGAGATACATATTTATAGGATTACAATGAGGCGGTAATCTCCTAGAAGGAAAAGGTTTCTAATCTAATACAAAGATTGTGTTTCCTAATCTAATACAAGGATTGTGTTTCCTAAACTATATATAACAATATATACTTGAATATAATATTATGATATTATATTCCTAATATGCCCCCGCAAGATGGACAGTCTTTGGATAAGTCCAATCTTGGAGAGTGATGAGATGATCCGGGTTTGATGACGCAGTTGAAGATGAATGTGTTCCCGGACATGTACGTCGTTTCTGATGTGATGTGGTTCCTCGCATTCGAGGTGGTGATAGGTTGATGCATGACTATGTTGGAGACGGTGGGGTTGTGGAGAGGGATTTTCGGTTTTACCGAGGGGGTTTTGAAGGAGGGGGAGTTTATTTCGGCTAGGGTGAGGGGGTTTTTAATAAAGAAAAAAATTTGGGTTTCGGTCAAAAGGGGGTTTGAGCCGAGGGAATTGAATAACAAAAAAAAATTTAGGGTTTCGGTCAAAAGGGGTTTTGAGCCGAGGGGATTGAATAACAAAAAAAATTGGGTTTCGGTCAAAAGGGTTTTTGAGCCGAGGGGGTTTAATAACAAAAAAAAAATTTGGGTTTCGGTCAAAAGGGGTTTTGAGCCAAGGGGGTTTGAAGTATAGGATTTCGGCCAAAAAAGGGTTTTGAGCCGAGGGGATTTAAAGGAGGTGAAGGAGAAGGGGTGAGGCAGCTGTTTTGGGTTTTAGCCGAGGTTTTGGCGGAGAAGTCTTTCTATGGATCTTAATGCTCTGATACCATATTGAAATTACCCGTATTTCGCGCGATGCGAAAGGCGGTTGTCTTTCGCGGGGGGTTGGTGTCTGAGACCTCGCTTCATGGGAAGGAAAAAAATGAGGAGTCACCACGCGGTTTTTGTATTTTGAGCCCAAACGTTGAGAAACGGCTATTGAAAATGGTGTCGTTTTTATTGGTAGCAAAAACATAGGAAAAGGCTTTAAAAAAGGGGGATCATTTTTATTGGCAGCAAAAACGAGTAAAAAGCTTTTAGTACCAGAGATTGTTAGGTTCGGAGGTCAAGTTACGTTTCGGGTAGAGTATTACGAGATCGCCCGAAACGCCTCGCATGACGAGTCTTTCTACCTTTCTCGAAATTGTGTGTGTGTGTGTGTGTGTTTTGAAATGGGGGCTTGAATGACAAGCTTAATCTTGGTTTGAATGTCAAACGTTGATTAGGTGACTTTGTTTGAAAAGACGAGCGTTTGAATGACAAACGTCGGTTTTGAGTTGAAAAGAGCGTTTGCGTGGCAAACGTCAATTTTGAGTTTGAAATGAGCGTTTGCGTGGCAAACATCGATTTTGAGTTTGAAATGAGCGTTTGCGTGGCAAACGTCGATTTTGAGTTTGAAATGAGCGTTTGCGTGGCAAACGTCGATTTTGAGTTTGAAAAGGAGTTCGAAATGAGCGTTTGCGTGGCAAACGTCGATTTTGAGTTTGAAAAGGAGTTCGAAGGTCAAACTCCGATTTTTTGAACCGGGCGAGTCATTGTTAACGATTTTTACGGGAAAAATGCGTATTAAATGATTTTGAGTGTCAAATGGCGGCTTTTAGTTTGAAGATGAGCGTTTGGAGGCCAAACGTCATGTCGCGCGTTTTTTGAAAGAGAGTTCGACGGACGAACTCCGGTTTTGAACCGGGCATTACATTGTTAACGATTTTTATGGGAAAATGCGTATTAAATGATATGCGATCAACGAATCGGGTTGCGACTCGGACTTTGAAAGGTAAATACTATCACGATCCAAACGGGTCGGACTTGTAAATGACAGTATTTAAAGCAGTGTCAACGGAATCAAACGATCCGGAATCGTAAATGACGATCGACGAGGCCAATCGGCTCGGAATTGTAAATGACGATCAACGAGGCCAATCGGCTCGGAATTTTAAATGACGATCAACGAGGCCGATCGGCTCGGAATTGTAAATGACGATCAACGAGGCCAATCGGCTCGAAATTGTAAATGACAGAAAGTAAATGACAATCAACGGATCGATCGATCCGGAATGATAAATGACATAGAAAGTAAACGGAACGGGGTCGGAACGCCGTTTTAACCCGTGATTACTTCTCTTACGGGAAGAGAAGAGGATCGAGGGGCTAAAACGTATCGGACCCCGTTAGACGGAGGCGTCTACATTTTGAGAGTGAGAGAGGGAGCTACCTATGGCTAGGGTCGGCTCCTTTGGCTCGGTGGGCGTATACGGGATACGGAAAGGTGTTTGAAAGGTGTTTCGGAAGTGTTTGGGCAGAGTTTCCCCTTTTATTTGGTGCTTAGAAACCTAGGGATTTGGGCAGCGTTTCGACTTGTGTCGGTTTAGCTTGAGGATCAGAATCTACCGACGAGTAGCACGAGGGCCCCCGAAGAGTAGAGAATTCCGCCGACGAGTAGCACGAGGGCCCCCGAAGAGCGGAAGAAAGACAAGCTTTGAAGCTTGGGGTGGAGAGAGGAGGAAAAAGGTGTGAAATGTGAAGGAGGAGTGGAGTATTTATAGGGTAGAAATATTGGAGGAGGGGGGAGAAGCTTAGGGAGGAAGTTTGCTTGCTTAGTGAGGAAGAAAGAAAGCTTAACCTGATGGTTTTCTGTCCGGCAGAAAGAGTCCGGCCGGACTTGGACTGAATTTGGGGATATTTTGGTCTTTTGGCCTTGAGTTTGACACGTCTTGGACACGTATTTAAGCTGCAGAAAGAGTCCGGCCGGACTGTTCCTGAAATTGGCTATATTTCCTGATTTGAACAAGTTACCTGCGTAGATCTTGTTCTCGCGTTCGATTTGATATGTGGTGGGCCCAAAACGGAGTTCGTATGAGGGAGTTATGACCTCCGGAAGGTCGAGACGCTCGAAAACGGGAAATCGAATCCCGAAAGACCCCGAAAAGTACATTTTTCGGGGAAAGCTGTACTTTTACGTGTGTTGAGTACGCTTTGATGTCGGGATGCACGGGGCAGTCCCGGGATGTCTCGTTGACTCGAGAACGGGGAACTTAACGGGTTCCGGTTAACTCGGAGCGGGCCAGTTAACGGATTCCGGTTAACTTTTAACGGATTTTGACGATCCGGATTTGGGTACTTACAGTTAGCCCCTCGGCGACGTCACTTTCGAAGGAAGTGGGGTCGTCGAAAAAGATAAGGATCCAAATCGGGGGATGCCTTATGGAGAGACCTGGGCGGTCAAATGGCTGGACCCTTAGCAAAAGGATTCCTACGTATCCCGAGCGGGAATCAAGCCGATCGTAGTTCACGGGTGTGAGGGAAATTGGTAGGGGCCTCGACCTGTGGGGAATGATTAGGAGGAGTTCATCCTGAGAGAGACTATTTTGGAGGCATCTAAACCTGAGGGAGACTATTTGAAGGCGTCTGAACCTGAGTGGAGACTGTTGTGAGGCGTCTGAACCTAAGTGAGACCATTGCTAGGCATCCAAACCTGAATGGAGACTATTGTGAGGCGTCTGAACCTAAGTGAGACCATTGCGAGGCATCCGAACCTAAATGGAGACTATTGTGAGGCGTCTGAACCTGTGTGAGACCATTGCGAGGCATCCGAACCTGAATGGAGACTATTGTGAGGCGTCTGAACCTAAGTTAGACCATTGCGAGGCATCCGAACCTGAATGGAGACTATTGTGAGGCGTCTGAACCTAAGTGAGACCATTGCGAGGCATCTGAACCTGAATGGAGACTATTGTGAGGCGTCTGAACCTAAGATTTCTGAAACTTACGAGGGCGTGTGGCGCCTCGGACCGGAGTTGCTGGAGCTTACGAGGGCGTGTGGCGCCTCAGATCGGAGTTGGTGAGGATACGCTTATCCTGAGATTAAGGCATTCGCGCCTTGGGTGCTGGACTTATGATGACTGCCAGGTTTATCTGCCGGGGATAGGGTGACAATGATGGGAATGGTTGTGTTAAACTGGCATTATTAACAACACGGAAGAAGTGACGTTCCAACGATGGGGTTAGGAACGGGATGTGGTCTCGGGAGAGCTGACACATTGCTGGGGAAAAGCGCCAAGAGTGCTGACGGGGTCAGTTAGGAACTGAGAGGGTTGATTGACGTTTCTTCTTTAGAATCCTGCTGGGGATGAGCGTTCGGGCTTACCTTAATGGCCGAAGAGGGATTGTTGTGCGGGCTTCCCTTGATGGCCGCTGAAGTGGGACCCTCGAGCTTACGACTGGCAGCCGGGGAAGTGAACGTTGGTGAAAACCAATGGGAATTTTGACATTGGGAGACGGATTTGTGATTTGATGTCTGAAGACACGACTGAGCGTTTGAATGTCAAACGTCGGTTTGGGGTGGAAATGAGCGTTTGAATGTCAAATGTTAGGATGGAAATGAGCATTTGAATGTCAAACGTCGACTTGATATGGAAGTGAGCGTTTGAATGCCAAACGTTGACTGGGGATTGAGAATTTAACGTCTGGAGACGAGCGTTAGTGAGGACTAACTGAGAATTTAACGTCTGGAGATGAGCGTTAGTGAAAACTAACAGGGAATTTAACGTATGGAGACGAGCGTTAGTGAGGACTAACTGAGAATTTAACGTCTGGAGACGAGCGTTAGTGAAAACTAACTGGGACTTGACCTCGGGAGAGGGGGTTGTTTGACGTGTCCACTACCAAGAGTAGGGGAGATGACGAGATGTGAAATCTCGGGAGAGGATCTCACGAGGGAGAATAATAGGAAAGGGTCTCACGAGGAGATGGCGAGATGCGAAATCTCGGGAAGGAATCTCACGGGGAGATAGCGAAATGTAGAATATCGGAAGGGAATCTCACGGGGAGATGGCGAGATGCGGAATCTCGGAAAGGAATCTCACGGGGAGATGGCGAGATGCGGAATCTCAGGAAAGGAATCTCACGAGGAGATGGCGAGATGCGGAATCTCAGGAAAGGAATCTCACGAGGAGATGGCGAGATGCGGAATCTCGGAAAGGAATCTCACGGGGAGATGGCGAGATGCGGAATCTCGGAAAGAAATCTCACGGGGAGATGGCGAGATGCGAAATCTCGGAAAGGAATCTCACGGGGAGATGGCGAGATGCGGAATCTCGGAAAGGAATCTCACGGGGATCTCGGAAAGGAATCTCACGGGGAGATGGCGAGATGCGGAATCTCGGGAAGGAATCTCACGGGGAGATGGCGAGATGCGGAATCTCGGGAAGGAATCTCACGGGGAGATGGCGAGATGCGGAATCTCGGGAAGGAATCTCACGGGGAGATGGCGAGATGCAGAATCTCGGAAAGGAATCTCACAGGGAGATGGCGAGATGCGGAATCTCGGAAAGGAATCTCACGGGGAGATAGCGAGATGCAGAATCACGGAAAGGAATCTCACGGGGAGATGGCGAGATGCGGAATCTCGGAAAGGAATCTCACGGGGAGATAGCGAGATGCGGAATCTCGGGAAGGAATCTCACGGGGAGATGGCGAGATGCGGAATCTCAGGAAAGGAATCTCATGAGGAGATGGCGAGATGTGGAATCTCGGAAAGGAATCTCACGGGGAGATCGCGAGATGCAGAATCTCAGGAAAGGAATCTCACGAGGAGATGGCGAGATGCAAGATCTCGGGGAAGGATCTCGCAGGGAGATGACGGAAAGATCTCACGAGGGAGAATAACGAGAAAGGATCTCACGAGGAGATAACGAGAGAGGATCTTATGAAAATATGGGTAATCTCTCTAAGAGATGGGTAATCTCATGAAAAGATGGGTAATCTCACGAAAAGATGGGTAATCTCACGAAAAGATGGGTAATCTCTCTAAGAGATGGGTAATCTCACGAAAAGATGGGTAATCTCACGAAAAGATGGGTAATCTCACGAAAAGATGGGTAATCTCTCTAAGAGATGGGTAATCTCACGAAAAGATGGGTAATCTTTCTAGCAGATGGGTAATCTCTCTAAAAGATGGGTAATCTCACGAAAAGATCGATAATCTCTCTAGAAGATGGGTAATCTCACGAAAAGATGGGTAATCTCTCTAAGAGATGGGTAATCTCACGAAAAGATGGGTAATCGCTTTCTCGTCTTCATCAGCTCCTCTGTCAGTTCCCTCAATTCTGTTGTCAGTTCCTTTGACGAAGTAGTGGGTGAGGTCGAAACTGTAAGGTCGGAGGTTGGGTATGCCTTTGTAGGTTCCCCTTTTGCGGGCTGCTGCCTTGGTGCTGGCAAGCCTCTTGTTTTTCCTGATGTCGGCTGGTGTTGGCATATAACCGAGCCTCTGGACTGTAGTGTGGTCCTTGACTTTGATGACTTGGTGTTAGCCTTGTAACCTTTTGCCGAGCCCCAGTCCTGGGATGAAGTTCATGAGTTTCATCATCTTCATGGCGGGAGGGATTTTGTCCCAGAATAGTGGAAGGTCCACGCTGCATATTTGGATTTTGGAGGTCTCCAGAGTGAATCCAGTTAATGCCATGTCGTCATTATGCTTGATTTCTAACACTGGAATGTCCTTGGTGCTGGTCCCCTCGGTGGTGACGCTGTCGCCGTAGACTGTGATTAGCTCGTTGCCTTGCATGAACTTGAGGCATTGGTGAAGGGTAGATGCCACGCCATTTATCTGATGCAGCCAGGGTCGCCCCAAGATGGCTGTGAAAGTGATTGGAATGTCCAACACTTGGAACTCGGTGGGGATCATCGGCTTGCTGAACCAGATGTTTAGAGTAGCGACCCCGAGAACTGTGCGGGAAGTAGAATCGTAGGCCTTGACAGTGTGGACTGAAGGCTTCAAATATGTGGGCTTGATGTCAATCAGGTCCATCATCTTGGCGGGCAAGACATTCGTTCCGGAGTCTGAACAGTGATGCAAAGCGGCTCATTGTGGTCTGCTCCAAATCATGGCAGGTCCAAATCTGTGAGGGTGACGATGATGTTGGCGATCATCTGGATTACTTTTTCTGGAGTTGCGTCCATGGGGACCATGGTGCGGGCCAAACTTTCCTCTAGCTTGAGCTTGTGAGGGTATGAAGAGGTGAGCAGAGACTAAAGGGAAATGTTCGCCTGAGTCTGCTTGAGATGAGTGAGGATCGGGTCCTCCAACATTTGAGAGGTAGAGGTTTTGGTGGTGCCTCCAGATTGCTTTGAGGTTTGATGAGTTGAACTTTGGCTTATCCTTCTGGGGATTATGCTTCTTGTTGGCAGTAAGGTTGCCGAGATTGGAGACTTTCTTGTGTCCTGATGCCTGAACTGTGGTGTCAGCAGGATATTTTCGCTTTCCCACCCCTGTAGGTTCCTCAAGTGCTGCTTGGAAGGAAGGGAAAACTTGCTGGAGAAAACTGCCCTTCAATGCTACCGTTGCCCGTGAGGTGTCATGAGGATTCGCATTACGAACCGTCGAAGCCTGTATCCGAGAAGCCCCACCTCGATTAAGACCATAATGGCGAAAGATGCTTCCGACAAGCCCCAGTAATCGAACCTCAAGGTAGACCCTTGGGATGAAAAAAACTCTCTTTGCATGGCAAAGCCCCAGTCTGAAGAAATGACTAGGTGAAGCCCCAGTTTGAAGGAATCGCTGGTCATCTGTGGGGATTCTAGAGTGAATCTGATGCAGCCCTAATCTGAGTTGAACTCCATGTGGCCTGACGAGGCAACCGTCCTTAGTTTTTTTCGATTGGTCAATCAAAGTGTATAAGAGGAATGGCTTGTAATGTATACGCGCAAGGACGTATTTTAGAGAAGTGGGAACGAATCCCGATTTTATGTGGATGCCTAGTTTAATGCAGGCACCAAAACTCGCTTTGGGTTTGACTCTTTTGGGAGAGTATGAGCGTAGAGAGGTTTGGAGCAGTGTATGGAAGCTCTTCTTGTAAAGACAGTGTTTAGCTCTAATTTTCCTATTATCGTAGAAAAAGAAGACTTGTCGAGACATCTGAAAACATGTTTTATCCATATTGATCACAAGATTGCTTTAAACCCTTTGTTAATGTTCAGGTTGTTCAACCATTAATCCCGATATGAACAAATGTCTTGATTAACCGTGAGAAGAAAGTCAACTGATGTCGCGGATCAAAGTTGGCTGTATGTGAAAGAAAGGTCTGTGTATGGGGAAGGTCATTGATGAGACCGGGTTCATGGGATTTGTATGTGTTTAGCTATGGACCGTTCCTGTTTGCCTAGGTTCTCCTCAGTGTATGGAGCTCAGGTCGCCGTAGTTACGGCGGAACGGTGCTTGGCTCTGGGAAAAGGGTATGAACATTTGTGGTCCCTTTGGTGAAAAGGTTCGGATGGGAAGTTTGGATGATGAGGTACGGGCCTCGAGGTGATTCCTTGACAAGTCGTTGTTGACGACTTTTTCCGTGATTCCATTGCTTCTTGGTCAGCTTCTTTCACCGGGGGAGAAAGAATTCGAATGTAGCGTAAGGGCTTATGATGTATTTTTGCCTTTGCTTTGACCGCTCCATTGTTATCGACAACCTCCATTCTTCGAGCTTTAATTTTGTTTGCCCATCTGTCAAGCTTATGATTGGCGGTGCTGGGTCCTTCGCCTCACTTTTTTTGAAGTTCTCGCTTTGAACTTTTCTCTCTCTTTTTTTTTTTTTTTTTTTCTTTTTGAAGTTCTTGTTTGAACTTTTCTCTCTCTTTTTTTTTTGAAGTTCTTGTTTTAACTTTTCTCTCTCTTTTTTTTTCTTTTTTTTTCTTTTTGAAGTTCTTGAGGACGAAGGCATGCTCCTGCTTGAACTTTCTCGATGCGCACGAGGGCGAAGGCGAGCTCCGAGGTTGTTGTCGACATGGGGTCAATCTTCCGATGTTGAGTGACCTATTGTTGTTCCTTGATATTGCCGCCGTCGTTGACTTGGTCAAGGTGATGGTGGGGATGTGTCTTTGGGAAGTGTGTGGCTTGATGGAGGCCTTTGTGGGGTAAGGAAAGTGTATGGGGAGGGGACCAGTTGACTTTCTCACACCGAGTAATCAGAACATTAGTTATTTCCAGAGATTATGTGTTGAGCAATGCAAGTGATCATTTAGGATATAACCATTTCATTAGTTGTAATGTAGGTGTGCAAATAATGTCTCAAGTCTAGCAAGAAGAGAAAAAAGACACTTATTTATAGAAACTTTAAGATTAACTACAATGTCCGAGGCGGACTTGATTGAACGAGGAAAGTACTAGAACCTACGAAGGTTGACCAAAAGACAATTGATGATCTCGAGGATAGGTAGCCCCTACTCTAGCCGCTCTTTTGTTCTTGGAATTGCCCGGAGATGCTCAAGCTTTCCATCTTACATTAACTTCGAGTTCCATACCGAGCCGAGGCGGTGATCGATTTGTGCCCATGATACCGGTGGAAGTGGAGGGATTTGAGGCCATAGGCGGTGGAGCAGATACAAGTTGTCCGAAGAAATGGGTCGAAAAAGACACGGGGACGAAACTTGATGGCCGAGCATATTGAGAGAAGGAAGTGAACACCGGGAGGATTTCGAGGGATATCGGGATCTGTTTGAGATGGTCCAGCGCCTGCGCCGGTTGTATTAGTGAAAGGGGTATTATTAGCTTGGCCATATATGACAGGGTTGCCCCGAGAGGTGGCAACATGAAGCCTTGGTCATTTGTTTCCTTGGTTCGAAGGAATCCCGTAAGTTGGCGGGGGAGGAACCTGGTTGAAGGTTTGAGGAGTTGATCGGGAGGGTTCGTCGTCCTCGATCTGAACAAAAGTACCGGCTGGCTGGGGGATAGCTGCTATACCTCGCTCATTCAGAAGCTGTACCACGAAATTCTGTTGATCTTCTTTCTGCCTTTTGTGAACCTCACAGGCCCGAATGGCTTCTTCCAGTGTCATATCTGTTATCGGTGGCGGGGGTCCGTTCCCATCACGATTTCCTGGCGAGTCTGACATATTGGAGAGTCTGGCTGTAGGAATTGAGGAAACCGAAGAACTGTCTGATGCTGCCGTAGCTGTAATTTTGGTGAGGCGCTGACCCGGAATTCTGGACCACTGTTTCATTGCTGCAGGGAACGAAAGGTATAGCTTAGATTTCGGAAGGGGTATTTGGCTCAAGGCTTTAAGGCTCGAAAATTAGACCGTGAAAGGTCGAGAATAAAGTTTTGACCGTGAAAGGTCGGGATTGAATATTTGAGATCGAACCGCGGAGGTCTCGATTGGAGATCGGAGATCGGACCGCAAAGGTCGGGATCGACTATTTGAGATCGGACCGCGAAGGTCTCGATTGGAGATCGGAGATCGGACCGCGAAGGTCGGGATCGACTATTTGAGATCGGACCGTGAAGGTCTCGATTGGAGATCAGAGATCGGACCGCGAAGGTCGGAATCGACTATTTGAGAACGGACCACGAAGGTCGGGATTGGAGATCGAAGATCGAACCGCGAAGGTCGGGATTGACTTTTTGAGATCGGACCGCAAAGGTCGGGATTAGAGATCGACGATCGGACCACGAAGGTCGGGATCGACTATTTGAGATCGGACCGCGAAGGTCTCGATTAGAGATCGAAGATCGGACCGCGAAGGTCGGGATCGACCATTTGAGGTCGGACCGCGTAGGTCGGGATTGCAGATCGAAGATCGGACCGCGAAGGTTGGGATCGACTATTTGAGATCGGACCGCGAAGGTCTCGATTGAGATCGAGAGATCGACTGGAGACCGGAGATCGAAGATTGGACCACGAAGGTCGGGATCGACCATTTGAGGTCGGACCGCGAAGGTCGGGATTGGAGATCGAAGATCGGACCGCGAAGGTCGGGATCGACTATTTGAGAACGGACCGCGAGGGTCAGGATTGGAGATTGGAGATCGAAGATCGGACCGTGAAGGTCGGGATCGACTATTTGAGGTCGGACCGCGAGGGTCTCGATAGGAGAGTGGAGATCGGACCGCGAAGGTCTGGATTAACTTCTGAGATCGGACCGCGAAGGTCTCGATAGGAGATTGGAGATCGGACCGCGAAGGTCTCGATCGACTATTTGAGATCGGACCGCGAAGGTCTCGATTGGAGATCGGACCGTGAAAGGTCGCGATTAAGGATTGAATCGGACCGTGAAAGGTCTCGATTAAGGATTGGAATCGGACCGTGAAAGGTCGCGATCAGGATTGAAATCGGACCGTGAAAGGTCGCGACATTAGGATTGAAATCGGACCGTGAAAGGTCGCGATTATGATTGAAATCGGACCGTGAAAGGTCGCGATTAAGGATTGGAATCGGACCGTGAAAGGTCGCGACAGGATTGAATCGGACCGCGAAAGGTCGCGATTAAGGATTGGAAATCGGACCGTGAAAGGTCGCGATTAAGGATTGGAATCGACCGTGAAAGGTCGCGACAGGATTGAAGATCGGACCGAAAGGTCGCGATTAGGATTGGAATCGGGCCGTGAAAGGTCGCGATTAGGATTGAAATCGGACCGTGAAAGGTCGCGATTGAGGATTGGAATCGGGACCGTGAAAGGTTGCGTGAGGATTGAGAATCGGACCCGTGAAAGGTCGCGATTGATTTGAATCGGACCGTGAAAAGGTCGCGATTGGATTTGAATCGGACCGTGAAAGGTCGCGACATGATTGAAATCGGACCGTGAAAGGTCGCGATTGAGATTGAAATCGGACCGTGAAAGGTCGCATTTGACAGGATTGGACCATGAAAGGTCGCGACATGATTGGAATCGGACCGTGAAAGGTCGCGATTAGGTGGGAATCGGACCGTGAAAGGTCGCGGATTGAGGATTGGAATCGGACCGTGAAAGGTCGCGATTGAGATTGGAGATCGGACCGTGAAAGGTCGCGATTAGGGATTGAATCGGACCGCGAAAGGTCGCGATTATGATTGAGATCGGACCGTGAAAGGTCGCGATTGAGGATTGGACCGCGAAAGGTCACGATTAAGGATTGGAATCGGACCGTGAAAGGTCGCGGTTAAGGATTGAAATCGGACCGTGACAGGTCGCGATTGAGGATTGGACCGCGAAGGTCACGATTAAGGATTGGAATCGGGACCGTGAAAGGTCGCGATTAAGGATTGAGATCGACCGTGAAAGGTCGCGATTGAGGATCGGACCGCGAAGGTCGCGATTAGGATTGAGAATCGGACCGTGAAAGGTCGCGATTAAGGATTGAAATCGGACCGTGAAAGGTCGCGATTGAGGATGAAATCGGACCGTGAAAGGTCGCGATTAAGGATTGAAATCGAACCGTGAAAGGTCGCGATTAAGGATTGAAATCGGACCGTGAAAGGTCGCGATTGAGATTGGAGATCGGACCGTGAAAGGTCGCGATTGAGGATTTGAGATCGACCGTGAAAGGTCGCGATTAAGGATTGAAATCGGACCGTGAAAGGTCGCGACAGGATTGGAATCGGACCGTGAAAGGTCGCGATTGAGGATTGAGATCGGACCGTGAAAGGTCGCGATTAAGGATTGAGATCGGACCGTGAAAGGTCGCGATTGAGGATTGGAATCGGACCGTGAAAGGTCGCGATTAAGGATTGAGATCGGACCGTGAAAGGTCGCGATTAAGGATTGAAATCGGACCGTGAAAGGTCGCGATTGAGGATTTGAAATCGGACCTTGAAAGGTCGCGATTAAGGATTGAAATCGGACCGTGAAAGGTCGCGACAGGATTGAGAATCGGACCGTGAAAGGTCGCGACAGGATGATTGAAATCGGACCGTGAAAGGTCGCGACAGGATTGGAATCGGACCGTGAAAGGTCGCGATTAAGTGATTGGACCGTGAAAGGTCGCGTGACAGGATTTGAAATCGGACCGTGAAAGGTCGCGATTGAGGATTGGACCACGAGGGGTCATGATATGAGATATCGGACCACGGAAGGTCGCGATTGAGAGTTGGACCGCGAGGGGTCAAGATATGAGACATCGGACCACGGAAGGTCGCGATTAAGGATTGGAATCGGACCGTGAAAGGTCGCGATTGAGGATTGAAATCGGACCGTGAAAGGTCGCAATTAAGGATTGGAATCGGACCGTGAAAGTTCGTGATTAAGGATTGGACCACGAGGGGTCGAGACTTGAGATATCGGACCACGAAAGGTCGCGATTGAAAGTTGGACCGCGAGGGGTCAAGATATGAGATATCGGACCACGGAAGGTCGCGATTGAAAGTTGGACCGCGAGGGGTCAAGATATGAGATATCGGACCACGGAAGGTCGCGATTGAAAGTTGGACCGCGAGGGGTCAAGATAAGAGATATCGGACCACGAAAGGTCGCGATTGAGAGTAGGACCGCGAGGGGTCAAGATATGAGATATCGGACCACGGAAGGTCGCGATTGAGAGTAGGACCGCGAGGGGTCAAGATAATAGATATCGGACCACGAAAGGTCGCGATGGAGATTAGGACCGCGAAGGTCACTATTTTAAAGATTCCCGAGATGGGACCATGCAATTGTTGTTTAAGTTTACTGAAAACACATTTTTCTCAGAGTCCTAAATGGTTGGAAAAGAGCGTGTCTTATTTTTCGCAACTAATCCTAGAGCTCTAATCAGTGGATCTCGTCACTACGCTTATAGGCCCCTCGTTTCCATTTGTAGATCATCTTTCTCGGGACGGACAATCCCGAGCGAGGTCTTATAAGGCAAGCGAGTTCCACCGACAAACGAAAAAGTGAACTTAAGGCTAGCTGATCACGCAAACTTCCAACGTATGTGACGCACGGGCCACGGTCGAAGTCAACGTCCTTAAGTTAAGGCGGGGATCGTGCCAAAATTTCGGCATGACCTCCCCTGACTCGCTTGCGCGAGGGACCTTAGCTTTTGGCGTTGGCCAAGTTGTGGTTGGCACGGTGCATACGGCGAGGTTTGGTGACACAGTGTCACATTGAACCTTCGGGTATATTTTTCTAAGCAGAGCTCACGTCAAAGTCAAGGCCGAAGAGCGCGAGACTTCGGGTCAGAACGACCTTTGGTCTCAACCTCTCGAGCTTGACTCGGAGCGAGGCCCGGCGTAAAACATACACTTAGGCTTTATGACACGAGCTAAGCCAAAAACCAACCGGGTCTTGGACAAAGTGTGACACAAAGAGTGCGTAAGCTTACACGGGCTAGGATGGGATGTTTGGGACGACCCCGTGCACCCCGAAAGGTGTCTCGCGAGACCAATCGGGGTGCAACTGATAAGGCCATCCCGGGTTAGGGGTTGTAGTGTGCAGTGTACCGAGGCAGCAAGTGCACGTGAAGTGCGGTGTTCCGAGGCAGCAAGTGCGCGTAGTGTGCGGTCAATAAAATTCTTTTTCTGAGTAAAAACAGAGATTTTTTTCAGAATGTGTCTTAAAGAATTATGATGCGCAGTTTAAAAGACAGCATGAAAATCAAACATGAATGGGAATGCACAAACATGGTATGATTTTGAAAAGTTGTCAATGTAATGCCTTTGAAAAAACAAACCGTTCGAGGTTTAAAGTAGCACACGCACACGAAAACGAGGAAGGGTAAACGAAAGTTTGACCCACAGAAGGCTTTTTAGAAAACAACGGTAGTTTTGAAAAAAGTATCTTTGTCCCCAGCGGAGTCGCCAACTGAAATTACCCGTATTTCGCGCGATGCGAAAGGCGGTTGTCTTTCGCGGGGGGTTGGTGTCTGAGACCTCGCTTCATGGGAAGGAAAAAAATGAGGAGTCGCCACGCGGTTTTTGTATTTTGAGCCCAAACGTTGAGAAACGGCTATTGAAAATGGTGTCGTTTTTATTGGTAGCAAAAACATAGGAAAAGGCTTTAAAAAAGGGGGATCATTTTTATTGGCAGCAAAATCGAGTAAAAAGCTTTTAGTACCAGAGATTGTTAGGTTCGGAGGTCAAGTTACGTTTCGGGTAGAGTATTACGAGATCGCCCGAAACGCCTCGCATGACGAGTCTTTCTACCTTTCTCGAAATTGTGTGTGTGTGTGTGTGTGTTTTGAAATGGGGGCTTGAATGACAAGCTTAATCTTGGTTTGAATGTCAAACGTTGATTAGGTGACTTTGTTTGAAAAGACGAGCGTTTGAATGACAAACGTCGGTTTTGAGTTGAAAAGAGCGTTTGCGTGGCAAACGTCAATTTTGAGTTTGAAATGAGCGTTTGCGTGGCAAACGTCGATTTTGAGTTTGAAATGAGCGTTTGCGTGGCAAACGTCGATTTTGAGTTTGAAAAGGAGTTCGAAATGAGCGTTTGCGTGGCAAACGTCGATTTTGAGTTTGAAAAGGAGTTCGAAGGTCGAACTCCGGTTTTTGAACCGGCGAGTCATTGTTAACGATTTTTACGGGAAAATGCGTATTAAATGATTTTGAGTGTCAAATGGCGGCTTTTAGTTTGAAGATGAGCGTTTGGAGGCCAAACGTCATGTCGCGCGTTTTTTGAAAGAGAGTTCGACGGACGAACTCCGGTTTTGAACCGGGCATTACATTGTTAACGATTTTTATGGGAAAAATGCGTATTAAATGATATGCGATCAACGAATCGGGTTGCGACTCGGACTTTGAAAGGTAAATACTATCACGATCCAAACGGGTCGGACTTGTAAATGACAGTATTTAAAGCAGTGTCAACGGAATCAAACGATCCGGAATCGTAAATGACGATCGACGAGGCCAATCGGCTCGGAATTGTAAATGACGATCAACGAGGCCAATCGGCTCGGAATTTTAAATGACGATCAACGAGGCCGATCGGCTCGGAATTGTAAATGACGATCAACGAGGCCAATCGGCTCGAAATTGTAAATGACAGAAAGTAAATGACAATCAACGGATCGATCGATCCGGAATGGTAAATGACATAGAAAGTAAACGGAACGGGGTCGGAACGCCGTTTTAACCCGTGATTACTTCTCTTACGGGAAGAGAAGAGGATCGAGGGGCTAAAACGTATCGGACCCGCTAGACGGAGGCGTCTACATTTTGAGAGTGAGAGAGGGAGCTACCTATGGCTAGGGTCAGCTCCTTTGGCTCGGTGGGCGTATACGGGATACGGAAAGGTATTTGAAAGGTGTTTCGGAAGTGTTTGGGCAGAGTTTCCCCTTTTATTTGGTGCTTAGAAACCTAGGGATTTGGGCAGCGTTTCGACTTGTGTCGGTTTAGCTTGAGGATCAGAATCTACCGACGAGTAGCACGAGGGCCCCCGAAGAGTAGAGAATTCCGCCGACGAGTAGCACGAGGGCCCCCGAAGAGCGGAAGAAAGACAAGCTTTGAAGCTTGGGGTGGAGAGAGGAGGAAAAAGGTGTGAAATGTGAAGGAGGAGTGGAGTATTTATAAGGTAGAAATATTGGAGGAGGGGGGAGAAGCTTAGGGAGGAAGTTTGCTTGCTTAGTGAGGAAGAAAGAAAGCTTAACCTGATGGTTTTCTGTCCGGCAGAAAGAGTCCGGCCGGACTTAGACTGAATTTGGGGATATTTTGGTCTTTTGGCCTTGAGTTTGACACGTCTTGGACACGTATTTAAGCTGCAGAAAGAGTCCGGCCGAACTGTTCCTGAAATTGGCTATATTTCCTGATTTGAACAAGTTACCTGCGTAGATCTTGTTCTCGCGTTCGATTTGATATGTGGTGGGCCCAAAACGGAGTTCGTATGAGGGAGTTATGACCTCTGGAAGGTCGAGACGCTCGAAAATGGGAAATCGAATCCCGAAAGACCCCGAAAAGTACATTTTTCGGGGAAAGCTGTACTTTTACGTGTGTTGAGTACGCTTTGATGTCGGGATGCACGGGGCAGTCCCGGGATGTCTCGTTGACTCGAGAACGGGGAACTTAACGGGTTCCGATTAACTCGGAGCGGGCCAGTTAACGGATTCCGGTTAACTTTTAACGGATTTTGACGATCCGGATTTGGGTACTTACACATATTAGAATAATGAGAGGGTTAGACGATGTCAACCAAAACAGGGAAAAGAAGAATTATATTGAAAGACTAAATTGATTATGATGCTAGAGATACATATTTATAGGATTACAATGAGGAGGTAATCTCCTAGAAGGAGAAGGCTTCTAATCTAATACAAAGATTGTGTTTCCTAATTAAATACAAAGATTGTGTTTCCTAATCTAATACAAGGATTGTGTTTCCTAAACTATATATAACAATATATACTTGAATATAATATTCTGATATTATATTCCTAATAAGCGTACGTAGGGGTGAAGGGTGGTGTAGGGGGTGGGTGATGGTGGGTGGTGGGTGGGTGGGTGGGGGGGTAAGCGTAGGTAGGGGTAAAGGGTGGTGTAGGGGGTCAGGGGTAGGTGAGTGAGTGGTGGTATAGGGTAGAGTAGGATGGGGTGGGGTGGTTGGGTAGGGGTATGAGGGTGTAGAGGTGGGGTGGTTGTCGAGGGGTGGCATTGAAGTTGTTAAAAAATAATTTTAATATGGGTATGTTTTTTTTTACATGGGGAGGGGATGGGTGGTGGGTTGCAGGGGCAGCGGGAGAGTTGTTAAAAAATCTATACCTTTAGTATATGAAAGTTGGTGAAACATCACTAGGGCGTGACACGTCAGCAACATTTGGCCAATTCTTATCTCCTAATCACTCACGTCATTAGTAGGTAAAATAGGGACTGACTTTTGGAATCCCAGTACCATATTGACATTACATTCTAATCACTCAAGGTATGTGAATGGGTAACCTTAGTAATTGAACATTAATTGGTGTTTATATATTGTATATGTTATGTATATGATAAGGCACAACTTAATACCCTTCATCTACTCGGTATCACTCTAATCATGCACATAACTAGTACTTATGTAATGTAACTGTTAGGTACATATGATAAGGCATAACTTAATACTCTTCATCTACTCGGTATCACTCTAATCATGCACATAACTGGTACCTATGTAATGTAACTGTTAGGTACATATGATAAGGCACAACTTAATACCCTTCATCTACTCGGTATCACTCTAATCATGTACATAACTGATACTTATGTAATGTAATTGTTAGGTACCTGAGGAGCCTCAACTTATTTTCTTTCATTTACTCAGTATCAATTTAAGAATGTACACAATACTTACATGCATCTATATAATGTGAAATTCACAAAGAATGTACACTTATTAGTGCACTTTAATACACTGAGCTATTAAAATACGAGGTTACTTTTACATAATAAGCATGAATTCATTTGGTAAATAATAAACTTGAGCTTATTTGGTAATAGTTCTCATTTCTAAGAATAAACAACTAATTATCACAAAGAAATTATACAAATTCACCTGTACAATGATAATGAGTTAGAACTGGTAACTGAATTTCATGCCACTCAAAGGTCTTTCTCCTTTGGCTGTCCATTTCTCCTAAATAACCAAGTTGGTATATAAACTTCCATTCAATGCCATTGTGCTCACCTGCAATTTCATTCAAGAAGACCAGATCTCAGTTCATTGCTTATCACAGGTTCCCTTCTCCCATTTTTATCCTTAAACTTACTGCAATATCTACTTTAAACAAGCAACTTATTTACGATTTTCCCCCCACAGGTTACCAAGTTGCACATGGCTCCACAAACATTATTGGTTGAACAGCTACAAAAGGGACGCTCTGACAAGCGTATTATCTTACGTGTATCACGCATATGGAGGGCTTACAACACCAGAAAATTTCGTGATTTGATGAGCATGGATTTCCTTGGCATTGATACAAAGGTAAATTTCCATTTACGTTATATTGTGTATTACATTTGAATAAGTATTCATATCTTAACAAGTGAGTCTAATGATTTTAATTGTTTATTTATATGTTAGGGTCAAGGTATTCATTGTGTTATCCGAAGCAAGTTTGTCCCTGATTTTGAAGGCCTCTTCACAGTAGGAGGTGTGTACAGTATTAAGAATTTTACAATAGGTAATTCAAAGCCAATGTTTCGTGTTGTTCCAAGGGACCTGCTTAATTTGCTTGATGCGTCGACATTTGTTGAGGAGATTGTTAAAGATTTGCCTAGGATTTCGAGGCATGTTTTTTCAATTATCCCTTACGACATGCTTTTGACAGCAAGTGATGATAAGAGAAACTTATGTGGTTGGTAGTTGTAATATCTAATTTAGAATTCAATGCTGTTCTAGATGACTTACACTTACTGTTTTAATTTTGCCATTCTAGATATCATTGGGTACGTCGTAGGTGTTTCGAAAGTAGGTCATCGAATGAGTTATTTCCAAGAGGTGGCTATGCAGTATATTGATATTCAGAATACAAGGTTTGTTTCCTACATTGTTATTATTTAACTTAGTTACTTAAAAAAAAATTTTACAAATTTTTGTTTTCTCTTAGGGAATATAAGCTGAGAATAACTTTTTGCGGAGATAAAGTTATTAGTATGGTCAGTATGATTAAAGAAAGTGATCAGCGTGTGTGGTTAATAGCTTCAGCTATTGCAAAGATTGAGTCCAATGGTTTGTACACTTCATTTTCATCATGAATGAAAATTTCTGTCCACATTTGCCATTTCTTTAGTCTAAATTAAATATTTGTTGTTTTTATTCTCAGGCAGTCTTAGAGTATCCTCAAGTAGTGCTACTTGCCTTTATAATGACACTGATATTCCTGAGATTGCTGATTTCATCAAGGAGTATATATTCTCATATTATCAACTTGGATTTCTTTATTCATTTATATATTTATATTTCTTTTCTTATTTAAATAATACAGACTTGGCCCGGAGGAGAGGAATTCTGAGATGGGTAATATACCAATGCAAGCTACTTATATCACAAAAGAAGAGTATGACAAGAACAAGCTGTTGATAAGGGAAGTGAATGAAGTGTTGTCGCGGTGTGAACCTCTGGTTAGATTCAAATTCAAGATATTGTGTATAATTTGATGATTTGACAATTGACTATATAGATATGAAATATTGCATACATAATACGCGTTTCCATTTATGCAGAAAAAACCATTATATGTATATGGGAGTGTGTCAAAGATTGAAGAAGTGAATGGTTGGAAGTACAACTCTTGCACAAAATGTAAGAAGAAGGTTTATCCTCAAGATGGCAAGTTATATTGCAATGAATGTAAGGGATATGAAATGAATCCCCTTATTAGGTAATGTTTAGGTTGTGTAATTTGAAATATCTTTAATTTTGAGGTCATTTAGTTTGATGATTTTTTAATTTTTTCTTCTTGAATAAAGGTATCGCGAAGAGGCAGAGTTGCATGATGGTACAGAGTCTTTGAACTGTGTTATGTTTGATCGTGAGATTAAGAAATTGATTAATATCAAGGCAACAGATTTAATTCAAGTTATTGAAGAGGTTATTACTTAGTTTATTAATCACTTTTGTTTTGGTCGAATATGATTAGAGCAAAATTCTTATATTTACTTGTGCGTTTTACGGGAGGGATATGCGGAACCAGTGCCCCGCCATCTTCGTGCAATAATTGGAAAGTGCCAAGTTTTCCATCTGGAAATGAATGAGCTGAGTAGGGGTACTAATAATGAAAGTTTCACAGTTAAGAGAATTTTGTTTGAGAGTGATATTCGTGATCCAGCTACTAAGAATGTAAGGCTGATTACTGATCAATTTAAAATTGTTTCTATATTATAAATGATTTGTGATTAGAATATGTATTCTCCATTTCTACAGGAAATTCCTATGAAGACTCCATCAATCTCTGAGGATATTTCAGTTAGGACTCCCTATATCAATGAGAAAAGGAATATCACTGAAGGCGGGTCTGCGACAGAATCTTTGAATGGGAAAGATACGGTTGCACTGAAGAAAGCGAAAAGGGGACTTGAGTTTGAGAAATGAAGAATAAATTTAGCTGTTATTAATTATTGAGTTTGTTTTAGCCTGGAATGAAAACATTAATTTTTTTACATTTTAAGTAGAATACTTTGTTTTGTTGATTATGGATTTCAAGTTTTTTTTATTTAGAAGATTAGTTTTAAACTCTGTCATCTTTCATTGCACTTTTCTTAAATTAATAATATTAGTTTTTGTCTATGTGTGTAGCAAATATTTACTTCGTTTATAAACACTTACCCTTTACATATTATTATCTATCTACATATGAAATTTTATTTTAAAAAGGAAAATATTGAAATCTTAAAATGGAATTTAGAGTGACTGCAAGTAAATAAATTATATTATTGTACCTGTGTATATTTTCTTTAGCGTCTCCGCCTTGCTATATTATCATTTGTCCATTTCCTATGCACTTTATAATTATATGCGCCTGTCAACAAGTAGAAGAGGTTAATATAATGTAAGTTATATCCTTCAATGTTTAGAAAATGGTATTAAAATTATTGGTTTATTAGCCAAAAAACTAGAATACCTTAGTAAATGCTTCTTCCATTCCGCTTAGATTGCTGTCAAAAAATTGACACAAAAATCAAGAAAGAGTAGACAAAGTGAATCGATTGTAAAAGCTATTGTAGCATGAAAATTAATGAAAAATTAAGTGGGACGGGAAATAGTGTCATGGGGAAGGTACATTTCAAGATCATATAATGTGATGAGTGAAATTAGTTTGATTAAACTAGGCATCTAATTCTAATCATGTTGAGTAGTAGGATAATATGAATATATACTATTGTTATAGTGATAACCATGAGATTTGTATTGTATATCTATTGTAAAGATCTACTGATGTCTATTGTTTGACTTTTCATTTTGTTAAAGATTGAGTACCAAATTACAATTTATAAAGCTAATAATCGCTAAGCTCACAAATTAAACATAGTATATAATGTCTCTGTTATATTGAACACCAAATATACTAATGTATTGTTCTAGGTTATTAACAGAGTCCAGCAGAGAGGTAAAAATGTCCTTAATACGAAAAGGAGTAATAAATAAATAAAAGAAAGCATTATTACTTGCTCGAAGAAAATTATATTAGTTTCTTTCAAAGAGGAAAAAACATAAAGTTACTTGAATATGTTTAAAAGAAAGTAAAATAAAAAATTATTTAAAGAAAATAATTTCAAAATTGTTTTCAATTCAGATATAGCTTTAATTTTTTGTCTAAATCTAAACACTGATGAAAATTACATACTGTATATTAAGAAGTATTATGTCATGTTACTGATTTCTAAATGAGTAACTCCTACACTTATCTAATATGCATAATCCCTGAAATAGGAATATGAAGAGAAGTTTGAGGCTCTTTCAGATTGCCATCACTCATGTGATGGTTTAGTTGACCATGTATGCTGTTATTATACTGATGAATAAACTGCCCAAGTTCATGTATGAGTGATTAATATCTCTCTGATGTTCTTTATTCATTCACTCAATTAAATCCCATTTTCCTTATAAATAACAGAAAATGATATTAGTTGCTAATAATTTCTCATTCTTATGCAAGATACATTTCAAGATGGCAAGAAAAAGGTCGCAGCCAGAACAACCCGGTAACAATATATTCTTGGTTCAGTTCTATCATCAAACTTAACTAATCATTCAAAAATATTATAAACTAAATTATTTGTGTTTGTGCTATTTGTGAGTAAATATTTTTGACTCAAGTTCTATTTCAAAGGAGCAAGCAAAGAGAAATCGTGCTTTAAGGAAGGCAAAGATATTTGTGAAAAAAAAAATCCTCAAGCTTCGATCCAGTATCAAAATATTATCAATATGCTAGGTAATAAAATATCTCATTCATATTCTTACGAGATTAATAACTTCATCGAGGTATAGGGGGTATATAATTTTCTCAATATTCTTTTCTCTTCAAGTGTCCTCTATAATTGTTATTAAAAAGCAGTGAAAAGATCAATGTAACACCAATCTTAATTTATACCATGCAGAATTAGAAAACCAACAACTTGAAGTGCAAAGCTCAGGAAAGAGACTTAAATTTACAACTCCTTCTGGAGAATGTAGTTCTAGAGGAAATTCTGCTATGAATAACATCGCTTTGACAGGTAATGTAATTAACATCTATTACACTTTCGAAGCTAAATTTAAAAAAATATATAAAAGCATACATATTTGTCTGCGAAATGTGTAGGTGAAATGAAAAGGCTTTATGCTAAACAAAGAAGGCTTGAGAGAATTAGCAAAAGATCAATTGAACGGCAAATACGAATACAAAAATTGAATGACAATCATAGTATCAAACATAAATCTGGAAGAGTTAAACTACGTGCTGAAGGTGAGTTTGTCTTATTTTATTTGATATTAATACAAAATCAAATTTGCCTATTCTACTGTTTTAATATACTGCCATATGTAGATAGGTATTCGGTGGAAGTTTCTTACTATGGACAACATGAATACACCTGCAAGTATTGTCATGCTATTTTTTGGGAAAGAGAACGGGTGAAAAAGAATTCAAGTAAAACATATCCAGTATATTCTTTGTGTTGCAAAAATGGGAAGATTGAGCTAAGTCCTAGACGCAAGCACCTGAACCACTTAAATCATTATTAAATGGAAGTTTAGGAACAACCTCCACAAAGTTCGCAGAAAATATAAGAGCGTATAACTCAATGTTTTCAATGACATCAATGAGAGCAAACGTGGACAGTTCTCTAAACAAGAATGGATCTGTTTATGTGTACAAGATAAGTGGTCAAAATTACCATCGAATTGGATCCATGCTTCCAGAAGAAGGTCAACCACCAAGTTTTTTACAACTATATGTTTACGATACAGAAAATGAGGTTCAGAATCGGATTAATGCTGTTAATCGTGGGGAGCGTAATGAGGAGTTATCAACTGATGTTATTCAGCAATTAATTGAAATGTTGAACACTCATAATGAATTAGTCAAAGTTTTTCGAGCTGCACGTGATTGGTATAAGGATCACAACGTTGATAATTTTCAAATCAGATTGGTCAAAAGAAGATCAAACAAACATCGGCAATATTCTGCACCTACTGCTTCTGAAATAGCTATGCTATTAGTTGGGGATATGTCAAACACAAATGGAGAACGAGATTTAATTGTTCAAGGTACAGATGGTGTGCTGCAAAGAATTAATGATCTGCATCCATTGTTTATGGCATTGCAATATCCTATACTTTTTCCTTACGGGGAAGACGGGTTTCATTTGAAAATACCTTATGTGTGTAACACTGGTGGGAGAAAGACCAAGCGAAAATATGTGACAACTAGAGAATATTATTCATATGTATTACAGCAAAGGCGTGACCAAGGACAGACCTTGCAGGAAGGCGGAAGACTTTACCAACAATTTATTGTAGATTGCTATACCCAGGTTGAACAACAAAGACTTCGATTTCTTAGAAAAAATCAAGGAAATCTACGTACAGAGCTTTATAGGAATGTCTATGATGCAGTTCAAAGGGGGGACTCAAATTCTACAGATGTTGGAATGCGAACTATTTTACCTGCTTCGTTTACTGGAAGTCCAAGATATATGATTCAGAATTATCAAGATGCTATGGCTATATGTCGAATTTATGGAAATCCCGATTATTTTATAACTTTCACGGCTAATCCAAATTAGAAAGAAATAAGTGATCTATTGAAAGAGTTAGGTGGTCAAAAGGCGGAGAATAGAATAGACCCGACATAGAATCAAGAGTCTTCAGACTAAAACTTGACGAGATGATACATGACATAGTTGATACCGAAATATTTGGAAAGGTTGAAGCAGGTATGAGTTAAGATGATTATAGATTTTGTCAAATCAATTAAGAAAAATTATTATACTAAATTCAAATGTTTTGTTTTGTTTTTTTTTTTTTTTTTTGCGCTTTATACACAATAGAATTTCAGAAACGGGAATTGCCACATGCTCATATTATTTTTTGGGTAAATAATGCCGCGAAACTTAACACACCTGAACAATTAGATAAGGTTATTTCTGCAGAAATACCTGATCCATTGGTTGATCCAGTTGGTTATGAAGCAGTAGCCCAGTTTATGATGCATGGTCCATGTGGTTGTGCCAATCCAAATTCACCTTGCATGTTGGATGGTTAGTAAATTTTCGAATTTTTACATTAATTTTAAATAGTCATGTAAATGTAACTGTAAATGTAAATGGTATTAAATATTTTCACCCCAACAGGAGTTTGCTCAAAGAAATTTTCAAGAGCATTTCAGTCTCAAATTAAACAAAACCTATAGAGACATTAATAATATAAGTAATATCATACCATCTACAACCATCGTTGCCTCATAGCCCTGCGGAAAACATACAACTCACTGTCGGAATGACTGACTCCTGCAGAGGAATTAACTCCGACCGCCATAGATGTGTGAGAAGACAAGAAATTAATCACCCAGATATGTATTTCACCTAATTAGATCCCATTCTCTTACCCAATTAAAAACGCATAGATGATATATGCGTTATCTAAGAAATATTCTGACCAATTTTCCTAAAATACCTCCTTAGTCTAAATCCCCAAAAAGACCCAAACCAACAGTAACCCGTGCGTAGCACGGGCCAAATGCTAGTAACTATAATATCCGTAGGTGTTTCGATAGTGGTTAGGGGTAAAGGTGGGTGGGGTGATGGTGTTAAAAAATAATTTTCGAAAAATGCTTTGAAAATGAAAAATTCAGAAGTCATTTTGCTTAGGAAACAAAACTATTTTTCATTGATCGAAAAATCTTTTTCGATGGTTATTGAGTACCAGAAAATGGAGAAAACATTTTCAAAAAAATATTTTTTTTAAAAATGGAGCCTGATTTGCGAGTAAAATTTAACAAAAAATTTATTCAGAGTTCAAAAGCAAATTTAAATATTTAATTTGAGATGGAAGAAATAATTATCTCTTTATTTATAAGTTTTAATTTTTTTTTTTTTTTAATTAGAAAAGCTCCCAATATCACTAAGCCAAACACGTCCTTCACCAAAATATTGACCCAAACACAAAATGGAAAAAAAGCCCGCACGCTGTTTTGATTTTATATAAAGCCCCCGACTTGGGAATTAATTCCTGTTTGGTATGTTCACAATTGGAACACACAGAACAGTACCGAACTAAAGACAAAACCTCGATCGATTACGCAATTTGGGGGCAAAACCAGACACCGCAGCCGATACCGTAATTCAACTACCAACCGTCTTCTTTCTTGATTCAGGTTAATTTCTAATTCGATTCTTCCTCAAAATTTCACTTAGGGTTTCATTTCTTTTATAGATAAATCTTTTCAGAACTGGGTTTTTGTTATGGGCTTCAAATTTCAATCATTTTCATAAATATCGAAAATTGATTTAATTACACGTTTGATTGCCTTTAAATTCTTGCTTTCGGTTGATGCAATTAAGCTAATTTCTTTCATAATGAAAAATATTTTCTTGATCTAGCTCCAGCCTCTCAATTGACTGACATTGGTGAATCTTTATTTGAGCTTATTCTGATATGGGTTTTCTTTAAGGACAATGATACACAAAGTGAAAATGCATAGGGAAAACTCATAGTGAAAACGCGTAAACTGTTGGATGAGTTTTTATAAGTGGGGTGCACAAAGATTTGTTGTAATCCAACGGACTACACGTTTTCACTTTACATATCATTATCCTTTCTTTAATTCAGTCTGTTATTAGGATACTTAGGCTCCGTTTGTTTAGCGTAAAACATTTTCCGGAAAATGATTTCCGGCAAAATGTTTTCGGAAAATGAAAATGTTTTCCGAAAAATAACATAAAAATGAAGTTTTCCCCATTTTTTGGTGCGAAACAAACACCGGAAAATGAGGAAAATGTTTTCCGGAAAACATTTTCCCCCAAACAAACGGAGCCTTACATTTATTTACCTTTTTTTTTGAAGCATGATTGATATTGAAATGCTTTCCGATCCGTATTTTAGATTGTGAATTGAGAATTTAAATGTATGGTATTTATTTAAAAAAAAAAAAAAAACTGATTGGGGTTTCTGATATTGATCCATTTTAGGTATTTGGAATCAAATGGTGGCCAATCAGCAGTATACTAGAATTGACACCTTAGAGCTGAAAGTCATTCTATATCGAAAGATTGGGCTTCAGAGATCTGAGAAGTACTTTGATTTACTTAGGAAATTATTTAGCTCAAAGATAAGCAAGAATGAGTTTGACAAATTATGTGTTCGTACCATCGGGAGGGAAAATCTATCCCTTCACAATCGTCTAATCCTAGGCATTGTGAAGAATGCTTGTCGTGCTAAAGTTCCCCCAACCAAAGTCAAAAGGGCATCTGGATCCCTTAATGTTAACGTCGAAAATAGTCATCAAAGGAACAGTCTTAAATCGCTTTGCAATGATGCATTTCCTCCCTCACCTCGAAAGAGTAGATCACCAAGGGATCGGAAATTTCGAGACCGTCCGAGCCCTCTTGGGCCTCACGGGAAGAAGACCCACAATGTTGCGTGTGAAGTAGGGGACCAGAGGGTACCAGAACATCAAAGTCCCACAGAATTGTTGTCTCTTGGTAGTAAACCGCCTGTTGAAGTTTTATCTGTGGAAGATGGGGAGGAAGCGGTTTCAGAAAGCCCAACTGTACAAAGCAGAAGCCCAGTTACAGCTCCTCTTGGTATTTCTCTAAAATCTGGTGGCGCTCGAAAAACTCTTTATGGTGGGCTCTTATGTAATTTCCACCCTGAGACGTGTCAGAATAGTTGTCTGTTACCCGATAGCAGGTCATTAATGAGTCTTTTGGAGCGGAAACTGGAGAATGAGGGTCTTAGAGTCTCGGTAGATTGTGCTAACTTGTTAAATAATGGTTTGGATGTTTACTTGAAAAGATTGATAGAATCTTGTGTAGGACTTGCTAGGTCAAGGAGCAGTCAGATAATACCTGGTCCAAATGGAACTTTTCCCGGGAGTCGGCATTTGCAAAGGCCAATTGCCGCTGTATCAGCATCTATGTTGGATTTTCGTGTTGCAATGGAGACAAATTCTCACATACTTGGGGGAGATTGGTCAACCCAACTCGAGAAGATCTCTGCACGTGCATTTGAGGAATGAAAAGCATCTATCACAGTCAACAGCTTGGGATGCTGGAAACAAGAGATATGAATGTACAAAGTTCATTTTTATGCTGAATGCTGAAGACTGAAGAGTGATTCATGGAATGCCAAAACATATATATTGTGAATACTGTAGGAAGTTTTGGATTGATTGGTTAGATGGACAATAATTGGGGATGAGTCCCTTTCTTTGAGTTTATTTACGCAGTTTGATAGTGAGATCCAGCCACCTTACACCTTCCAAATCATTCTTCAACCAGGTTCTGTGGTCTTTTATGTACTATTTTTCATCAATAAAGCTTCATATTTCCATGATCAAATAAATGGAGTTGCTGATAATTGTGTCTTACAAATCAATTCCTTTATCTTCAAGTTCCTTTTAAACATACCTTATGTGTGCTCATTTCTTTTCCCCATTGCATTTTATATTTGGTCAAACCACATCTCTTCAAATGGAACGGAGGTAGTAGTAAGGTAGCTTCAATTAGGATAGTGTGAGTGAGTTAAATTGTTTGTATTAATCCTTATGTTTGGGGAATAGAGTCATTATTATGTGATGCTGAAATGATCAACAATTTGGCCATACTGTTGGAAGCTTGGACCTACCTTTAGTGAAAATTTAAAGAAAATCCGGAAAAGAAAAATCATCTCGTTGAATAATTGAAGAAAATCCCTGGAATCTCTGCATCTCGATGTAAGAGTTCCGTGTTTTAGTCAAGCAACTGTACTCAAGAGCTGTCAACCGCTATAGCTTGCCGAGGAAATCCCTGCATTTCTATCTGTAAGAACACGATTTGCCTAACTTGCTATATCTCCATCTCTTTGAAGCATGCTTGCAGGGGCACCCGAATTTCAGAAACAGATTTGTTTAGAAACGTTATTTTTACTTACCTCATGAAAAAACTTCATATTAAATTACCCAATGCTCAGGTTTGTTGGCAGAAATACAGCTTGATTCTGCACTTATATTACCATTTTCTAGCTAAAGCTTTCTGTTTATCCTTGAAGGTTCATACTTACCTATTTGCCGTACTTTAACTTCCTCTCAACCAGTTCTGAGATCTCATTCTTTTTATCTTACTTTGTTTAGAGCTGATGTATGGTTCTCTTTTTACCTTTCTGATGGTTATTGTGAATAGTTCTGACGTTAACTATCTTGTCAGATAGCTTACCTTTCTGATGTCTTTTGCTTTCTGAATCTCTAGTTACTTGCAGAGATACTCAGCTGAAATGGGCATTAATTTTGCCTGAATTCCTCCTATTTTTAGATCTCGTTGCAAACAAATCTCCCTCGTGTTAAAATCGTTGGAAGCTTACAGCAACTTATATTCAGATATGAAGCAGTTGTTTATGAAATCCTGCAACTTACATTGAAATACAGAGTAGTGGTTTGTTATAGGAAAGTGACACTACTGCCCAGTCAAAGAAGATCTGTGGAAGTACCTAGGTGGCTAGGTCATATGTCCTAAGTTTCACGTGACTCCATTGGAGCACACTGAAGCTCCCTTGTAGCAATGCAGAAAAATACATTTACTGAAATGGAATCTGCTTTCATAGCTTCAGTATTCATCACATTTACTTTTTATTTATAAATATATTTGTAGATATTATTATAGCTTCAATTCTCAAAATACCGGAAGCTATAGATGCTTATTGCATGCTTTTCTTGAAGAGACGCCGACAATCATCAAGTTAATGGATTTTTAACCACTGATATACCATTTCTCAAGCATGTAACAACTGAATTTTTTTTTAACTATACAGACAATCGAGAATATACTTGAAATTGGAGAACCAAAAGACAATTCATTAGACAGGTTATTGAACAGTGAAATCGGATAGATCCATGTTCGCCGTCTCAATTCAGCCAATACATAATTGAACTGCTGATTTTACTTAATCAAAGAGTAGAATTCATTATGTGGTTTCTATAACATATTTAACTAGGCATGAAGGGGTAAAATGAGCTACAATAAAATGGGGTGAAAGTTATCAGTTTTGTGCTTCAATAACAGCCCAGCTCATATATCGGGTTTGTCACTTCTTCATAGCACAAAGAATCTGGTTAGCAATTTATGTTGGAACAGGCAAAGTCTTGGGGAGTGCTTTCTCCAGGCTTGCCATGTAAGTCATGTAAATTGTCCATAAATATGAAAATGAATTGCTAACCAAAGGCTGCAAAAAAGAAAAAAAATCATTAAATGAGAAATAAATGTGTTCATCTGATTGAAAAAGATAGACAGCTCAAGTATCAACATTCACATATTAACCTTGAAGCACTTTGTTAAGATAAAATAATAATTAAAAAAAAAACTCAGATAATACCTGTAAATGTACAGGAACGAATCTGAATGTCAAAAAATCACATAAAGGCCAGTACATAACCCCACTTATGAATGTAGGGATCAGGTCTCGTTTCAATCTAGCAATGATCTCTTTAGCACTTTCACCTGATGTTGACAACCACAATGAAATACCCCTTGTTAAACGCAGCACAAATGTAAACATAACTTTCCCTCTGCACATGTTATGGAACTAAATAAGTGTGCACAAGAACACCATCAAGTTTGATGGGAGAGAGGAAAAAAGATTTCTCCTTCTGGTTTTATACAAGTGTCCATTTTCATGAAACAACCGATCTTTCATGGTGCATTCGCTATTTTATCTTTTGCTGTAGCACAGATAAACTACTTCAACAAATGGCACACACTTCTCATGTTACTAGAGACGAAAGAAAAAGAGTAACCTACTTTAATCCTGTTATAATAATGAACAGATTACCTTGAAGACCTGCATTTGTGGAGAAGAAAACAACAGTCATAATAGGTCCAAATACCAGCTGCCCCAAACACATCTTTTTAAAAGTTGTGATGAGGTCGCGCTTTGGAAGCACTTTTGACACAAAATTGAACCAGAAATGCAGTGATGAACCCATAATTATCAATCCATATCCAGCCATACGCATTGTCCTCAAGATATCATAAGGCTCTGAAGATGCTTGCACCATTGTCTGAAGTGGAAAACAATTGTGGGGGTAATATTAATAAGAAAGATTAAAGTTGTTAAAGGGAGTTTCATTATGCACAATGAGCTAGTTACATTTGCTAGCAAGTGGGTATCACGCCATTTTACTACTACGTCCGTCCCAAAATGAATGTCCAAATTTGATCTTGATCAAGAGTAAATTTGGACATTTATTTTAAAAGTAAATTTGGAATTTTATTTTGGGACGGAGGGAGTAGATAGGAATATTATACTCCCTCCGTCCCGCTACAATCCGCACAGTTTGACTTTTTTGGTCAACTGAATCAATTTTTGACCATGATTTTATGAATATCTAGATATTTCTATGTAATTTTAAAAATTGTTATTGCTTCACCATTAGAAATACTATCAATAACAATTTTTAAAATTGCATAGAAATATCTAGATATTCATAAAAACATGGTCAAAAATTGATTCAGTTGACCAAAAAAGTCAAACTGTGCGGGTTGTAGCGGGACGGAGTGAGTATATGAGAAGCTTCATCTTGTATCACACAGAGAGATAATAACAAATTCGAAATATATGGTGTAATGTCATAAGTGATAAGAATAAGACTCATAACCAGGCAGTGGCGGATCCAGAAATTTTTGTTAGTGTGGGCCAAAATTTTTAACATTGTCATTCATAGAATTTTATATGCGAAAGTATTTTCTTGCTAATAAATTAACAAAGTTTTACTTGAAAATACATCTAGAACTACTTTTTAGAGTTCATCGGGTTGCTAATTTTTTTAAGGATATTTGATTTTTTTTTTTTTATATCAATAAACTATATTCGACCCTACAAAGTACAATCACTAATTGAACACTAAAAAATAAAAAATTAAGTACAACGAAAATTTTCAAAAAAAAACTAAATATAAATGTAGTAATTTGAGGATGAAATAATGAAAATTTCATCCCCATATTGCTTCAAAAAACTGTGAGCTTAGTTATTTATATGATTAACAATAGAAATTGGAATCAAAATTGGACTACCTTAGCTTTTGCGTAGAATCGATTAAGGGCAAACCCCGGTGCGCCAAGCGCTCCCCGCCAAGCGGGAGTTGGGAGAGGGAACCATTTGCTAGAGCCTTCCCCTGACAATTGCCAAGAGGCTGTTCGCCAAGGTTCGAACCCGTGACCTTATGGTCACCAAAGGAGCAACTTAACCGTTGCGCCAAGGCTCGCCCTCTTTGCGTAGAATCGATTAAGAAGAATAATTTGTGTTGGTAAAACCGGTGCATTGAGAGAGAGAGTGCGAGACTGAGGATACAGAGGAACGAGACGGTGGACTTGATTGTTATTATCGTGTTTAATGTTACTTTTACATTTGCATTAGATCTTGTTCCATTTTATTGTAAGACAATAACTTAAGACACGTAGTTAGTATAGTTAGTATGGGTGGATTTGATTTTTGGTTAGAAAGTTATGATAGTACTCCCTTCGATCAAATATAACTTCTCTTTTAACTTAAAAGCATTTAAGTGTCACGTTTACCCTTTCATTGAAACTTGTTGTATTTAATTGATTGTTTCATTCTAAGACAATAATGTAAGGGAGAGACACTTAATATGGGCAAATTTAACATTTTTGTTACTAAGAGCATCTACAGTGAAAGCTCTTATGATAGCTTTTTTTGTGTTCCCCATATGCCACATCATGATAATTTAAAAACCAAAAATCTCAAGCAATATTTCACAATGGTAAAATCTCATTTGCAACACTTTTATGAGTCCCACATATAACATGAATAGAGAATGACTTGTATAAAAAATGTAGCATTAATGATAAAATTATAAAAAGCTAGTTAATTGTAGAAAGAGCTACTCCTTTACTAAGGAGCCCTTTACAAAGTTCCACAATGGCAAAAAGCTCTCTAGAGCTTTTTCATAAAAATAAAAACCTCCCAAAAACCTCCCATTGTAGATGCTCTAAGTTATGATAATAATTTTCTTTCTTAAAATTGGTGTGAACCAACAAGTAACAGTTATTTTGTTTTTCTTAAATTAGTGAAAAGTAAGAAAAGACGGGCATTTTGGATCAGAGGATGAAGATGACTACTACCTCCGTCTCAAAATGAATGTTAAAAAAATCAAAATTACTCTTGATTAACATTAAGTTTGGACATTCATTTTGGAAAGAATAAAATAATTTTTGTTTAACTTCGCTTTAACCTAAAAAAAATTTTTTTTTTTGAAAGTCAGTGTGGGCCATCTAAGGGTGGTAACCAGGCGAATGATGCACGCCAGGGGCACTCAAGTCTCAACATTCTTATTTATTTTGATGGTCTCTTCCAATAAATTCGGAATTCCCTTAAAAGGCCTTTCCATTAAAAAACGGAATGTTTCTGTTCTGTAACTTATGACACAACTCTCTTCACCAATCAGTTCCTTGCAGGAGCTATCAATTACGTTGCGCAAAGAATTATGTTGGAATTAACTGGGGTCTCAGCCACAAGGAATACATATCGTAATACCCTATCTGACCAATCTGAAGTACATCATATCTAAAATTGTTCCAACAAATTATTTCTAAAGAAGTTTCATTGGTTTTGAGTGGTATAGATGAGTTCAATCTCTGGTTAAAACACAAGCTTAATGCAAGTAAATTTCCCAATCACAAACCCAACTTGTCCTCGCTGAGTTGAACCGAAATTGGAGTTTTTCGCTTTTATGGAAAGTGCAAGGGGAACGAAGTACAATAACAAAGAGGAGCATACCCATGAAGAAAATGTATCGATTTCTATCTCAAATCAAAATAAAGTACGATTATAAAATCAAGAGTGATAGCCAATTATCAGAACAAGTATTCTTTTGAATGCTTTTTGCTTTTCATTGAGCACAAAAGAGCTAGGCTTTTCATTTTGAGACGTTCTACGAGAAAATCACAATACACTACTCCTAAAATAAGGTAAATGTCAATACAAATCCGCCTTTTTTTGTAGGATGATTCAGAATTCAAATCATGGGGGTGAAACACAGAGGAAATATATGCCAAGTTAATGTTGAAAAGAAACGAAGATCAGATCATGCCACATTCACAATTTCTTGCATTTTGAGATTTAATTTAAAGGTCAGAATTTGAGAAGAAGGGTTTTTTAGAGTGTACCTGAGAGGACAAATCGGCAGCGACGTAAATAAGAGAAGAAGTAATGCTTTTAGTAAGAATGGGGCGGGCCTTCACCATCCCCAAATACCAACCAACAAGCCCGACCTTTGACGACGACGACGACGAAGAAAACGCTGACGACAGTAAAAACCTACTCCGACTCAGGTCTAGCTCCTTGGCTTTCCTGTAAGAAGAATGCGGAAGTCGGGCATAATAAGCTTTGAACAGTGTCTGGCTATGGCAGCCCCGGTTAATTGGACTCCTAATTGAGTCGGAAATTGACTGCCGCCGGTACCATACAACGTTGTCGATTAATTGCTTGCTTTTGGCGGCGTTTCTCAGAAAGCCTCCGCTCATATTTCCCTCTCACACACACAGAGAATGAGGAGGAGGAGGAGGAGGAGGGTTTAGGGGTTTCTCTACCGTTCTCACTTTTTAATTATATTCACAACAACGTCTACCTACTAACACGCTTCCTTAACTCTCGTGTTCATCTGAACTGTAATAAGTACTCCCTCGGAAAGATTTTCTCATTTGCTATTTTAATTTGTTTTAAAAAGTATGTTTCTTTTTTAAATTTAGATATAAATTTTAATGCAAATCTACTAAGATACAAGAAGATGAAACTCTTTCTTAATAATTGTAAAATACTCCCTCCGTCTCACTTTACTTGACACTAATTTCCATTATAAAGGATAATTTTAGGGAGGAGGGAGTACTTATTTTAATTTGTTATTCTTTTCATTTTAAAATAAATGTTGTAAATATTTTTAATTATAAAGGATAATTTTATTTTGAAATATAAGGAGTAGTAATTTTAATCTGCAGCAGCAGAGCAAACCAAACTCAAGATGTTCCCGGACTCTTCTCTTGGTGCCCCTGCAGCTGTTTGACATCTGGCTTCCCCGACCATCGCTATTGACACGTGTTTTTTCAAGTCGACAATTTTGATTTTCAAGAGAGATGAAAAAGAGCAAATAATAGCACTACACCAAATGTCCATGCCTTTGTATGACTAATCAACTCTCTCATTGTGAATCATTATTATTTCTTATTTATCTTTTTATAAAATTATAGTTAAAATTTTGATTGATTTGACTTAAAAAAAGTTAAAGTGGAACAAATTTTTTGAGACGGAGCGAGTACTTCCTCCAACCCAAAAATTTTGTTCCATTTTCACTTTTATAATCAACACAATCAAATTTTGATCATACTTTTATAATCATTTTCGATATTTCTATACAATTTTTAAAATTGTTATTGATCATTTTCGATATTTCTATATAATTTTAAAAAAATTTATTGGTAGTATTAATAATTGTTAAATAAATAAAATTTCTAAAAATCATGTACCCTCCAGTCGTTATAGCTATTTCCCCTTTTAACTGGAACCATTGGTACCAGGCCGTTCAAGGGGTCTGGCATGATGCTGGCCTGGACATATTATCTCTGATCGGTATCCAAACTAGACCAATACAGATTGCCTATCTCGGCAAACTGCCTCAACCTCTCAATTAATTGGCCGCTCCATTCAGGCCTCCAGACTTGTTCTGGCACCCCGAAAAGCTTCGAGGGAGCAGTAAACTTCCAGCCTTGTCGGCTCTCCACCCTAATGATATGGTTATTCCACCCTTACACCTTATTTGCATTGGGAATATCAGTTTGGGTTGATTGGGGTCACTCCTCACCACCAAAATTTGAGAGTACTCCTTGTAACTAACATTAAAGAAATGGTGAAAGGCAGATTAGCAGGGTTCAAAACCAAGACTGCGACGCAACACTATGAAGCCCGTGCTGAACCTCACGACGTTGGCACCAATCATGGCAGGAACAACCTGCATGTCCTCAAGGAATTCACAGATGAATGGGTCAAGAGGGAGACGAAGGCCTAGTTGAAATTGCTTATAGAAAAAATGGACGTGGTTCAAAGAATAGAAAAAATCATTTGTATCCTCCTCGTCATGAATAGAGGCACCGGGGAGATAGTTAAATGGTACTCTTTCCTCGACACCCCATACTTGGAGTGTAACTTCTCAATCATTGGTTCCCCCAGCTCTAATGGGTTTGGGGCTAGGGATGTACATGTTGGTAAAATATTAAAAATAATATTTGAAAAGGCTTTCTCGAAAATAGCAAATTAATAACTAGTTATAATAAATGCGGAAATTGAAATAATCGGAAGTCGAGCCTTGTGTTGAACACAATTTTCGCAAGAAGATATTGCCCCGTCCAAGTGCTTACGGTTGCTAGCAATCTTCTCGTAAGATAAAACGACTTTTCGTCTTTGATATAAGCACTTCAAATCAAAAGACTCGACGAACTTAATCGGTGTTTTGAACTTCTGAACTTTGAAGGGAGGAAGAATGCGACAAGATGATATTTAACAGAATATCTAATGCTTTGGATGAATTGATGAAATGAATTGACAACATAGGGGGCCTTTTATAGATATTGAAGAGTTCTGGTTACCTTTCTGTCAAATGTCACAACTTTGGATCTGGCGAGTCTAGACCGTTGGATCGTACCCGATGGGAGATACACCTGATCTGCCCACCCGAACCGGTTCCATGACCGTTCGCGGGCCATGGCCGCTCCAAGCTCATTCCGCATGGGCCAATGCCCATCCAACCTAGCTGAGACCCAATCGCCACAGGCCCAATGAACCTGGATCGAGCCGCACTTGAGCCAGGACCATGCACGAGCCAACTTTTGTCAAAAGTTTAAGGCTCCTTAGCTCCTAGCGACGATGCGCACGTGCGAAGTGCAAAGTGCGCCCTAAAACACCCATTACGGCATTCACGCGCTTCGCGATAGTGGTCAAAATTGAGCTAGTACAAAATTAGCACAATTGGGCTACTACTTGCATGGTTGGCCCAATGGTCCAACTAGGTTGGCCCAAGGAGGAATAACTTGATGACAACTCTTTGGAAGCATTCACTTTAATACTAGCATTACTTTATATTTCAAAGCAATGTAGGATAACTCTTTCATATCACATAAACTCTTCATTTACCCATTTCATTTTGCATACTTTGAGCATTAATTTCTCATTCACCACAAATTGGTTTTGAGAAAATAAATATACAAAATTAATCTACTCCAAATGTAGTTTATTAATATGCAATCAATTTTCATTTTCCTAAAATGAAACCTTATGGAATTCTTGGTCAAAAGTCGGTCAAACCTCACTTTTCCAAAATCAAAATTCCAACAACCCCCCACATGAATGACAACTAATGCGTGCATGAATGCAGATTCGTTCAGAAGTTTCGGCGTACCATTATTGTATCAGGATAGGTAGCTTGTGGCCTTGAACCATCCCTAGTAAAATACTATCGGATATACTAGCCATTTAGTAGCGCGATGCTTTGAACTAGTGACTGTATAGTGTATACCAAGACAATAGTACTTACACAATAATAGCTCTAACACTTTTTGCTCTCACGTTTTTGTCCAGTTTGGCCTTGGACCTTATCTTATTATAAGTATTCCTTTAGAAGCGGCCTTATTACTTCTCACTTAGATAGGTGATTTTACTATTAATAGTATTCTGCTATACTCCACCTCTTAGGTATAGGAATCATTAAAAGTTTTTCTCAACTTAACCTCACCAATGTTGCAGGTACTAACACTTGGATGTTTTAGGAATGAGTGTGAAACAGGTTCCAAGTGTTTCGACTGAACATCATAACTTGGTTGTCTCATTGAGCCAGGGTTTTGGGATCTCCAATTCTCAAGGTTGAGTGTCCGCTATGAGTTCTTTTGTTGTGGATTTTAAACCCATTCCTCTTAACAATTTTATCAGTTGATCTCTGTTTATACCATTGGTAAACGGATCCGCTAAGTTATCCTTTGACTTCACATAGTCAATAATGATAACGCCATTAGAGATCAACTGTCGTGGAAGATTTCCACGACACCGCTCCTCCACCTATCGTGAAGACATATCCACTTGTGGATGTGGAGTCCTTTGTGTCAGATATCGATTGGCATCACAAGATCCTTCTAATACTGCTGGATATCTTTTATAAAGTATCCCATAATTTAATGTATACTTTAAATACCTTAATACCCGATTTAAGGCTTTCCAATGATCCTCACAGTATTCCTGTTATTAATTGTCCTTGACAAGATAGATAATTCTGGTGCCTTCTGTTATAGTTTTTTTTTTCCTCTTTATACTTGCTCCATAGTTAATGTAAAGAAACTTGAGATGTCCTGCACGTATGAAAGATAAGTCAACTAAAAGTTGGGTTTTGTTTAGAGATTTGTGTGAAGCATGCTGAGAAACGGTAAATGGATGAGATTTAGGCTGTGATCGACCTATCCCAATGTATATTTCTTGACTTTCTTGCATGCTGCTTAGGAGAATTGACATATATGCATCTAATGATAATAGTCATTACATTATGCTCAGGTATATCCATATAATACTCGTATTCGTTTAATCCGAGGTATGAACGTGGATCGGGTCGAGCAAAGCCCAATGGATTGAGCCCAAAATATAATCCACACATGTCTCAAGTATGACAAAGGGAGTGGGCTTTCCCTACTTTTACTCGTTTTGCTTCCTCGTCATTCCCACTATGTCGATCCAGACATAACAGAGCGAATAATGACTAAGGCACATCAATTATACATGCCGACCAGACACCATCTCATATGTCGAGCAAGGCATTCAACAAGACCGACCAAGATCTTATCCAAGAACGAGGAGTTCCCTCATCGATCATCAATGAAGCAAGGAAATGGGCTTTCATATCCTTACTCTCCACTTCATCGGCGTCAACCCAAGCCGACATGGCTACTTATTACGAGGAGCTCGCCTCCAAGGCGCACTTGCAGAATACATTATCTAATTCTACTCAAATAAGGAATGTGAATAGTTATAATCCCACTTGTATTATAACCGCCTCTTACACGAATTCCTATTCTACACAGATTATACAATGCTATGCCTATAAATACAAGTCATAATTCACATTATTTTGGTAACACATCTTTTGACTCTAAACTCTTTTCAATTGATTTCTCTCTCTAAACACAAATACTTTCTTTCACGCTGGAGGGCATTCGCCGGTGAAGCCTCAACTTAGTTTACGTGTTTTTTTTTTTTTGTTAGACTATTCAATCATCCATGATACAACCTGCCGCTGAATTTGGGCTGATCCGAACGTTTTTAGCATTATCACAAACATTGTATCGTTGATTTTGTTATTTCCTTTCCCTTTGTTTTTGCAATAATATTCTCTAGTTTTGTTGAGATCTTGTTTATCTCTCCTTTTGTTGAGAGCATTTTAGTATTTTTTTTTTTTTTTTGCTTATGGAAGATCGATCTTCTAATCTTACAATGGTGTCCCATGAGGATGACGAAATGGTCGCGGATCCGGTGCTCACTTCTCCAGCAAAGTTTTTTTTTTTTTTAATTATACAATTTGGGTTGAGCATTCTATATTATTTGTGGATAACCAACTTCTTAGTGTGTTCGTGTGTGTGTTTGATCTTACTCTCTCCGTTCCTCCGTTCTTAAATGTTTGTCCCATTTAATTTTATAGTTGAATTTTGACCACAAATATATGACAATTTAATTATGTTCATGAAATTTTAAAAATTTCTATTGATTCACCATTAATAATATTATCAACAATAACTTTTAGAATTTCATGAACATGATTAATCTCTCATAAATTTGTGGTCAAAGTTTAACAAAAAAGTTAAATGAAACAAACATTTATAGGGACGGAAAAAGTATAATATAGCTTGCCTTTCTTAAAATAAAAAAAAAAAAAAAACTAAGTAGAAGTAAAGGTTTTCACACGGGTGTTACTATCCATTCACACCCATAAAATTTCCAAGTACATCCGTCTTTGTGCTTTGTGCCTTGTGCCTTGTGCCTTACCTTACATAATTGTATTACATACTCCCTCGTCCTATAATAAATTTTTATTTTGTCATTTTAGATGTTTAGTTTTCCAAAAAAGAAATTAAATACTTGCTTATTTTTATTTCACTTTTACACTCTATTACCAAAATTATATTCCCTCGGTCCTTTAATACATTAAGAAATTAATGTAAAATTGAATTAACAGTATAGTGAGTGGAGAATATAATTATCTATCTATAGTATAAATGGAAGGTGTCCAACTCAGCAAATGAATAGTTGAATGAACAGTTCCGCCTGATGAATTTCCCATTTTGCCCTTAAAAAAAAATTTAAATTAAATTTTGCCCTTAAATTTTTTTTTTAAATTAAAAAAAAAGGGGCTTAATTAAAAAAAAATATAACGTGTCCTCGGACACGGGCTTATTCTAGTCTATATATAATAAGAGGATTGTCAAAGTTTCCCCCCAAAAAGAAGGGCATTTTGATAATTTCACACGGTGGCGAAATGTAATAAACTAGGCCAAAATGCGACGTGGCATCGTATGATTGGCCAAGAAATGTGTTTTTTTTTTTTTTATTCAGCTTGGACATGTGTCGCATGTAGGCATAGGGGCATTTCGGTAAATGACCTGGCGCGTGACCACACGCGCAGACAATGGGGCGTACAGCCAAGTTTCCTTTTTTTTTTTTTTTGGCTTTGACACATGTCATCTCCTGATTGGGTGGACGGATTTCTAAAAAAAAAATTTTATCCCATTTTTTTGACCTCAATTATTATATATTAAATTAAATTTTTTTTTTCTTTTTTCACCAAAATTCATAATTTTTTTTTCTCTTTAAATAGAGACTTCTTTCATTTGATTTGGACAAATTAAAAAAATCCTCTTTTTTTTTATATAAATGTGATAATTATCCTTAACTTATTTTTCAATTTCTTTATAGTGAAAATTAATCACCAGCAAAATAAAAATTAAGTCTTAATAATGAAAACTAAAATAAATTAAACTAGAAGGAAAAATTATATTTCCCGTCTCAATTCAACTTTAAAAACACCAAAAAATAATACTACTTTTTGTGCCAAAAATTGCATTATTATGTGCTTTAACTAGAAGGAAAAATTATATTTTCCGTCTCAAGTAACTAAAATTTTTGAAGTATCGAAATCAAATTACTTTTTTTTCCCCACTTATAGGAAAACAGTGTTAGTATGTGCTTTAACTTGATATTGCCCTATTTAAAGAATTTTTTAAGTAAAAAACGGGTTGATAAAATTTTTGAATCCCTCCTAATCTCGCAATGATCCGCGTCTAATGAAAAGAGTTTGGAAATGTTTTCTTTTAAATCGGGTGTAATTGGGTTGGATTTGGGATTAGCTCGAACCGTCCCATTTAACCCGAACCCGCATAGTATTCATCTTTTTTTAGAATAAATTTTAAATATTGATAATATTTGTATATTATTATATACTTATTTGTTTATAGTTTATTGTATTATCTTATTTTTCTATGTCATATTATTAATCTCTACATTTATAAGAAAATAAAGGGAAAAAATAGCATTTTATAATAAAAATATTAATAATTTTTTCTTCAACTTTTGTCCTATTTTAAACGTTAAAAAATTGGTTAGGATATTAAAGAGATGAATGGTTTTATTATAAAGTATAAAAAGTTGGGTACAAAGTAATTAGTGAATAGTTGTTGTGTGTATGACTTATAGGACCATTGAATAAAAAAATATTAAAATTTTTCCATTGTATTTTTTTTTAAATTTAAAATGGGACACCTTTTATTAAAGAAGAAGGAAGTTTAAAATGGGAGCATTTATTTATTTGATAGTGAAATAATTTTTCGTAATGTTAAATTTAATTAATTGCGATATAAAAAAACATGATTATATAACAATAACATTAAAGAAATATGTAAAAATCAAACGGAGATGTAGAAGTTGAATACGGTTCAAGAACAAAATAACTTCTCAAAAATCGAAATTGATGATACTTGAAAATTTCATTTCATGTATTTTGTTTGTTTGGAGAATAACTATAGTCAAGAGTTCCGAATTGCAGTTGAAGAGAAAGATTTGGAGACTTATAACTAGATTGATTACGCTTTCCCAATCGTTTGGCGAAACTAAGTGATACTGTGTGCAAATTACGTACAAACTAACTATGCCTTAAATATATATTTATTTTAGTTACCTTCAATCTGATATTTGTAATAATATTATAGTTTTAAAAAAAGTGTTTTCCAATGTACACAAGCATTTCTATTTCCTTTTATATTTGTACTAATATTATAGTTTTAAAAAAATACTTTTTTTTAAATATAAATTTCTTAATTATCCTTTCTTAATTTTTCTTTTTAATTTTTCAATATTTATTTTGTAAAAATTAATTAACTGTGAAGTATATTTTTTTTATTATAAATGAGGATAATAATAATCATAATTTTACTTTTTCAATATAAATTATTGTTTGTAATGTTAGTTTCTTCGTTTCAAAATTTGACTTTATTTTTTTAAACATATTAAGTAATATTGTATAAAATATTCCTTGGGACGAATATATTAATTTATTTTTTTAGATATTCATTAGAATAATTAAATTAATTTAAAATTATTGCTCAAAATACCAGCTAAAAAAATAGAAAGATTAGTTCAGGACATGGGAAGTAGTATTTGTAATGGTATATTATTAATAAATTTTAGATATTCACAATTCCCTAGAATAATTAAATTAATCTAAATCATTGTTCAAAATTTATTCAAATTGACACTAAATAAAATAGGAATATAATTACAGACAGAGGGAGTATTAAATAGGTGAGGGAGACTTAAATAGAGAGAGCTCAAAACTTATACAAGAAAATCAATGACTAACAAATTGCAAACACACATTCTGCAGGCAAAAATCCCAAATCTAAGGCATCTTAAACTCAGAAGAACTCAGAATAAGATGGAAGTCAACCCTTCATTTCATTTCACGTATCACTACAATTAAGTTACTGACACCATTCCAACGAACGAAAAAGGTATTACCCCCTCCCTCCCAAAATAAATGTCCAAAAATAATATTCAAATTCGCTTTCTTTTAGACATCCATTTTGAAACAGAGTGAGTGGTAAAAAACAGGCCATAAGTAACTGAATTAAGTACACATCAAATCATCCTCCAAAGAATCGATTATTGACCAACCCCATTATGCATCTGACCAAGTCGAAAAATATCCATGCTGACTGACTACAACTAAGTTATGGATAGTGTTTAAATGAACGAAAAAAGAAGTCAACGATTAGTAGAAAAAGGGTCATAAGTAACTTAATTACGTACACGTCAGAAAAAGATGTCAGAAAAATTGGCCCTTCCTACAAACAATTTGTTACTGGACAACACCCATTATGCATCTAACCAAGTCGAGAATACGAAAATAATCATAGAACAGTGAAGACTGTTCACCTTCAAGTCAGTCTCTGCTAACTCTGTTACTACCAGCAAGGTTATTGCACGGACTTCCTCCGACTACCAAGTCAAAACCACCTAAAGCGCCCATAAGATTCTCGAGTTTGTCGCCATTTAAGGCTTGAATGTCGTCAAAGTGGATGAGATTTCCTTCCTGATTTGTTTGCTCCCACCAACTTTTCATAATGTTTCTGTTTTCTTCTGAAATCTCGACTGATACGACATTGTTTAGAGGAACTCCTAGCACAGTGTGGAAACTACTTCAAATTTCCACCAATACCAGAGAAGAGAGAGAGAAGGTTGATGCCGTTTGGAAACATGTCTTTCGCAACAGAGAGGTGATAAGCAACCGTATCAATCTGAAAAATTGTTTCCCCATAAAAAATGTGACAATCACTCTGGTAAGAGAATAGTTGTAATATGCCGATGAGCCTTTGGCTCAATGGCATAAGTCCTTGCCTTAGGCAAGGGTTCAAACCCCCTCCCCTACGTTGTATATGAAATGTTGCAATTAGGTAAAAAAATCTATATCTATATATAAAACGCGCTTCGTCCAAATTAGCTATGCCTTAAATATATTTTTATTTTAGTGACCTTTAATCTGATATTTGTACTAATAATATAGTTTTCAAAAAAGTGTTTTACAATGTACACATACATTTCTATTTCTTGTTATATTTTTATAAATTTTCATCAATATGTGTTAATAGCTGTCCGTGCATCGCACGGGGGTTACACTAGTTTATTTATAAAATAAGTTGGTGAAAAGTAAATAGGTAAGTAAGAATTTTTTTTTTATAATATATAAACTTTACGAGAACACATGCCCGGCCCATCCGGTAAGCTTGCTTAGCATCACCCAAAAATTAGTTATTTTTGGGCCCCAAAATATTTAGCCTATGTATTAGTTATAGCCCACTTATCAAATCCCATATAACCAAACTCATCCCCACTAGACCTACTAATTAAATCCTCATATATAGCCCAATTTAGGGTGTGCTTTCGAGTTTTATTTTGAAAGAAAAGAGAAGAAAAATAGAAGAAATGAGGATGATTTCCTTTCTAGGGTGTGCTCTCGAGTTTTTTTTTAGGAAGGAAAGGAAAGGAAATGAGAGGAAATGGAGGCCTCATTTCCCTCCTATCCAATCCTTCTAAATGTGGGAAGAAATGGAAAGAAAGGAAATGATTCAAAGGAGCTTTTGTGTTCTTCCTATTTTATCCTCACAAATAAATACTCCTCTTTTATTTCATTAAGGTTATAACTATAATTTTACATTTTTTCCTTCACTTTCCCTCATAACTCGGGAGCACCTATGAAAGATTTTAATTTCCTTCCATTTCCTTTCTTCCCATTTCCTTCTCTTCCCTTTCCTTTCCTTTCTCTCCCTAAAAAACTCAGGAGCGAACCCACCGTAGCCCAATTACTAAGTGTAAGTATAAGTTTGAGAGTGTTTTTCTTTTTTTTTTGGACTTATATAATCACTTTTTTGAAGCAAAAAATTACTTTTAATAGTGTTTGAATAACAAAATTATTATGATTTTAAAATGCTTGAAGTGAAAAAAAAAAAAAAAAAAAAAAAAGATGATAACGGAAGTCGGCATCAATGCTTCTTCAACCCTCCGAATCACCTATCGACAGTAAGTATTTTCTGTTTAATCTTAATAATCTGATTTTTATATTTTTAGCTATAATTTTGATGTTATACTATCGACAATGGAAAATAAAGAAAGACCTGAAACATGGAGTCAACGTCAACGTCAAAAATGGCGTCCCTTGACCCTTCTTTAACTACCTCCTCCTCAGTCACCGCACACAGAGCCACCACCATAGGCTGACGGATTGGGCGGAGTGCTCTTAATTATCATATTACTTCTTCCCCAATTAATCCAAGGTCCGTATGTTAATTATTCCTTTCTTAATTATACATATTTCATATCATTCTTCATTTTTGTTTTTATTTTTATTTTTTCCCAATCTAATTGATTGTTGTCCCGGTTGCTATCCCGGTTGCTAAATGTTTGTTTTTATTTAATTAGAGTGTATCGAGTCCACTGTCGATATGCAACCAATAAAATATCAACTTAGTTGTTGTGAGTAAAATTTTGTGGCTTTCTTTTGTGCCTTTAGCATTGATCATATTTTTAACCCCCTAGTATGCTCAAATTTGGATATCTCAACTATTCCGGTGGCCGAAGCCAAGTATTTTTGAGAAGACGGTCAAGTTTGAATTATAATACCAGTAATCTCACAAGCAATTCTGACCCATTTTTGAAAATTCTTGGCTTCGGCGCCATGGAGGATAGTTGTGATCACGATTCATCTAAAAGGACTTGTGTTTTCTTCCCAGTTTGATCATATGGCTTTGGTTACATCTGCTGAAATTTGTGACGCAAACCCACAGTTACTTATAAACGGCGAGCTCCGAGCACTCCAACCAATCTTCCAGATATATGGCAGGCGACAAGCCTTTTCCGGCCCAGTAGTAACTCTCAAGGTATTTGAAGACAATTTCTTGGTCCGTGAATTCTTGGAGGAGAAAGGTAACGGCAGAGTTCTGGTGGTTGATGGTGGAGGAAGTTTACGGTGTGCTATATTGGGTGGTAATCCAGTAGTGCAGGCTCAGAATAACGGGTGGGCGGGCATTGTGGTTAATGGATGCATAAGAGACGTTGATGAAATCAACGGTTGTGATATTGGCGTCAGGGCGCTTGCTTCGCATCCGGTGAAAGCTAGTAGAAGGGGGATCGGAGAGAAACATGTGCCGGTAACGTTTGCAGGGACTAGAATCAGTGATGGGGAGTTTCTGTATGCAGATACGGATGGAATTTTGGTTTCTAGATCAGAGTTATCTGTTTGAATGTCTGTTTTCTGTCTGGAGTTTGGATTTGAGACATAGAATTATTGGCTTGTAAGCATAATGTTTGTTGTAACTTTATTTTCAGCATTTTGGGTGTTATGGAGATTACATGTTGTCAGTTGAAACTTTGTGTTCCTTTCTTGTTTGCTATTATGTGTTCAACTGTTTGTAACTCTCTTTCTTATTAACTCTGAGCATCCATCCAGTTAATTGCCTGTCTTGACACTTTGATTTTTTTTATTTATTTTTAAATAAGGGTACGAAACAAGTAAATTCTCATTTTATGTTTTATATTGGTTGCACCCAAAGTGTACTCACAAAACTAAAACACAATAATCATCACCTACTTTAATGACCCTATGGATAGATAAATGTGTAGTTACTTTTTCCAATTCACGAAAAACATTAAAAAGATAGTGTATATAGAATTGAATTAGTAGGAATAGAAATTTCTTAACTAGATTAGTGTTGGTGCAGTGGAAAAGGCACAACATCATCTTCCTTTATGTCAGTTGTGTTAGACAAATTCTTATTCAGCTAGATAAGATGAGATACAGTTTCAAATGTGAAGTTGGAACAGTAAATGTGTGCAGGAGTTCGAATGTAATTCTGAAACGGGTAAAATAAGGTTCCTTGTACGTCCTCCAAAGTTCTACGGTTTTGGGTTTGGATGTCGAGTATCGTACAACAGAGAGTGTGGTAGAGATACATCTGAAGGAAGCATATTGCATGGCTTCGTGTGGGGTGGTTGACAAACAAGTGCAGCAGCAAGTTATTTAAGGTGGAGTTGAACTGTACAAGCCACGATTAATAAGTCAACACATACAATTAGTAAGCGAGGAAGGAATCGAGAAAAATGTACGTACTGTCGGGGATTTCACGGATATGGGCGCTTCATTTGTTTGGGTTGACAAGATCTAATGTCGACTGGATTTGCTCAATTGCTGGTTGGGACAATTTTGAGTGCCTAATGCAGTGACATATTTGGGTGTCTTGGAGACACATTGGTGTGCTCGTCACAACATAGTTTGGGTATCCAGGGGGATACATTTGGGTGTCATTGAACGGATCTGATCAACTGTTGCATCAAGTGTTTTGGTGTTCGGTGTAACATATTTGGGTGTTTAGTAAGATACAACTTTGGTTGTGCAGAGGACAAGTTTGGTGTTTGGTGTTTGGAATAACACATCTGGGGCAGAGAGGAGTTATGGCTTGTAATCGGGAGGTTAGATGTTAAGGTGGAGATTTATTGGGTTTGATGCCATCTAACTTGGGAACAACTTAGGGGATCGAACAAAGGGCAAATCAGTAATTCATTTGACTGATCGAAGGGGGTGATCGCGCCCAGCCAAGGGGGCGATCGCACGGAGTTGCTGTCCAAATTGCGCGATCTCGCACTCCTTTTAGGGCGATCGAGCGGTACCCCGGTATATGCCTGATCAGCGGCAGTTTTTTGCAGGGTTAGAAAATCCTGAATGGTTAGGAATAGGTCACTACAAGGAAAATCGATTTTAGCTACGGCAAATTCCGTAGCTAAAATGAAGATTCCGTAGCTAAATCATGTTTAGCTACGGATTTATTCCGTAGCTATTTCGTGGATCCAGGTTCGTCGCTAAATTGGGCGTCGCTGTTTTGTAGCTGTTTTAGAGACAGATATGTCCGTCTCTAAATTAGAGACAGATATGTCCGTCTCTAAATTAAAGACAGATATGTCCGTCTCTAAATTAGTTACAGATATGTACATCGACGGATTAGCGACAGATTTTTCGTCTCTATTTAATTTGTCATTTTATTTTCGAACCATTTTAGCGACGGATATTTTCGTCGCTAAATTGATATTTTTAAAAAAAAATTATATATATATTTAAAAATATATATTAATATATTTTAAATATATATATATATATATATATATATATATATATATATATATATATATATATATATATATATATATATATATATATATATATTTAAAATATATTAATATATATTTTTAAATACTCCCTCCGTCCCACCAAGAGTGTCACCCTTTTAGGGGTGGCACGCAAATTAAGGAAAAAAGGGGAAAGAAAAAGTGTTGTGAGTGTAATTTGAAAATAGGAGAGAGAATTAGTGGAGAAAATATTGAATTTAAAAAGTGTTGTGAGTGTAGAGGAGAGAGAATTAGTGGAGGGAATAGTGGATGGGATAATAGAATATTAATAAAACATTTCCTTTTTAGGAAAGGTGACGCTTCAAACGGGACGTCATTTTGGCTAAAAAGTGACACTTGAAGTGGGACGGAGGGAGTATATATTAAATTAGTCCCTTAACTTTTATTATTCTAAAATCAATCCCTTAACTTTTCTTATTTTCAAATCAGTCCTTGATATTTCATAGTTACACTTTGCACCCCTAAACTTCTTTTATACTCAAATCAGTCCTCACAAACTTTCACCATTAAATAAACTAACACGAGTTAAATATTTAACGAAATGTGAGTTAAATATTTAACGAAATGTTCAATAAACCCCACTTCCAATTTCATACTTCCACCACCACCAACCACCCTACCACCGTCTCAATCATCGGCGCCACCATCACCATATTCGCCACCATCACCAGATTCACCACCAAAAAACCAAACCCAACAATGGAAAACAAATTGAAAAACAGATCAAACAAAGAAACAAATCGAAAAACAGATCAATCAAATCGAAAATCGAAAAACAGAAACTAAAAAACCAAACCCAATTTCATACTTCGTTGTTGTGATTGATTTAGTCGTCGGATCTGCCGCTGCTTCTCCACCTGCTCCTCTATTGGCTCCTACCGAGGTTCGACAGAGACTAAAAATGGATAAAGAGAGAGTGATGGAGGGCGGAGGGTGACGGCGGCGAGAGGTGACGGCGTAAGGTGAAGAGATAATAGGGAATGGGAGGCTGTTTGTGTTTGTTGAAGGGAGAGAAATAGAGAGAGTGACGGAGGGCGAATGTAACGACCCTAACCCTAGACACAATTTTAGTATAGCATTATATACTTTTAATATTAATATCAACCTTATGAGTTTATTTTATATCTGTAAATTTCTTATGTTAGGATAAAAAAATGATAAGGAAATAAATAGTGTTCTAAAGGAAAAATAATAATTAGAAATAAATAAAGTAATAGATTGGTGTGGTAATAAATTGGACAAATAAAATGTTGTTGATTGGGAAGATATTTTAAATTAATGAAAGAAGTGTAGTAGGGGATTTGTGAGTGGGGGACAAATCCCCCTAAAACCCTCCCCTTCTCTTCCTCAAATCCGGCCCCCCCCCTTCCTTCTCCTTATCAATTTATTACTCCTTCCTCCTTACTCCCTCATTTTATCATACTTCCTCCTAACAAGCTTAGAAAAACCTCCATGGAAGCTCTCATCTTCCTTCTTGAATCCAAGGCATTTCTCCTCCCAAATTCAAGTCTAAGGGTGTTTTTGAGGATGAATCATCTAGAGGAACAAATCAAACCAAGAAGATCTTCATTTCATTCTAAAATCCAAAGGTGAGTTATTATGACCCTTCCTTTCTTTAAATGTTCATAAACTATTAAATGTTGCTATTGTTCTTCAAATGACTATTTGATGCTTTGAGGAAACTTTCTTGGATTTGAGGAATGGATTAGTGTTATGAAAATTGTTGTTGTTCATGAAAGTAGTAAAGAGTGGAAGTAAATGGGTTGGATTGGATTAAATGGAAATCTTGAAAATTTGTGGTATATTGGATGGAAATCTAAGTGAGAATGATTTAGAATTAGGAAATGATACTTTGGGATTTAGTGAGTTAAAATGAATTTAATAAAGTTAGAATTTCCTTTAAGTTCACAAGTTAAAGCTCCCTTAGTTGAAAAGTTGGTTTCTTGAGAATCATGTGATAAATGATTTAGATTTATAACATATTTGGGTCTAAAATGATTTAGTATGTGAAGTATGAAGTTAGTAAGCTTTCTAGGTATACACAAAATAAAGGAAATCTTGGTCGGGAACAAATGGGTATAAGTGATGAAGGATTTACGCATCTATGTTGATTACAGGCTCGGGTCACGAGTGGGTGCCACGTGGCACACAGTCGTGCTGAGGTGTGGGGCGAGTCGTGACTAGAGTTATAAGGAAGTCGTGCCTTGTAGGGGACGACAGATTCAGAGGAAGGTGTAATGGGCACGAGTCGTGCCCTGGGGGACGAGTCGTGCCACTGGCACAGTTTTTCACATCAAATTTAGAGCTACATTTTAAACCTAACCAAACTCGAACCGAAATAGAATCTCTTTAACCTAGATTAAAGTAGAATATATTGGCTACATATTAATATCCTAAGTGATCAAAATGGAATTGGGGAAGTACTTTAAATGTTACTTGGAAAATGCTAGTTAACCTAGTTTGGTAACTTAACGAAAATGATTCCAACTTGGTAGAGTTAACTGGGATCCTTCTAGAGATCATATATTATTGTATAATGACTAAGTAAGATAGGTTGATGATATCTCATTATCTTACTGGAGTATTTATTCATGGATTGTATTATGATTAGCGTGTTACATAAATGCTGCACTCTGATTATTGGTTGAACATGAGTATATTTTACCATGTTGATATATTGTTATCCCTTTTTGTGGAATTTATTCAAGTATCTATTATGTGCTTGATAATGTTGAATACTTGATATAGTATTGCTATCTTCATGATATCTTTGTTGTAGTATGTATCCCTACTTTGGATCATACGATGTTTGGTTAAGCAAGTATGTTATTACGTGCTTAGTTATGTAAATCCAGCTGGTATTGATTTAATTGTTTGTTGGGCAATGTTATGGATTTATAATGGCACCGAGCCGAGTTCATTATAATTCATACATTGCCGAGTTTGTCCCCCTTGTGTGGGATTTGTGGGCTAGCATCTCCTTTTGAGGTAGATGGTCTAGTTTTCACCGGGGATACGATTTGTGTGTCCGAGTCCCCAGTAATCGTTATTGTTCATGGTTCCGGAACCGCTTCATCGGCTTATTCTTCTTTGCTCGGATGTGTATATCCTTTTGGAGATGAAACCTTGGCTCAAGATCCTTCTAAGTGTTACTTTATCGTACTTACGTGTTGTGATATATTCATGCCGAGTAGTCGTTGTCTCCAACCGGTATGGGACGGTTGGCGGCGAAGAGCCTCTCGGGTTATATGAATATGTCTTTTGATGTGTTGCCATGCTACGTGTTGCATCTTGTATGGCATCTTCTTTGCATCCATAATAGCTTGCTTTGAGATTTATTCTCACCCCTCTCCCCTTTCTTGTTTTAGATTAGAGACAGTGGACGATCAAGTAAGGGCGGTGAGGAGTTTGGAAGTTATATTGTGGGACTTGTCGGGGTATGATTAGGTTGGTATAGAAGGTGTACTTTGGTATAATTCATTTATGAAATTGTAATTATAAATCTTTATTTTATGTAATAACCAAGGCCGTTTCGTAACTAAAAACGTTTCTTATATTCTAAGTTGGATAGCTATTTCTCCTTTGTGAAAAAGTATAGATTTATTATGAAATGGGTATAATAATTGTATTTATTTTTGAAAGTTAAATAAAGGTTTTAAAAGTTTAGGAAATTTGGAATAGTTTGAGGACGCTCCAGCTCGGGACACGTGTAGGTTCGGCTCGGGAGTCCTCGCAGTTATATGCAGAGCTCGGTTAGAATTCTCGGGGTAGAGTCTAGGCGAGTGAGAGTGTGCGATAACTTACGTCGAGTGTTTAATGCAGGGAATTTGTTCAATGACGAGAAAATAATGTTGTCCAACCAAGGAATCAAGGAAAGGTGAGTTTTGGAAAGATAGATTTCCCCACCACCATTTGAGGTATTTTACTGTCTCGGGAATTAGGGTTCATACTTTTATAAATCCTCGTGCATTCGTTCTCATGTGGCATTACATTTCATCTTTATGTGCATAATTGGCCTAAAAGTTGTTTTATGTCTTGGAGGTTCTACCCCTATGGGGCCGTGCCTCGAATCATCCTTAAATTATCTTGGTAGTTGTGATTTAGTGGGCATGTATTGCCGGTGGATTTGGTCGAGTTACCAATCCGTGAATCATCGTCATATTAACATGAATTATTTGAGTAGTTATTGTGTTTGAGGAGGACTATCACAAGAAGCGAGTCTCCTTATCTACGTTTGATTTACCTCCGTGTATAATTGAGTCGGATAAATTACTGATTGATAGTATGTCACATATGCGTAAATGTCGAAAGTAGGACCTAAAGAATGTGGAGGTTATGTGTTATATGTAAGTAGAAGAACCTTGAATTATCTCATGTGCGGTGGTAAATGAAATTGTGAACTCTTAGTTGAGGTTAGGTATATGACCTAATTAGGAGTGGTTTATAGTAGTATAACATGCGTGAGTATGTATACATTGGTGTCTCGTGGTAGAGACTAGGTATATGAGACTAGTATTGGAAGTGATAGTCTAAGTGAGATTATATGAGTTATAGAATGTCGCGAGTACAAGATCTTATAGAACTAGTATAACCTTGCCTTAGGTGTTATTAGTGGACTAAGTGGTGTTTTCTATGTGAGTTTCAAAAATGGGTTTTCATCAGGTATCATACCAGGACATTGAAGCTTTGAGTTGATATAAGGTACTATTTTAGTATTCGGATTCCTAGATAGAGGACACTAATTGGGATGATGGACTTGATGATTCATCTTGGGAAAGTATTTGATAAAGAAGATAATTAGCTTAGCGACACTCGCGTAGGGATGAATTAGTACTATATTGAGGAAAGATGATACTTGGTGGTTAATTATAAGGTTATAGAGATCTTCTATAGGTTACTATGAAGGATAAGTATTCGTTAGCACTTGTTGACAATTTGTATGGTGATTTTAGAAACTAGTAGGATACTAAATGGTTATTAGTTGAATTTTCGGAGTATTACAATTACGGTGAAATTTTGCTTTGAGGATGTACTTAAGACAAAGACTTATATCTAGCATGACCGTTTTGATTTGTGGATTGTGTATTAGTTTTGGGAAGGTAAATAGAGTAAATGCGAAGAAGTATAATAGATGCAGTTATTGGTGACTTATAGGATCAACTTCGGAAATGGGTAATGTATGTATATATGGTTTGTTTTGAGGAACGATTATCATTAATTGAGAATATAAAATGAGGATAAATTTTATTGGAAGGCAGGATACTTTAGGATGATTACACCGTATAGGTTGACTTAGTTGCGCGAATCATATAAGGGATTGGTGTGATGCTTGGAAGATATTTACGTTATACGAATTTTGAGTTGTTGATGGTTATAGGGAGATAAGTTAGATTATACCGTTAATGTTTAATTGAAATTTGAGGATGATTTACCTAGTTTATAATCTTAATGATTGTTTTAGTGATATTCATCGGAGATAGTAATAATATTGCGAGATTGTGTTTTCTTGTGAGAGAATTTAATTCAGTATAAATATTATGAATGGTGGCTATACTATAATTAGAGGTCGAACAAGAGTATTATGTTGGAATTGTTTAATTGTGTTTTAATAAGTGAAGGTGTGTGTTGAACTTCGGTGTGAGCAATTGTGCTCTTCGGGGATAAATTGATTTATTAAAGTCAGTAAACCGTATTTGTGTACATTTAAAATCTGTGAGTAATTTAACTATCTGCCACTGTTATGGGACGGTTGTGGATAATTAAATCACTCGAGTTATTTTTTTAGCTTATCAATCTTTTGAAATTCCTTGAAATTGTGAGTGGTTTAGTTAATTAAAACTGGTATGGGCCGGTTTTAAATAAATAAACCATTCGGGTCTCTTTGAATCTCTTTTATTTTATCCTTTGGAATTCTGAAAGATGTTGTAAATTTTTGAAAGACTTGATATTCTAAAGATATAAGTTGTACTGAAGTAAGTAAAAAGGTAACCTAGTTCTCCTATAATGATTAATTGTATTCAAGTTTTGATCCGAGAAATGATTTGATAATTGTGGGGTTATTATTGTGTTGGTCACAGATGGAGCTCGGTTTTTGTTTTGGGAGTTGGATCGGCTCCGTTGTGGGCGGCCAACCCTTCAATTTGAATATTGATTTGCCACTAGTCCTGAACATATTGGAATATTGAATGGTAATAATAGAATGTTGATATTAGAAGATTTATTAAAATATCTAGAGTTCTAGGTTGAACTTGAGAGTTTATCACTATAAATTTTGTGATTAAGTTGCATTGGAAGGAAAGGAGGGTATGTTATTTTGTTATAGAAGGTTGAATTATATTTTCTACCCGTTATTTATATAGCTTGACGAGATGTTAGTTATGAGAAAGGCTATGGGCGTGGTTATATGCGAGGTTTATCTTTGAAGAGAGGGTTCGAGATGTTATTAATAAAGTCCTCACTTATGTTAGGGGATAGTTCGATTGTATAAAACTCATAGTGTTAAATGGATCGGATAGACATCGTTCGGGAAAGTCCTTTTGGGAAGGTAGGAATGCTATTAAGTTTAACCTTGTGAAAAAATTGAGGAATCATTACTTGTTGTTGATGATATACTACGAGCGTGTACAATGGAGGTTAGTAGTCAATAGGACGTATGGTTACCAGTGGTTAAGTGCGTATAATAGTAGTTAACCTTATAACATTGAGATAGAATTGTATGAAGCATAGTTTGGGAAGAAGATATCAATCTCTAATTTGTTGGGGTGAGTTGGAGAGGCAAGGCCTAAGGAAAATTGGCGCCAGAGTTCGTTAATCCATTTGAAGCTTTAGAAAAGGTTAGTGATTTGACTTATAGACTGGCTTGGAGAAGCTTATAGAGTATCTAAAGTTTTAATGTGATAATGTAATGTATTTGGTGACCTAAGTTGTAATGCTTTATTTATTTATATTTTCATTGAGATCGGAAAAATTCGTGTTAGTGATATTCGTATAGTATGCTTGGATCATTAAGTGGTAATATCATATTATTAATGGAATTAGAAATTAAATTTCTTTGGGGGAAGAATCACAAATTGAAGAGACTATATGGGAATTTGAGTCTGAGGTATGCAGGAGTAACCAAGGCGGATTGAACATTTAGGTAATCTTTTTAAAATTCGGGACGAATTTTCTTTAAGGGGGAGTGAGTGTAACGACCCTAACCCTAGACACAATTTTAGTATAGCATTATATACTTTTAATATTAATATCAACCTTATGAGTTTATTTTATATCTGTAAATTTCTTATGTTAGGATAAAAAAATGATAAGGAAATAAATAGTGTTCTAAAGGAAAAATAATAATTAGAAATAAATAAAGTAATAGATTGGTGTGGTAATAAATTGGACAAATAAAATGTTGTTGATTGGGAAGATATTTTAAATTAATGAAAGAAGTGTAGTAGGGGATTTGTGAGTGGGGGACAAATCCCCCTAAAACCCTCCCCTTCTCTTCCTCAAATCCGGCCCCCCCCCTTCCTTCTCCTTATCAATTTATTACTCCTTCCTCCTTACTCCCTCATTTTATCATACTTCCTCCTAACAAGCTTAGAAAAACCTCCATGGAAGCTCTCATCTTCCTTCTTGAATCCAAGGCATTTCTCCTCCAAATTCAAGTCTAAGGGTGTTTTTGAGGATGAATCATCTAGAGGAACAAATCAAACCAAGAAGATCTTCATTTCATTCTAAAATCCAAAGGTGAGTTATTATGACCCTTCCTTTCTTTAAATGTTCATAAACTATTAAATGTTGCTATTGTTCTTCAAATGACTATTTGATGCTTTGAGGAAACTTTCTTGGATTTGAGGAATGGATTAGTGTTATGAAAATTGTTGTTGTTCATGAAAGTAGTAAAGAGTGGAAGTAAATGGGTTGGATTGGATTAAATGGAAATCTTGAAAATTTGTGGTATATTGGATGGAAATCTAAGTGAGAATGATTTAGAATTAGGAAATGATACTTTGGGATTTAGTGAGTTAAAATGAATTTAATAAAGTTAGAATTTCCTTTAAGTTCACAAGTTAAAGCTCCCTTAGTTGAAAAGTTGGTTTCTTGAGAATCATGTGATAAATGATTTAGATTTATAACATATTTGGGTCTAAAATGATTTAGTATGTGAAGTATGAAGTTAGTAAGCTTTCTAGGTATACACAAAATAAAGGAAATTTGGTTGGGAACAAATGGGTATAGGTGATGAAGGATTTACGCATCTATGTTGATTAAGGCTCAGGTCACGAGTCGTGCCCTGTGGCACGAGTCGTGCCTGAGGTGTGGGACGAGTCGTGACTAGGGTTATAAGGAAGTCGTGCCTTGTAGGGGACGACAGATTCAGAGGAAGGTGTAATGGGCACGAGTCGTGCCCTGGGGGACGAGTCGTGCCCTGGCACAGTTTTTCACATCAAATTTAGAGTCGTTTAAACCTAACCAAACTCGAACCGAAATAGAATCTCTTTAACCTAGATTAAAGTAGAATATATTGGCTACATATTAATATCCTAAGTGATCAAAATGGAATTGGGGAAGTACTTTAAATGTTACTTGGAAAATGCTAGTTAACCTAGTTTGGTAACTTAACGAAAATGATTCCAACTTGGTAGAGTTAACTGGGATCCTTATAGAGATCATATATTATTGTATAATGACTAAGTAAGATAGGTTGATGATATCTCATTATCTTACTGGAGTATTTATTCATGGATTGTATTATGATTAGCGTGTTACATAAATGCTGCACTCTGATTATTGGTTGAACATGAGTATATTTTACCATGTTGATATACTGTTATCCCTTTTTGTGGAATTTATTCAAGTATCTATTATGTGCTTGATAATGTTGAATACTTGATATAGTATTGCTATCTTCATGATATGCTGTTGTAGTATGTATCCCTACTTTGGATCATACGATGTTTGGTTAAGCAAGTATGTTATTACTGTGCTTAGTTATGTAAATCCAAATTTGGTATTGATTTAATTGTTTGTTGGGCAATGTTATGGATTTATAATGGCACCGAGCCGAGTTCATTATAATTCATACATTCTTGAGTTTGTCCCCCTTGTGTGGGATTTGTGGGCTAGCATCTCCTTTTGAGGTAGATGGTCTAGTTTTCACCGGGGATACGACCGCGTGTCCGAGTCCCCGTGAGTACCGTTATTGTTCATGGTTCCCGAACCGCTTCATCGACTGTCTTGCCGCTCGGATGTGTATATCCTTTTGGAGATGAAACCTTGGCTCGCATCCTTCTAAGTGTTACTTTATCGTACTTACGTGTTGTGATATATTCATGCCGAGTGGTCGTTGTCTCCAACCGGTATGGGACGGTTGGCGGCGAGGAGCCTCTCGGGTTATATGAATATGTCTTTTGATGTGTTGCACATGCTACGTGTTGCATCTTGTATGGCATCTTGCCGCATCCATAATAGCTTGCTGAGATTTATTCTCACCCCTCTCCCCTTTACTGTTTTAGATTCTGAGACAGGTGGACCAGTCAAGTAAGGGCGGTGAGGAGTTTGGAAGTTATATTGTGGGACTTGTCGGGGTATGATTAGGTTGGTATAGAAGGTGTACTTTGGTATAATTCATTTATGAAATTGTAATTATAAATCTTTATTTTATGTAATAACCAAGGCCGTTTCGTAACTAAAAACGTTTCTTATATTCTAAGTTGGATAGCTATTTCTCCTTTGTGAAAAAGTATAGATTTATTATGAAATGGGTATAATAATTGTATTTATTTTTGAAAGTTAAATAAAGGTTTTAAAAGTTTAGGAAATTTGGAATAGTTTGAGGACGCTCCAGCTCGGGACACGTGTAGGTTCCGGGTCGGGGTCCTCACAGCGAAGGTATCAGTAGCTGTGGTGGCGTCGGAGGGCGACGACGGAGGCTGAAGGGACGGTGAGGGAGCTGAGGGAAATGAGAGAGAGAGAGAGAAAACGGTGGTGCCAGGCGCTGTAAAATGAAACTGAAGAGAGAGAGAGAGAGAGAGAGAGAGAGAGAGAAATAGGGAGAGGGAGTGATTGTTTTTGTTTGGAATATTTTGGGCCGTTTGATTTAATGTATTGAATGGTCGGATCTTGCTTTGGCCCATAATCCGCGTCAAATTTTAAAATCCAATCAAATAATGCCACATCACGTACTTATATTTATTTCACACTATATTATACACTAACTAAAATATTTATGTCTAATATTAAGAATAATAATATTTATTATTAATAATATTTATTAATAAATTATTAATTATATAATTAATTAATTAATTAATTAATATTAATATTGTTTATATAATCAGTAATAGGAATTTTTTCTCAAATAATCCCTTTTTAAAATTTTATTTACCAAATTGACTTACTGTTCAAACTTTTTCCCAAAATGTCCCATTTTTTCAAAACTCGCTACACCGTGTAGCGAGTTTAAAATTTTTCAATTAAAATCGCTACACGGTGTAGCGATTTTAAATTTGCTAAATTTTATTTAATATTTATGCTTTAAAAAAAAAAACTAAATATGAAATCGCTACAGGGTGTGGCGATTTTACCCTGTAGCAATTTCAAATTTAAACAAACAAACAAAGTCCACCTTACCTTGCACAGTTACACGTGTAAGTACTAATAATAAGTACTCCATCCGTTCCACAATAATATATAAAATTTTTATTTTTGGGTACAGAAAATTTTGGGGGAAACTAGTTTCCCCAAATATTATAAAAAATCTTGTTTTTTATTTTAAAAAAAAATTGTACGTACCTTTATTTCGATTTTTAAAATAAGACTTTTTATAATGTCAGGGAGAAACTAGTTTTCCCCAAAACCTACTCTTTTGGGTATCCCACAATAATATACTCCCTCCGTCCCGCTAATATTAGCACAAACACTGTTTGCGCGGGAATTAAGGAATATGATATTTTAATAAAATGTTGTGAGTGTAAAAGAATGGGTGGAGAGAGAATGAGTGGAGGGTGTAATAAATTATAATGGTGTTGTGAGTATTAAAATAATGTAGGAGAGAGAATTAGTGGGGTTGGGTGAATATTTTATTAATATAAAGTTTCCTTTTTGGGAGTGTGCGGATATTAGCGGGACGCCCAAAAAGGAAAGTGTGCTAATATTAGCGGGACGGAGGGAGTATAACTTTTTCAAAATGGAAAGGAATCTTTACTATTCCCTCCACTCATTCTCTCTCCTGCATTATTTTAATACTCACATCACCATTATAATTTACTATTCTCTCCACTCATTTTCTCTCCTATTTTATTTTCACCCTCACAACACTTTCAATATAATACTCCCTCCTTAATTCTCATGCATTGGCAAAAGTCTATATTTCTATGGGACGGAGGGAGTATTTCCTCCCACTTTAAATTACAAAATAATAATATAAAAATTATGTATTAATAAAGAAAATTAAATAGAAATATTATTTTTTTTCATCTCAAATAAATATTTTAAAAAATGTACTTCTATAAAAAAAATTCATTTCAAAAATAAATATTACTTTCGACTTAAAATGAATAACCAAAAATAATACTACATTTTTTGTCCAAATAAATGAGCATTACTTCCTTCGTCTCTCGTCTCAATGAATATTTTATAAAATAATACTCTTCATTTGCCTCAAAAATTAATATCATATTTTGGAATAAAAAATGTAGTATTATTTTTTGGTTATTCATTTTGAGTCGAAAGTAATATTTATTTTTGAAATGATTTTTTTTTTATAGAATTACATTTTTTAAAATATTTATTTGAGATGAAAAAAAAATATTTCTATTTAATTTTCTTTATTAATACATAATTTTTATATTATTATTTTGTAATTTAAAGTGGGAGAAAATACTCCCTCCGTCCCATAGAAATATAGACTTTTGCCAATGCACGGGAATTAAGGAGGGAGTATTATATTGAAAGTGTTGTGAGTGTGAAAATAAAATAGGAGAGAGAATGAGTGGAGAGAATAGTAAATTATAATGGTGATGTGAGTATTAAAATAATGTAGGAGAGAGAATGAGTGGAGAAAATAGTAAAGATTCCTTTCCATTTTAGGAAAGTTATATATTATTGTGGGTTACTCAAAAATAAAATTTTTATATATTATTATGGGATGGGGACGGAGGGAGTACTTATTATTAGTTATTACGTGCAACTGTGCAAGGTATGCAAGGTAAGGTGGACTTTGTTTGTTTGTTTAAATTTGAAATTGCTACAGGGTAAAATCGCCACACCCTGTAGCGATTTCATATTTAGTTTTTTTTTTTTAAAGCATAAATATTAAATAAAATTTAGCAAATTTAAAATCGCTACACCGTGTAGCGATTTTAATTGAAAAATTTTAAACTCGCTACACGGTGTAGCGAGTTTTGAAAAAATAGGATATTTTGGGAAAAAGTTTGAACAGTAAGTCAATTTGGTAAATAAAATTTTAAAAAGGGATTATTTGAGAAAAAATTCCAGTAATAGTATTAATAATAATTAGAAATTTTTATTATTTTTTATTGAATAGGAAAAAATATTTTAGATTTTTTTATTATTGAAATTTCAAAAAGTTATCTAAAATATTTACATGCTTTTATTTGATTTATCCAAAATTTTAGTTATAGTAATATGCCTAATATCAAGAATAATAACATTATCATATAATTAGTAATAATACTTAATAATAAGACTAATAATGATGTTATTGTTAATTATTCAATTATATAATTGAATATATTAATAATTATTATTATATAATTAATAATAATATTAATAATAACTAGTAATAATACATAACATAAAAAATAATAATGTTACTAATTAATAATAATATTCATTAATTTAATTATTTTAAATTTATTAATAATAATTTAATAATTTAAACTTCTAAGAAATATTAATATGCCTAAGTAATAATTGATATTAATAAATTATAAAAAAATACTTATTAACAATAACAATAATTTAATCGTTAAAGAAAATAGTAATTAATAATAATACTTAATAATAAGACTAATAATGATGTTATTGTTAATTATTCAATTATATAATTGAATCTATAAGTAATTATTATTATATAATTAATAATAATAGTAATAATAAATAGTAATAATACATAATATCAAAAATAATAATGCTATTAGTTAATAATAATACTCATTAATTTAATTATTTTAAATTTATTAATAATAATTTAATAATTTAAACTTCTAAGAAATATTAATATACATAAGTCGTATACCTATACCTTATACCATATATCCTAAACCCTAAGTCATATACCTATACCTTATTCCTTATACCCTAAACTCTATACCCTAAACCCTAACTCGTATACCTATACATTAAATACCTTATACCCTAAACCCTATAACCTAAACCTTAACCCCTAAACCCTATACCCTAAACTCTAAACCCTATATCCTATACCTTAAACCCTAAACCCTATACCCTAACCCCTAAATCTTATACCCTAAATCCTATACCCTAAACCCCTAATCCGGATACAGGAAAATGCTCTCGTTACTGTGGGCGATTTTTAGGTGCGATTACTGTGTGAAATTCTCCTCCGTCAATTTCTCGCCGGCGATGGCCAAACCGCCAGATATAAACGATCAGGTTTCACTCACGAACAACATCTCTACCACTAAACCGATTGGAATCCAACAATTTACGAATTTGGGAGGTCAATTTGGGCAAAATCAGAATTCGGCTCAAACATATGCACGGGCAGTTCAAGGTCCAATTCGAGCCTTCAATGGAGTTAAAGGCTTATTAGGTTATGATAAGCTACCTCCTAGGAGGAAGATGAGAGTTGAAAACAAGCCAGCTGTGTTGTTTTCAAATCTGGAATTAGCTGCTGCCAATGAGCGACTCCGAAATTCCATGGTTTTGAAATTCTCTTCAGGTAGGCCTACTTTACAGCAGATTCATGATCATATTAAGCTGAATTGGTGTTTGAATGGTGAATTTGTTGTTAGCCTTATTGATCCTAGACATGTTGGGGTTTACATTCATAATGAAGTGATTTGAAACTTGCTCTGTCAAAGGAATCACACATTATTAATAAGTGTATGTATAGAGCTTTTAGGTGGACTCCTGATTTCAAATTGAATGTTGAAAATCCAATTGTGGCTGTCTGGATTAGATTGCCTGGAATTCCATGGCCATTTTACAATGGAGCTCTGTTGGAGTGTATTGGAAATGAGACAGGGCATTTTCTAAGGGTGGATAATATGACCTTGGGCTTGACTAATCAATTATATGCAAGGTTGTGTGTAGAGGTTGATGTTTCCAAACCTCTTGAGACTGAAATTTGGATTGGTGAGACAAAGGAGAATGGTTTTTGGCAAAAAAATACAATATGAAGGCAATATAGCATATTGTAGTGGTTGTGGTCTATTGGGACATTCAATTGGAATATGTAGGAAGGCAAATGGTAGAAATGCCTTTGAGAAATCTAATTGGCCAATGAATCTACAGGAAAAGAAAGAGGGGAAACAACCAATGGTAGAAGATGATGGAAACAAAAATGAAGTTAAGATGGGAAAGATGTGGAATAGAGTGGAGAAGAAAGGAAAGGATGAGGCATCCAATAGCAATGTAGGGATAAAGATTGGGGATAACAGAAAAGGAAAACAGGAGGTGAATATTGAAGGGAAACAAAGGCAATTTCTGGACAAAATAGTTGAGGAGGCAATAGAGGAGGTGAGACAAAAAGAAAATACAGTTGTAGATGAAATAGAAGAAGGGGAAATAGAGGAGACTAAAAATGATCAGTTGTGTGAAGGAAATGGGTAGCATACAGAGGATATAAATGATAATGTGTCGAAGGAAACTGGTAATGAGGGGACTATGCAACATAATTCAAAACAGGCTGATGAAAGAATTTTGCATACTGAAAAGAAAAAAGAGGTAGTGACATGTATGGAACAGAGTGAAGAAGGTTCTTTGTCTGTGGCTGTGGCTGTGGCTGATGAGATACAACAGCAACAATCTCAGCAATCTCAGTTTTCAAAGCAAACTACTGAAGAACAGCATCGAATTCTAGCAGAAAGAGATGCAATAGGCCTTAGTGAGGAAGAGATAAGGTATAACAGCTTAATGAAAGCTGTAAACAAACTTGGAATTCAGAACAAAAAGGAGATCGAATGTCTAGAACCTTGTATTTTGAACAAGGAAAATTCTTGTCATTCGAGTAATGATTTTGGTAGTTCATTTGTTGGAAAATAAAATGAGGAAAACAGTAAGGGGGGATCTTTAAGTGGTAGTGATGATGAGTATCAACCTCCTGTTACTCGAAATGTTTTAAAAGAGCTGAATAAAAGAGAAAAGAAGATAGAAAGAAGCATTAGCTCCAAACCAAAAAGGGGTAGACCAAGAAGTGTGAAAAAATAAGTTTCAATGATAACAATGATTCAGATTCACAATCTTTTATTTCTGTTGTTTATCTGGTGGCAAAAAATAGTCATTTTGATTGTTAAGGAGGTTAAGGATCAGTTTGCTGGAGCTTTGGCTTCAGATTTGTTCAGTTTTTTGTATATTGCAGAGGCCAAAAAGATGATTATTTGGTTGTTGGCAATTCAGTTTTTAGATAATCTTGGGGCTAGTTGGTCTCTGTTTGTTTCATGGGCTTTATGGAAAGATGTGATCAAGAATGTTGGGGATAAGTGGCAACAAGTTCTTGTTTTTGCTATTTTGAAGCTATATAACAGAGTTTCTTGGTTGCTGAATGAGGTAGTTAATACTACTTGGCAGCAGATTGATGGTTTCTGGCAGTTATGTGGGTTGTTTGTTGAAGGCTGTTATAATTCTATAGCTGCCTTGTTCACGGAGTATGAGGTATGTTGGATATTGACAATTTTTTGTTTTAAATCAATTCTGTTACTACAGAATGAAGTGGCAGTTGGCTTGGCTGCGGTTATGAGTATAGTTGGCTTGTTGTGGCTTATGTTGTCTGCGGTTGTAGTTGTAGTCCTGTTGAAGGCGGTTTTGTTTGTTACGGTCAAGCATATTATGGATGTTTTGTATGCGGCTACAAAGTATTTGTTATGGTTGCGGTTATGGTTGAGTTTGGCTAAGCTGCGGTTGTACAAGAGTTTAGTTTGGACTCTTTTGAAATGGTTGCAGTTGTGGAGGCAATTGAATAGCTGTGGTTTAGTCATGGTTGTTTGGAGGATTTTAGATAGGCTGCGGTTTTAGTGTTATTTGGATACGGTTGTTTTAGCTGCTGTCATTTTTTAGGCGGTTTTGTTTGTTGCGTTTAAGCTTAGTGTGGTTGGGTTGATTGCGGTTTTGATTGATTGTTATTGCCTGATGCGGTTTGTTTGGGCTGCAATTGGGCTTGTCCATATGCGGTTTAGTTGGGCTTTGGATATATTGGTTACAGTCAAATGGAACATATATAGAAAGGTTATTCAGTTTCTAAGTAGATTTTGGATTTATTCTAGATGGACAGGAAAGAATTTTGTTATTGATAAGTTGAGGTTTAGGCTCCAAGTCACTTATGAAGTGATTGGTTGTCCCCCTCATGTAATTTCTACAGTTCTTGTTATCAATAAAATCCTTTCAGGTTCCGTCCTGGTTTAAAAAAAAAAAAAAAAAAAACCTCTAAACCCTTACCCCTAAACCCTATACCCTAACCCTTATACATTATACCATATACCCTAAATCCTAAATCCTATACCCTATACATTATACCATATATCCTAAACCCTAAATCCTATACCCTAAATCCTATACCCTATACTCTAAACCCTATACCCTAAACCCTAAACTCTAAACCCTATATACCCTAAACCCTAAATAATATACCCTATACCCTAAATCTTATACCGTATACCCTAAGTCGTATACCTATACCTTATCCCTTATAGAAGAAAAGTCAAAAGAGGACGGACCACCCTATATTTATTTTTTATTTTTTTAGAATTTTTTATTGACTAGAAAATAATATTTTAGCCTTTGTTAATTAGTGTTTTTTTTTAAAAAAAAAATTATATAAAAAAAGATAGAAAAAAATTAAACAAATGAAGGTATATAGAAGAAAAGTCAAAAGAGGGACGGACTACCCTATATTTATTTTTTAATTTTTTTTAAATTTTTTATTGACTAGAAAATAATATTTTAGCCTTTGTTAATTAGTGATTTTTTTTATAAAAAGTTATATAAAAAAGATAGAAAAAAACTAAACAAATGAAAGTATATAGAAGAAAAGTCAAAAGAGGGACGGACTACCCTATATTTTTTTTTTTTTTTTTTTTTTTTTTAATTTTTTATTGACTAGAAAACAATATTTTAGCCATTGTTAATTAGTGGTTTTTTTTTTTAGAAAAAGTTATATAAAAAAAAGATAGAAAAAAACTAAACAAACGAAAGTATATAGAAGAAAAGTCAAAAGAGGAACGGACTACCCTATATTTATTTTATATTTTTTTTAAAAAAATTTATTGACTAGAAAATAATATTTTAGCCTTTGTTAATTAGTGATTTTTTTTAGAAAAAGTCTAAACAAATGAAAGTAAATAGAAGAAAAGTCAAAAGAGGGACGGACTAACCTATCTTTATTTTTTATTTTTTTTTAAAATTTTTTATTGATTAGAAAATAATATTTTAGCCTTTGTTAATTAGTGGTTTTTTTTAGAAAAAGTTATATAAAAAAAGATAGAAAAAAACTAAACAAATGAAAGTATATAGAAGAAAAGTCAAATTTAGAGACAGATACTAAATCTGTCTCTAAATTTTAGAGACAGATGTTGAATCTGTCACTAAATTAGAGACGGATTCAAAAATCTGTCTCTAAATTAGAGACAGATTCAACATCTGTCTCTAAAGTTTAGAGACATATTTTGTATCTGTCTCTAATTTAGAGACGGATTCTGAATCTGTCTCTAATTTAGAGACGAATTCTGAATCTGTCTCTATTTTAGAGATAGATACAAAATCCGTCTCTAAAATTTAGAGACGGAATCTGAATCCGTCTCTAATTTATAGACGGAATCTGAATCCGTCTCTAATTTTTGATTCTGTCTCTAATCTGGAGTATTTAATAACAGTTTTTTGTTTGTGTAATTTCTAGTGTGATAGAGATCAATAATTTTAGGTGTTACAAAAGATTTTTTTGTCTCTCTGTTTTCTCTAGATTTAGGATTTGCACAGTTGTGAATTATTATAATCAAGAATTCGTGCATTAAATTAAAAAGTATATTAAGTTATTGTCAGTTGATAATAATATTCTTATCCTCCGCCAATAAACGTAGCCAAATTGGTGAACCACATACTCCCTCCGTCCCATAACAAGCGACGCAGTTACTGTTCCGCACGGGAATTAAAAAAAAATGAAAAGGTTAATGTGTTGTGAGTGTAGATAGTTGAGTAGGAGAGAGAATGGGTGGGGGAAATAGTAAAGATTCTTTTCCATTTTAGGAAGTGTGACTTATCAGTGAACGCCCAAAATGGCAAAGTGTGTCGTTTGTTATAGGGCGGAGGGAGTATATCGTTGTGTTGTATACTAATTGATTTTTATTTTATATTTTCTATGTATATCTGTTAGAACAAAATGAAAGTTTTAGTTTTAAATCTTCTGCAAATAACAGTTATATTATCAATAAGGAAAATATATGCAGATAAGAAAAGGACATTGTAATCTAATAATTACATGTTTCATTTAATTTTAAAATTAACTTTAACTTTTGAAACTTCAAATTGTATTGCATGCATACAGTATACTTCCTCCGTCCCATTCGAAGTATCATCTTTTACTCAAAAGGGTGTCCCATTTATATAGTGTCACCTTTTCTAAAAAGAAAATATTTTATTAATATTCTATTATCCCATCCACTATTCCCTTCACTAATTCTCTCTCCTCTACACTCACAACACTTTTTAAATTTATTATTTCCTTCACTAATTCTTTCTCCTATTTTCAAATTACACTCACAATATTTTTCTTCCCACACTTTTTCTTAATTTGCATGCCACCCCTAAAAGGGTGACACTCTTAGCAGGGCGGAGGGAGTATTTGAGTTATCCTATCACATAGTTGTGCCGTGGAATTCCACGTATAAGTCTACGTGGCGTTCTAAACGAATAGCATTGAACCATGCTTTTATATACTCCCTCAGTCCCAAACCGTCTCAAATCCAGATACTCATTTTTTCATTTTGGGTATCTCAAACTAATAGTATTTTTTTTTAAAATGGCAAAAAATCTTTACTACTATTTTCACTTATTCTTTTTCCTATTTTACTTTTATACTCATAACATCAATCAACTTTACTATTTTCTCTACTTATTTTCGCTCATATTTTACTTTTATACTCACAACACTTTTTTCATTACCCATTTTCTTAATTTTCGCATCAAACGTAAAATGAGTATCTAGATTTGGGACGGAGGGAGTATTATGTAGCGCGCACTTCTTTTTAATTAAAAAAAGTACAATTCTTTTGTTAAAGAAAATACTCCCTCCGTCCCATAGATTTATGGACTTTTGGGTTTTGCACGGGGATTAAGGAGAAAATATTATATTGAAAGTGTTGTGAGTGTGAAAATAAAATAGGAGAGAGAATGAGTGGAGAGAATAGTAAATTATAATGGTGATGTGAGTATTAAAATAATGTAGGAGAGAGAATGAGTGGAGGGAAAAGTAAAGATTCCTTTTCATTTTGGGAAAGTTAGATATTATTGTGATACGCCCAAAATAGAAAGTTTACATATTATTGTGGGACGGAGGGAGTAGACTGTTTATCTTTCCCGTCTGATTTGGGGAAAGAAAATTAGGGCTCATATTAACAATGCTTCGCCGACGTGATTAAATTAGGCGTTAATTTTCGTAATCTCTTCCATGGTTACCAACTCAGTTGATTGAAAAACTGCTCTGTAAGTTCTTACCCTCCCAAATTAACTACGCACAATGCGACGATCGGTCTTTAATTACTGTATTTTTCATTTTCTTACATCAACTTAATATTTTCATTTATTTCATCATAACTTTTGACTAGATTGTAATCTTGTGAACCTGGAATTATGAATTGTGAATTACATTGACCACAGCAAGAATCCGGCAATTGTTTGGTTAAAATTTAGTTTTCTCTCCCCTTTTTGTGATCTTGGCATTAGGTTTGTATGTAGTTTATCTGTTTGATGTTTATGTTGGAATCTTGCCAAATTGAAGCAAATATGATCACGGTATAGGATTAATGCACGAATCAAGTAGAAAACGTTGTTTTATCGGTTAATATTTTCTTGGTTTGAAGGATGAAACCTATTATTATGTGTTACATTTGCATATGAACAATGTCACAATGTGGCGTATGGAAGGGATGAGTCCATGTTTACTTATTACTCCCTCCATCCCAAAATGAATGTCCAATTAGGGACATTTAAGAAAGTTGGGATTTAAGCATTTATGGTAGCATAAGTACATAAAATCCCTTAACGATCTCACCAAATTGCATCATGAATGTAAGTGTGAATAAGAGTTTGTTGTTTGATGATAGATGATTTAGTAACTTCATAAAATAATAAAAATATAAAAAAAAATCTTTTTGGGACAATTTATTTGGAAAATTAGGCATTCATTTTGGGACGTAGTGAGTATGATTTATGAAGACATATTTTTTATTGAGTGCATACCGAGTTGTCTTGTCAATACAAGTTTCTGAATGTGGATGTAGAATACACCTTAGCTGAAATCTGCACCCAAACTGAGTGTGGGTCTAGTCAATGTCATGATTCTTTTATTCTCGTGCTACTTCCTTTAAATTGATTTGTTACTCTCTTTGTCCCTAAATGAATGTCAATTTTCAAGAAATTTTTGTCCCAAAATGAATGTCGTTTTTGAAAATAATTTTGTCCCTATATGTTTTTTACCAATTTTTTTTCACTAGTCACTTTATATTTGCAAAATTAAATGTTTGGAGAGTGGAAAAAAGAATATTTATGCATCTTTGTCATTTAAATTATAAAAAGCACACATTTTCATTTTTCAGAGTTTCCATTAACATGAAATTTTGACATTCATTTAGGGACGGAGGGAGTATAATATCTGATCTCGTAAGAAGTTAATTAGTATATTTTGATATCGTGAGAGGAAAAAGGAAATAATAAGGGAGTATTAAAACTGTAGGTGATCAGATGCTCAAAGAGGAACTGTTGAAATTGCAAACTGAGGTATTTCAGTCTCTCACGGTCTCACTCTAATTGTATGCTCGAGTCTGAATCTATGGATCAGGATCAGGATCTTAGCTCATACGAAAACATGCGAAAGCCACATAAACACGAGCAATTCGAATAGTTCTGTATCAGCCAGCATAGTTACTTGGCTCTTCTGAAGTGCAATTTTTTCATGTCTTTCGAATGTGTTATACCAATTTGTCTAGCCATGAATTTTCTTGCCACAATTTTCATTGTTAGTCTATATTTTCTTGTGCTTTCTCACTTTTTGATCTTGCCATGCCTTGCGGGTATTGAGGTTTGAGAAAGTTCCGTCATGAATTGTTCAAGCTCCCCGAAACTGACGTCAGTTGTAAAATAAGTCGAAGGATTGCACTCAGAGAAGAATCGTAACAGCTTAGTTTAAACAGAAGAGGAAATCAAGTATTTATTGAAGTATACAGTTCAACCTAGGAATTTATACGCTAGAAACTTAAACGTAAAGGTGTTAATATCATCTACCCATTGGTTGCCTTGTCTACGTTGAGTTTGCCATATCTTAATACATATGACATTTTGCTTGCTATCATTTGCACCTCAACATCATAATTAATTTTGTGGCATACCTTATTTTGAAACTTAGTCGGGTCTCTTCTGCAAGCATGTCATCTGTTCCTGGAGCTAAAGCCATGGCGACCTCCAAGAGACCTCTCCTTCAGGAGAAGCCGAATGGTGAATTCAAACTCTACCACCATCACCACCAAGGTCCTTTGAAAAATTCTCCTTAATTTAGATTTAATTACTCAAATTCTGTGAAAATTGAACAGATTTTGTTAAATAGCACATCATCTCTCTGGTTCTTGAGATTTTTTTTCAGGAAAAGACAAAAGTCATCTGATACGCCCGATGTTCTGGAGATTGACAAAATTGATGTTATTACTGTCAGTGGAATAGATCTGAAAGTTTGAATTATGTTCATCATCAAGGGCATCATTTCTTTTACTTTCAGAAATTGGTACACTTTGAACCTCAGGAAGCTTAAGATGAATCAAGAATAACTTTGTTTTATCAGGGAGAGGAGGAACAGCTGCTTTCTGGTCCCAAAACAAGAAGACATATCTTCCAAACATCATTAAGAATTGCCGAAGAAGAAAAAGCAGAATCTGTTTTGCAGAAAATTCCACTAGGAAGAAAATTGAAAGAAATCAGTTACTCATTCTATCTTCTCCTTTTGGGATTTTTTTTTTAAAAACTTGCATTCAGTTTTTGTTTTCTGAGACACATTCAGGTGATCTTTTTACTCATGTCTTATGCAGCCTCCAAATTCGGAATCAAGAGTATCGGTACAGATGTTGAACATTGCATGTCAATGGTGAGACGATTGTGCATAGACTGATATATAATATGATAAGGGTTTCAAAGAAGGTGGGTGAACTTATTCTGATATTTTGTCTTTTAACCTTTGTTTTTTTTTCCTGCCACTAATGTTTTGAATTTCCTGTAGAAGCTTGTTGAAAAGTCAGATCATCATATTCTTATTACATCAGATATTCAGCACGAGATTCTGCTAATTAACCAGAAACATGAGTACAAGGAGAAACAACAGGAATATAAGGTAGAAAGACTTCTCATTTTTGAAAGTGGCAGGAGTGAAGGAACTCGGTGAAAATTTTACAGGCATGTCATTTTTAGTTAATATGAAACTCATTTGACCTCCAAACTTTGTTGGATCTAAAAAAAAATAATCCAAAAGTTGCTATTTTTAGAGTCCACATTTGAATGTAATATTAAGGAGAAACATTGTACAGTATTATTCTGTGAGGAACTAGAAAAAATGGAAGAGGAAGTGACTATTTATCATTGCCCGATAACTTATTAAGTTTATTTTACCTTATCCTGCATTTCCAGGGAGTAGATGTGGAAAAAGTTGCCAGTAAGACAACGCAGGCAGCTGCAGCAGATGTAGCTGCTCGAGCAGCTGTAGAAGGTACATAAACCATTGCATAAGACATAGATAGATATGTATGGGTAGTCAATTTGACGGAGTTTTGCATTCCAAATTTGTGTCTAGCTGGTCTTTTGAATGTAATTGGATTTGCCAGTCAAGAAAATGTTAGATATGAGGCATATAGTGTGTAGAAGTTAGGTTGTGAACTTGCTTGTCTCTGCTTTGACAGGTACTGAAATTTTAGGGGGAGGAGCCATTTTTGCAGAACCCCAGAGTCAAATCTATTTCTATCCAGGATGCTATGGTAGTGTTCGAAATGGAACCCCAGATGTTGAAGTCAATTCGATTATACTGCTTGCATGAGAAAGTTAAAGGCAATGCTAATGCAGTATAGATGTAGATAAGAGAGTGGACGGACTTTTCAGACGGGGACTATTAGAGAAGCGAAGTCTAGCCAAACTAATCTGTTACAAAGTCTGGTGAGATATTCCTCTTTTTGACTGCTTTAGTGTTTAGTCCAATAGATTGGTGATGGTTTTGGTCTTCGGCTGTGATTACAAACCAATAGAAGATGCGAAGAAATATGGTAAATGAACTTGCTTTGCAGAGTAGAATTTTTAATTAGAAATGCTGGATTAATGACTCGGTCATCAGTGATTATGACTCTCCAATTCACGGCTTCTTATCCCATTTGAAAAATACCCAACCAAAATGGAATTAAATACACTAAATAAGAAGAGCATTCAAACATCATGAAGGGGAAAAAAGAACAGAAAGAAAGTGGAATTATGAACATAGCAAACAAACCACATGTATTAAGTGAAGTCCATAGGTCTAGGTAAAATGCTTACATGTTAAAGTACATTTGCCGGTTGATGCGTAGTTGAATTCAGTATTGCATATTTCCTCCCTCACAAGAAGCTTAATTTGTAACAGATACTTAATTCAAGCTCTCTAAGTTTATTATTATTATCTTATCATAGTATACTTGTTCTTGCAACAAACTGCTGCTGTTTACACTACTCAGTAAATGATACATACAATACAATGTAACATCCTCAACCCTTATCCTGTAATCCATAATATAATCAGCACCCGAAGTCATACGAGACTAGTCCTTGCAGCTCAGGTCCATTAAGTCTGTTGTTTAGGTAACTGCAACCAAAAGAAGAAGCTCAGTAATTCGGCGATCAAACGAATTATCAATATATTGGAAGATTCTGAATGAGGCACGCATGCATGCTTCTGTACAAATTGCAGACTCTACCCTTGCATGTTTGGTTCATGGGAAAATGCGAAAGAAAACTTAAGGAGTTGTTTAGCTAAATGAATTTAGGAATCATTCATAAACGAGTTCAAGGAGTAATGCCAGAGAGAGCACATGGGAAGTCACTCACCCTAAAGTGTAAATGACTCCAGCAATGCCAAGTAACAGCTTATATTAAGGCCAAAAAGAATTAGAGCACTCATATCACACGAACAGAACTAAGTTTCTGCTATTTTAATCATGTTTAGGTCTCCAAATTGTCCACCGTCAGATTATGTAGGACACGATTCATCCAAGCAGGTTCCTTGTTAGCTCATAGTGATTGATTGAACATAAACGAATCCGGCAGTAATAAAAATGCAGCGGATCCCATTGATTTATTTTAGCCTAAATAATTTCACTTATTCGTTCATGGTTTAAAAGTAGTTGTCTCTGGTTGAAGATAAGCATATTGATTTGCTCATATTCTAGAATATGCATGGATATATTCATAAAAGAGCATACTCTATTGCAATTATACCTCTCCATTGGAAAACTCCCAAAAGGACCATCAACCGGAATAGTACCACAGAGATCGTTATTAGAGACATCACTGCAATATTCAAGATACAAAATATAACTAACACGAAATCAAATCCATATGATTAACCACCAAAATAATCAACTTTCCAGAACTTACAAGACTTTGAGGTTAGAGAGCTTCGTAAGTTCCCTAGGAATTGGCCCTGAAAGCTTGTTGTCATTTAATCGCCTGCATCATGAAATATTAAAGCGTCAATGATATCCATGTGGGATTTAGAAGTAACTCAAGAAGAGTTGAAGAATTTATTGATCTAGAGCGTCTCATAGTTACTTACAAAAATCTAAGAGATTTCAACTTAGAGAAGGATTTGGGGATTCTGCCTTGGAAATTGTTGCCATATAAATCCATGCTGACTAGGGTTTTCAGGTTCCCCAATTCCTTTGGAATTTCACCCTCTATGTTGTTATGATAAAGTTCCCTGCAGCGGTTATCAAGAAATTTCATCCATTATCCTCCACAACACTTGAAAAAAACAAGATATTAAACATAATATAACCTATGGTCAGATTTATTGAAAAAAGCAAGATATTAAACATAGTTAGGAGGGTACAGGTATTGGAGATGCTTGAGTTCACCAAGTTCTGAACCCAAAGAGCCAGAAATATTAGAATTGCCCAAGTCCCTGAACATAAATTGGGAATTAGATAATAAACCAAAATCAAAAAAAAAGAATTGGTAAAACAAAAACATAGTATTGTAAAGAAGAAAAAGGTATGTTGACTATGTTCATACAATCGAATAACATGGTTGTTGGAATCGCAGGTAACATGGAACCAGGTACAAGGATTGACAAGAGTTGGGTCCCAGCTTTGCAACACATTTTTTGGGTCATTTAGTCTGCTTCTCAGTTCATGTAAAGCATTTCCTACAAATTGTCAAATTCAAAAACAATACAGGTGAGATGGGTCTGTTGTTTTTCAAGAATTAAATTTTCTAAGAAAATTGGAAAAAAAAAACCCGAAAAGCTTACCTTCAGAGTTAGTTGAAAAGATGGGAGTAACAGAGAGTAGGATAGGGAAGATAAAGGAGAGAAGGAGATTCAATCCCATCTTTATGTGTGTGTGTGTGTATTCAAAAGGTTAAAGAAGAACGTGTGTGTGTGTGTGTGTGTGTGTGTGTGTGAAAGAGAGGTTAGAATAAGAAGAAAGAGGGGAAGGAGAGGGTCAGTCATGATTCGGAGCCGTACAATTTGACTGTACAACAACCACAGAGTCGAATGCACTCAGTAATTCAGTAATTCAGATTAAATTAAATTATGTTGAAAATAATTTAAATTGCCCCTTTTGTTGTGAATATGGCCCTCCACACCCAAGCAAACCTACAAGAATAATAATCGCACACAAATCAAGCACAAGAAATCAAAGAAAACAGAAAAGAACACAAGAAATTGTTAACCCAGTTCACCAATTTGATTGGCTACGTCAAAATCACTACCAAGTCGTGATTCTGCACTATGTAATTAGAATTCGTGTTACAACTGAGTTGGGGGCGGAACATTGTTTATATATGACCTAGGGTAGAGTCCAAATCCTAAACAAACAAGGAAACTGAGACTGCTGAAAAACGGGCGGAGCGCGGCCGCCCTCACTCCGAGCGCGGTCGCGCTCATGCCGAGACATCAATGCCTTCGACGACGCCTCAACGGCCGCCCTCCCATCCAGCGCGGCCGCGCACCAAGAAAATCCCCGAGCATAAATCACGGCATAAGAGCGCGGTCGCCACGCCATGAGCGCGCGCCGCTCGACCCTTAAAACCCGCACGAAATTCTTCCCCCTTGCTTCGATGTCTAGCCCCAATTGATCCTCTAACCCAACAATCTCCCACCTAGAGATCAACCACACATATAAGCCCCGTATCCGTCTTCAACTCACCCTTGGTGTCCTCCTAGTGCTTACCTCGATCATGGTAGCGCCATCCTCCTCTCTCATTCTTCAGCCCAATTGAAGCTTTCGCACAGCCTTCAATTTCTCAAGGTTCACAACCTTCGTCAACATGTCAGCCGGATTCTCCGATCCCAATATCTTCTCAAGCCACAAAGTCTTCTTCTCCAAGAGATGCCTGATGTAGTGAAACCTTAGTTCAATGTGCTTCGTCCTCGAATGAAACGCCGTATTCTTTGCCAAGTGAATTGCACTCGACCGTCACCGCAGAATATTACCACTTCGCGTCTTCCCAAGTTCACCCAAGAAGTTCTCACCCAAACCATCTCTTTACTTGCTTCCGTCACTGCCACATATTCTCGCTTCGCCGATCGAGCCACGATCTTTTGCAATTTAGAAGCCCAGAGATCATTGTACCACCCAATGTAAACACATAACCCGTAGTACTTCTCCTCTTATCAAGATCACTTGATGCCAAGTCCGCATCAACATAACCCGCTAACACCACTTCCTTGCGTCAAAACATGTAGCCTTACCGCCAGCATTCCCTTCAAATAACGTAGGATCCACTTAACCGCTTCCCAATGTTGCTTTCCCGGATTGCCCATGAACCGCCGACTACTCCCACCGCATGTGCAATGTCCGCCTCGTACACACCATCGCATACATTGAGACTCCCCACACCGAAGCATATGGAGTTCTCTCCATCTTGTCACGCTCTTCCTTGTTCCTAGGCGAGTCCCTCTCGGAAAGCTTGAAATGCAAACCCAATGGCGTCCCCTGTTGGCTTCGCCTCTTCCATACAAAACCTTGCTAAGACCTTCTCAACATATTCTCGCTGCAGAACGAACCAACTTGCCCGACTCCCTATCCCGATCAATCCGCATGCCCAAGATTTTCCTTGCCTCTCCCAAATCCTTCATCTCGAACCGTTCGACAACCGAGTCTTCAACCTGTTTACCTCTCTACCGCTAGAGCCCGCTATCAACATGTCGTCCACATATAACAAGATAATGTACCCATTGTCCGTGTTCTTGAAGTAGCAACAATGATCCGCCTCACATCCGATAAAATCAATGTCGTGCATGAATCCATCAAATTTCTGTACCACCGCCTAGGAGCTTGTTTAAGGCCATACAAGCTCTTAGTCAACTCGCAAACTAGCTCCTCGCTACTCCTTAGACAAAAAAACCCTCTGCATTTGTACCATGTAGATCTCTTCCTCCAAGTCCCCATGAAGAAAGGCCGTCTTCACATCCATCCTGTTCAAGCAAAGCAAGTTGTCCGCCACTACTATTCCCCGTAACCATTCTCGATAGTGGTCATCTTCACAACCGGAGTGAATACTTCGGTGTAGTCAATACCATACTTCGCCGAAACCCTTTAACAACCGCCTTGCCTTGTAACGCTTGCTACCGTCTGCTTCCTCCTTGATCCCGTAAACCCACTTGTTATGCGGTGCCTTCTTCCCCTTAGGTAGTTCACCAACTCCCAAGTTTTGTTTGCCTTCAATGAGACCATCTCATCATCCATCGCAGCCTTTCCACTTGTTACAAAGTGCACTACGAATGTACGACCTCCGCATAACATTCCTAAGCTCCCCATTATCTCGTCAACAACAAATAATAATTCGAAGGAGTATACTGTCGGGTGATCCACGCACCGCTGGATCTACGCATGAATATCCGGTTCTGAGTACGTGGTTCATCTTCGCGACCTCCCGACCACGGTCAACATGAACTGCCCCGCTCCCACCCGAGTCCGGAATATCCACCTCTACAACCTCCAGTCCGAACTAGTACCATCGTATGCCCCTTTCTATCCTCAGACAAAACCTGTTCATTCAATACCACATCTCGACTACGAATAACCTTATGGTTTTGATCATCCCAAAATTTATACCCGAAGTCATCCCCGCCATACCCAATAAATGTACACTTAACATTTAGCATCTAATTTAGTTCTCTCAGCAGAATCAAATGAACATAAAGAACGCAGCCAAATACGCGAAGAAAGGACAGATTTACCTGCTTGCCACTCCAAGCTTCCCTCTGGAATTCCGTTTCCCAATGGAACCGATGGTCCCCGATTGATCAAGAAAGCTGCCGTGTCAACTGCATATGCCCGTAACGTCTTCTAAGTCCACACTTCAATCTCATACTTCTAGCCCGCTCGTTCAATGTTCTGTTCATCCTCTCTGCTACCCCGTTGAGTTGTGGAGTCTTCTTTGGAGTCTTCTCCATACGAATACCATTCGCAGCACAATATTCCCTAAACTCCCCGAGCTCATACTCCCCACCATTGTCTGATCTCAAGCACTTAAGCTTAAGTCCCGTTTGATTCTCCACCAAGGCCCTCCACTTCTTGAACACCTCGAAAGCCTCATCTTTCCCCTTCAAGAAATAGACCCAAACCTTCCTTGTAGAATCATCAATAAAAGTCATGTAATATGACGCACCACCCAGAGATGTAACCGGAGATGGCCCCCACAAGTCCGTGTGAACCAATTCCAACTTTGCTTCCCTCAATCCCCTACCTGTCCTCGAGAAATTATTCCTCCCTTGTTTGCCAAACATACAATCTTCGCAGATCCCCACGTTGACTGTCTTCAAACCCGTAGTAGACCCTTGAACAAAGTACCTTCATCCCCGTCTCACTCATGTGACCCAATCGACAAGTGCCACAAATCAAGATCACCCTTGGGTCTTTGCCGCCACCGCAATACTATCCTTGGTGTTGTTTGCCAAATACAAAGTACCCTCCTTATTACCCCGAGCGATCTCACAATCCTACTTGGTAATAACCTGGCCTCCGGCACTCGAAAGTCACCTTGTAACCCTCTTCGTCCAACCGCCCAACCGAAAGTAGGTTCTTTTTCAAACCCGGAATGTGTCCGACCCCCGTTCGGATGTAGAACCTTCCCGTCCGATGCTCCTATTCTCGACATCCCCTTCCCCTTGATTTCCAAAGGCTCGCCATCGCCTAGATAGACCTTCCCGAAATCACCTAGGAAGTGTAATTATCCATCTCTTCCTTATGCCCGCAAAGAGTGGAATGATGCCCCGAATCCAAGCACCCATGATTCTAGTGCACTACCGACACTCGAACTAGTACATCATCACCTTCGACCGCCACATTCGCCCGATTGCCCTTACGATTTGGACAATCCCTCTTAAAGTGTCCCAACTCCTTACAATAGTAACACCGAACGTATCCCTTCGCAACCTTCGGTTTGTCCTTGGTCTCATCGCCTTGCCCTTTCCACTCACACCGTTCTCCCTAGATTCGGTTCTCCCTTGTTTGCTAGTACCCTAGCTTCCCTACTAGTAGTAGCTAAAGCCGCTCCCGAAGTACTTGATGTCCCCAACTTCTTCATGCGATTTTTCTCACCTAAAAGAAAGTCTTTAACATCATCATATTTCAATTTTTTCTTACTGCCGAAGCGTTGATTGCAGCCACCGCTCCGCTCCAACTTGCCTTGCAGAAAGAAGCTAGCAACAAGCATGCATGAACCTCGTCATCGAACTTGATCTCCACCGCCGTCAATGAATCTATGACATCCATAAATTCATCGATGTGCTTAGCCAAGGATCCTCCCTCTTGCATCTTGAGACTACCCATCTTGCGTATCAAATCAACCTTATTTGCAGCAGACGGAGTTTCAAATCTCTCAGTAAGATAATCCAATAGCTCCTTGGTGGTTGTCGCCTTCCCGGTAGTCTTCGCGATCCACTTTGACAAAGTAGATCTAACCACCCCTAAAGCCTTCCGATCCATGAGTTCCCATTCTTCCCGATCTTCATCTTCCGGTTTGACACCCTTCAGAGGCTTGTAGAGATCCTTGTTGTACAAGAGATCCTCGATCTGCATCCTCCAATATCCGTAGTCAGACCCATCGAATTTCTCAACCGCCTGTTTGTCTTTGCCCATTCTTGATTGCTTGAAACAACTCCCTTGATCCTAAACCAATAGCTCTGATACCAGTTGTTGTGAATATGGCCCTCCACACCCAAGCAAACCTACAAGAATAATAATCGCACACAAACCAAGCACAAGAAATCAAAGAAAACAGAAAAGAACACAAGAAATTGTTAACCCAGTTCACCAATTTGATTGGCTACGTCTGGGGGCACTACCAAGCCAGGATCTTGCACTATGTAATTAGAATTCGTGTTACAACTGAGTTGGGGGCGGAACATTGTTTATATATGACCTAGGGTAGAGTCCAAATCCTAAACAAACAAGGAAACTGAGACTGCTGAAAAACGGGCGGAGCGCGGCCGCCCTCACTCCGAGCGCGGTCGCGCAGTCATGCCGAGACATCAATGCCTTCTGACGACGCCTCAAGCGCGGTCGCCCTCCCATCCAGCGCGGTCGCGCATCAAGAAAATCCCCCGAGCATAAATCACGGTACAAGAGCGCGGTCGCTCACGCCATGAGCGCGGCCGCTCTTGACCCCAGAAACCTGCTACGAAATTCTTCCCCCTTGCTTCGATGTCTAGCCCAATTGATCCTCTAACCCAACAAACTTTTCCTTTCTCCCTCTCGGACTCCATTCCCAGTCTCAACATTGCGGTGATTTTTCTTCTAGTTTGATCCTCTCCGTGCCAGTAATTTAAATATTAATCATTGATTCACATCAATGATTAGTGTTTATATTACGAAATCTGGTTTGGAGAGTCATTAGGACATCACATGTCTTTCGTAAGGGTATTTGTTGGAGATCTGGTTTATTTAGGATTAGATATTACTGTTATTACAAATGAATTAGACTATTTATGTGCCACATACGGTTTGCTTACGGTTGTACGTTTTTGTGATGAGCCTACGACGATCGTGAAGCGTTATATTCTACACCTTTATTAATGTAACTAGTATTGCACCCATGTGTTGTATGGTATAAATAAAATTTTGTTATATTAACATATTTTGTTTAAATGATGTTATATAATTATAATACATTAATTATGAATCAAAAATAATTTACACTGAAAATAATTTATAATAAAAAGTTAAAACTAATGAAAGTATACACAGGTTATAATTATTTAACCAACACAATTAATATTATAAATTTTGGAAGCTTTTTGTATTCACATATTTCGTTATGTGAGAAACTTTGGTGATTATTCCAATAGAAATTGTTATTTTAAAACATTTTTTTAAATGATTTATTTTACTACTTTGTTATTTTACTATTCATTATATAATTGTAAAATTGAAAATTTAGAATATCAAGCGTATTTATGCATCTTTGCTAAAATAAATATTTTTAAAATATCCCTAAATCAAAAATTTGATATTCATTTATTTTTTATTCTAAAAGGACAATTCATATGAATTTGAAGTATTAACGTTTTAAATATTCTTATTATTCACTTTTAAACATTTAATTTACGATAATAAAAAAATAGTGAAATAAATTTAGTAAAAACGTTTATAACAAAGCTTTTTATAAAAAAGACAATTTTAAAACAAAAAATTCTTACATTGTAGTTTATTAAGAAACAAAGTAGTAATGATTAAAACAAAATCATCTACTTAGTCAACGTATTTAGTAGCCTTATTATGACAACAATTGTATGGACTTTTGATTCTTTTTATAATTTGTATAACTTTGATATAATTAAATAAAAAAAATCAAAATTAACAACTACAGTTAAAACTAATATAACAATTTATTCAATTTTTTTAGTGAAATAGACTCTCCAAAAAAAAATCTTAATTAAATCAACACGAAATAATGGCTCATTCGTCGAAAAGTGCATGACACCGGAAAGTTAGCAAAATCTTTTATGTATTAATATTTTCATCTATATAATGTGGGGGATCAATAGAACCTGTAAAATAGTAAATAAAATAATAAGAAATAAAATAAACATGAAATAATAAAATTTCATCTATATAATAATGTGAGGGATCAACAAAAAAGTTCAGTTAGATTATACTCCCTCCATCCTATTATAAAATATACACTTACTATTTGCTCAGTAATTAAGAAAAATTGTTTATGAATTGATGATGTGAGTATGGAAAATGAGGGGAGAGAAAATGAGTTGTTGTTCTGAGTATAATATTTGAGTCTAATTAATATAAAAATAATAAAATATTTTCATTTTAAAAAGTATATACTCCCTCCGTCCCACCCGACTTAGGATCAATTTCTATTTTGGGCGTCCCACTCGACTTATAATATCCTAAAATTGCAAGTTTATATTATTTTTATATTCAATGATACTCACTTGTTATACTAATAACAACAATCTCCTTACTATGCCCCTGCTCATTCTCTCTCATATTTTACTTTTTATACTCACAATACCTTCTACAATTATTCTCTACTCTTATTATATTAATATTTCTTAATTCCTGTGTCGTATGAGAAAATCCTAAATTGGATTAAACGGAGGGAGTAGTTTGTTGTGGGATGCCCTGTGAGAAAAGTGTGTAGTTTGTAGTGAGACAAAAGAAGTATATTTTTTAAAATTAAATAAATAATGTCAAAAGTATCCATGTTGATGTTTTTTTTTTTTTTTTGTGAAAAAATCCATATTGATGTTAAAAATAAAAAATAAAGGTTGACGATAAGGATAAATAATTGATAAAAAGAATATTGTCAAATTAAATATAAGCTCAATTCTTTTGCAAGATATTTTCGTCTTTTATTTTCAAACATTTATTAGGACAACATTAAAAAGACTTTCAACAATAGCTTTTAGAATTATCATTATTTTGGAGGAAAAATTTTATTTTTGAATGTTAAGCATACCAAAAGATACTATTCTATTTATATATATATACTCCCTCCGTCCCGGAACAATCTTCACACTTTCCCTTTTGGGCGTCCCAAAACTTACTTCACACATTTAAAACTTACCTAAAATGGAAAGGAATCTTTACTATTCCCTCCACTCATTCTCTCTCCTACATTATTTTAATACTCACAACACCATTATAATTTACTATTCCCTCCACTCATTCTCTCTCCTATTTTATTTTCACACTCACAACATTTTCAATATAATACTCCCTTCTTAAAACCCGTGCAAACAGTGTTTGTGAATTAAGTTCCGGGACGGAGGGAGTATATATATAGATTAATAATTAATGTGTTGTTTGCTTTTTAAAAAATTAAAATTAAAATAAATGATCAATGCTGGTGGAACTGAATGTGAATAAACGAATACTGTAAATCTTTAACAATAAAATGAACAGACGAAATTAAAAGGAAATGAGACAAAGTAACTGACGCGTATTCGGGTCAGAAGTCAAAGAAAGGAAATCAGGAGGAGTTAAACAGTTACTGTAGAGAAGGAAGAACAAGTCATGTTTTGGTTGTGGGCTTTATTTAGCGTGTTAGATAGGTGGAGAGTGGGACCCGCTTTTTATATAGTGCTCCCTTTGTCCTGATTTTATATTTATAGTTTAATTTGATATGAAAATTAAGAAAAAATAAATGTCTAATTATGAAAAATTAAGTATAAAAAGAAAAAGTGAGTAAAATTTTTTAGTTGTGATAATGATAATAAATTACATTATCCATTTTAGATAATAAAATAATTAATAAGGAAGAAGTGCTGTTTTATTTATACTTTTGTGGTAAGTGAAAACTGAGGGGAGACCGGGGACCTTTGTGGCCACATCAACTCTCCATTATGATTAGAAATACTCCCCTTATACATGCCCGATCAAATCAGATTGCTGGTTCACGACGATTTGACGAAAAGTATGATTGAAATTGAATTGTCGACTTATGGTTTACGGTTTTACGGTTTCGATTCTCGAGATATGATGGTTTTAAATTAATTTTTTATTCTTTTTCTAACTAAAGGATATTTTGAAATTTATTTTCTAGATTTTTTTATTTGAAAAAAATAAAATTAATTGAAATGTTTTATATATACACTCAAAAATATTTTTCAATTTTTTTTTACTACTTTTCAATTTTCAAAAGGAGATAAGGGCTTTAAAAAAGAAAAGAAAAGATTTAGACAAGTGTCAGCACTCTTACACAAATACATAACACACTACACACGCGTCAAACACACACATACGTTACACACTGACTAATTGTCACACGTACTCTACGCGCACACATTAGAAATGAAAATATTTTTTTAAAATTGGTCGGTCAAAGTGCCGCTTATGACCGATGGTTACCGCCGATTTGACGGTTTGACAGAATGACAGTTTGACGTTTTCAACGATGTGATCAACAATTTTAAACCGACGATCTAACGATATGAATCGGACCATATGACAAGTCTAACTCCCCTACGTATTCCAAATTAAATGGAGGCCTCTTTTTTCTCGTTCAATCCCAAACAGTTACGGTAGAGAGGAAGAATTGAACCTGAATCCTTATATCAAATAGTTGTACGCTCTAAATCATTAACTTTGGGGCCCCGTTTAATCAAAATAAAAAATAAAAGGGTTAATGACAATTTAGGGCCTGTAGTATAGGGGTGGTACTACATTGGGGTCCGAAGTCAAAAAACTATCAATTTAGGGCACGAATTTACAATTTTGATCAAATTGGGGCTTTTTGACGTTTTCCGTCAAAAACCCCCGTTAACTGACCCGTGTGATGCACGTGACATTTTGTGAGGATATTTTGGTGATTTCGCTGGATAATGAAATACGATGCCACTATATCTACCCTCGTTGTCTCCAACAAAATATTCCATCCCCGACCAGAAATTCATCTTCATCAAACCTCAACATTCAGCAAAAATTCAACCCAGTTGTTCCCCCAACTCGATTCCATCTTGAGTGCAAGCCGAAGCCGTGGTCTATTGGGCCATTTTGCCTAGTCCAGCCACCAAAAGCCCGACTGAATTCAACCCAAAAACCGCCATGGATTCTCTGGCTGGACGAGAAGCTCGAACAAGGAATTCCCGTTCTTTACGTCGCATTCGGGTCTCAGGCGGAAGTCTCGCCGGAGCAATTCGAAGAAATCAAAACTGGGTTAGAGAAATCGGATTTAATGACGGATTTTCAGAGAGAATCAAAGGGCGTGGAATGGTGGTTCAAGAATGGGTCGATCAAAGAGAGATACTAGGACACGACGTCGTGAAAATATTTCTGAGTCACTGCGGTTGGAATGGTGAATGGATTTCTGAGTGAATGGAGAGAGAAAGAGTGATTTATTGGGGTTTTCCAATTTCGATCGATTTGGGTTTTTCGATCCCACTTCATTGTGATTTTTTGTTACTTAAATTTTTTGATTTATTTGAGTTTTATTGTGATTTTTTGTTACTTATTTACAAAAATGCAGAAAATATTGGGTAAGCATATTTTTTGTAAATATTTATTTTATTTAATCTATTTTTATTTATATATTTTATAAATTATTCAATCTAAAATAATTAGTAATTTTTTTGAAGCAAAATAATTAGTAATTTAAATTATTAGAAAAAGGAGAATAGTTAATATCTTAAATTATTTTAAATCATATTAACTATTATCTTTATTTTTTTCAATATTTTAAATTTATTAATTATTTTTTGTAAAAAAAACTAAATATTTTTATTTATTATTTTATAGGAAAATTATCAATTTAGGGCCTGAAGTCTATGAAATGACCAAAATGCCCTCACTGAATCTCATGTGCATCGCACATGGTCACTTAACGGTCTTTTTTTACTGAAAACGTCAAAAAGCCCCAATTTGATCAAAATTGTAAATTCGGGCCCTAAATTGATAGTTTTAGGACTTCAGGCCCCAATGTAGTACCACCCCTATACTACAGGCCCTAAATTGTCATTAACCCAAAATAAAATGGTGAGCATTGTTATGAGTCGTTCTGTAATTTAATTTGAACTTGTGATTGCTTAACCTAGAAATAATACAAATATAACATATATTATACTCCATCCGTCCTATACTCGACTTAGAATTTTCTCTCCCGACACGAGAGATAATAAATATTATTATAATAAGAATAGAGAGAATAAGTGGAAAAGATATTGTGAGTATGAAAAGTAAAAGAGGGGGGAGAATGAGTGGAATAAATAGTAAGGGATTTTCTCTTTTCTGCCTTTTGACCCATCGGACGAACTTCGGTATATCATCTTCGATGTTGATACTCGCATGCGCATCCGATGATGATGTATATGCCCCAGATTCAGATGTCTTTGCCTTTTTGAATGAATGGCAGTCAATTGAGCTCCCACATATACATTTTGGTTCGTCTTTATTCATATGTTACACGTGCTCGTAACTGAAATGTTTGTTACATTTTTTGTAATAAAGATCACATGTGGCATGCTTCATTTGGTCATCCAACCATTCACTATTTTTTCTTTTCTTAATTTGAATGAAGTATTGACTGAATTCCTTAACTAATGGTTGCAATGCGTAAAAGTGCGACTTCAAGATTCTTGCCTCCTTATAAATTCCCGTTTTCCTCTTCTTATTTTAATACTTATCGATCTTTTTCCAGAATTCTCTATCCATCAAGAGATCGTACAATGAATGTATTATTTAGTACAAAATAATAGCCAGTACTTTTCATTAATCTAAAAGTCCCTATGCCTATAACTTCAACCGGATTTCCAGCTCCCATATAGATGTATTTCTCATCTTCACTGGAAATTCGGTATTTCAGGCAACCCTGCATACATAAACTAATGTGAGTTGTTGCACCAAATACAACCACTATGTATATTAAGGAATTGAAACCAAATTTGCCTTAGTACAAATAAGATCAAATGACATACCATTTTGAATTCGCCATTCGCGATACTTATGGTAGTCGTTCTTCATGCGAGAAAGGTCCTTGCAAAAGAAGCATTTCTTGACTTTATGATCATTAAATGATCCCTTATGCTTCTTACTTGCAACTGCAATTTCCTTCCCTCTTCTCTTAATTCCACGAGAAGAAGTAAATGCTAAGTGAGTACTTTCTAATTTAAGATATTTCATCCTATCTTCCTCTTGTGTCATATGTGAAAGTAATTCATTAATATTCCACTTGTACTTTTGACATTTATAGGTCACCTCAAAATGACCAAATTGAGGAGGAAGATAGATCAAAACTAAGTGCACGAGCAGATCTTCCGAAATCTCTAACTTAATTAAGTGCCTTTAGTTTGATCGAAAGATGAAATAATTCAATAATGTACTCCCTAAGATTTTCGCCACCCTTGTACCGAATGGAAACAAGTTTTCACAAGAATTCAAGAAAAAACTCAGCATTTTCGATCTCAGAGACATTGTCCAAAAATGTCTTTGAAACTGCATTTTTCATGATCATTAGACTCACGCGGTTGGACCGTTCCCATTGCTCAACATTTTTTTCGTTCTATAAACGTATTTCCTTTAGTGAGATCAGTGGGACTTGGTTCCCAATGCCATCTCTCGATCAGAGCCTCCAACAACGCACAATCATACTGTACTCTCCCTATATAGTGAACTCCGCTAAATTCGCACTCCGCCAGTCTCAACAATATCACAGGAGCTAATACAGGCGGCAAGGCGGCACCATGACGAAATTGGAGGGGACTAGCAACCTCCTCCCCGGCCCAAATAAACCGAGCCCTATGGTCCTCATGTCGGGTCAGAACAGAGGCATCGATAGGCCCGGGATCAATGAATGCATCCATCTATTTATTTCAATATCAAGGTTGGTTATTGTTCTACGAGGCAAGGAAATAAATAAGAGAATACAAAAGTGTAATTATTAGTACGTGACATTGTAATTCAAAGTTATCCCACACTTTCAAGAAGTGCCTGTGGGGAAGGTCTTGATTTCCAGCCTATATACTAAGTAATACTTCAAGAGTAATCCTCACAAACCATTTTATCTCAATTAATTAATTAAGTTTGGGGATATTTTAATCGTAAGATCTTAATTTGTGTTATCTTTTTTTTATTTGAATAATTAATAATGTAAGGATCATTTTATCAACTCATGTTAATCCAGATCAAATTTATTAATGGGTTCGAATTGTATTATCTTTGTATCTGATACTATCATAAAAATGATTTACAATCATCTCAACAATAAAACAAGAATTATTCATCTTAGATGAAGTACTTAAATTCATACCTCTCAAAGTTACAAATTGCATTTGCATTTCTCACCATATGTTTTGGTACATGACATTACTAGCAACTATCAATAATAATAATAACAATACTCAATATAGAGAAAAATTATAGTTGCTTCACAATAATACACACCTAATTTCGATAATAGGTTTGCTTTCTACAATCTAATTGGTAACAACAAACATAACCTCACACAAATTAAAGAAAATGCAATTAGAACATCATAACAAAGGTGATGATTCAATATCTCAGTCCTAAATAATGCCAAAACAAATTACTAACACTAGAAATCATGCCTCTATCACACACAAAATACAATGATAACAACAGCTGTATAAAGGTAAATAAATAATAAAATCAAAGTTAAAATTCAAATGGAAAATTATGATAGAAAATGACCAGATTTTGTAAAAGAAAAAAAATCATAGAAAAAATCAAAAAAAAAATCCTAAATTGTAAGTAAATAAATAATAAAATCAAAGTTAAAATTCAATACAATACAGAAATTTAAACTTACAATTAAAAAAAAGGTTGAATTCACTTGACAAATTCCTTGGTTGGTTGGCTGTTCTTCTTCTCCTCCCTTACTCTACTCGGCGGCTGAACTGAACCTGGGTTTTTTTTTTTTTGTTTCGTTTGAATGAAGACGTAAACTGAGAGGGGAAAAGGGTTTTAAATAACTCGCTACACCGTGTAGCGAGTTTGACTTGGGTGGTCAAACTCGCGACACGGTGTAGCGATTTATGTTTAATTAATTGCCCTAATTAATTACCAACTGCCAAATCCTAATTACACATAACTCGCTACATGGTGTAGCGAGTTTGACCAGCCCAAGTCAAACTCGCTACACGGTGTAGCGAGTTTCAAAAAAAGGGACAATTTGGGCAAAAGTTTGAACAGTAAGTCATTTTGAAAATTAAAAAAGTAAAAATGTATTATTTGAGAAAAAAATCCCTACCCATCCCTACCCTACCCCACACCCACACCCACACACCTCACCCCTAATAATCCCCACCTCCAATCCTATCACCCCACCTCCATCACCCTATCTATTTCAACTTATCTCAAATTTTGGTTTTATTAAAAAATATTTTTCTTTAATTTATTAAACACATGAAAATATTTTTCGAAAAATATTTTCTTTACCAAACAATCGAAAACATGTTTATTTCATTTTTCTGAAAATATTTTCATTTTTCGAAAAATATTTTACGGCAAATCATTTTACGAAATTGATTTTACTAGAAACAAAAAGAGCCTTACATAGAAAATCGATGATTGATTGGGAAACTCCTCGGGACAGAACGCAAGACCAATGAAGAAATTTGAGTTTGGGAGGATAGTGTCGTTAGTTTGATTGCAGACAGATGATTAAAGGGCAAATGACAATTTAGGGCCTGAAGTGTAGGGGGTAGTGTCGGTTAGGGACCTCATATCTAATTTTCGGCAAATCAGGGCTCAATATCTAAACTTTTCGTCAATTAAGGGCTTTTTGACGAATTTTGTTAGAAAAGTCAGTTAAGTGACGGATTTTGGACTAAATTGAAAAGCAAATTAGTTATTAAGGACTGAAATGTAAATTTTTAAAAATTGATGACCGTTACAAAATATTTTTTTTTTAAATATTTTTTTTTAAAATATAATATATTTCGAAAAGCTATAATTTTTTTTATAATTTTAAAATATGTTAAAATACAACAACAACAAAGCCTTAGTCCCAAAATAATTTGGGGTCGGCTAACATGAATCATCATATGTCATCGTGTGAAAAGGTTGTTGGAAATAAAATAAAATAAAATAAAATAAAATAAAATAAAATAAAATAAAATAAAATAAAATAAAAAATAATAATAATAAAAATAAAAATAATAAAATAAAATAAAATAAAATAAAAATAAAATAAAATAAAATAAAAATAAAAAAATATAAAAAATAAATAAAAAAATAATAAATAAAAAAATAATCAACCCCCCACATGGATTTTTGCCCTCCACTCCGGCCTCTTCAACACCATACTTTCATCAACTCCAAGTAAACTCATATCATTTTCAATCACTCTAATATTTATTTTAACATTTTAAAATATGTTAAAATAAATATTATAAATATAAAAAAAAATATTTTTAAAGAAAATAGTATTTTATTTTTAAAAAAATTAATTAATTTTTAACGTAAATCTTGTAAAATAAATATAAATATAAAAAAATTGTATTTCTAAAGCAAAAAAGTATTTTTTTTCTTTAAAAAAAATTAATTAATTTTTAACGTAACTCTTGTAATATTTTTTTTTTAAAAAAATAAAAGTAAGTGACATGTCACTTAAATCTTTTTGATTTAGAAAATTTATTTAAAAAATTTAGAATTTTTATTTAATAAATATAATTTTATTTAAAAAAGATAATATGGTTTAAAATAATTTAAGATATTAACTATTATCCTTTTTTATAATAATTTAAATTACTAATTATTTTGCTTCAAAAAAATTACTAATTATTTTAGATTGAATAATTTATAAAATATATAAATAAAATAAAATAATTATCATCTAAATTTAAAAAAAATATCTAAAAAAGTTAATATAACTAAAACATATTTTTGGAAATAGTAATATATTAGAATTGAAATAAATATTTTTTGAAGCAATTTTATTTTTTGAAGCAATATATTTATTTTATGCAATATATTTTTTGAATACAAATAATAACACCTTAAATAGTTCCTCCGTCTCAAAATAAGAAAAAAAAAGAAAAAAGAGAGAGAGAGGGAGAGAGAGAGAGAGAACATCTTCTTCTTCATCACCACCACCACCACCTATTACCCCTCATCCGATCAATTTCAAAACCACCTTCTTCATCAAAACCCTAACCCTAATCCCAATTCCAACCAACACCTCACTTTCTTCATCACCGAGGTCCACCGTTTCCATAACCCCACCAGTCCTTTCCCTAGCAGTTTCCACCACCATATGTGCAGCCACCACCACCATTTACCACCGCCAATCACCACTACTAACCACCAATCACCACCGTCCAATACCACCATCTCGACACCATCATTCCAACACCACCCTGCATCCAATATTGCTGCCACCAAACCACCATTACAGCTACCGTAATGCATCAGCCACTGTTTTAATCATTTTTGCTGTCATGTTCCTGAATGGTTCAGAATATTACAAAGATTTGAAACCGCCACCACACCACCATAACTACCAATTTCAATCAACATAATTAGACAAGCCAGAACTACTACTGTCAATATAATAAAATATAAAAATGGGTTTGAGCAAAATAAGTCAAAATCAAAATGCTTTTATCCCACAAATTCTAACAAAATCAAAAATTAAAGATAAAAAAATCGACAATCAGAAATCAAAAATCAAGATCTGGGCAAAATTAAAATCTTACAAAATCAAAATTGAAATCAAGATTTAGATCATGGTTTTTAAGTTCAAAGCAAAATCAAAATCAAACCCAAATATGGTTTTCAAAAGTATGATATTCAAAACAGAGTCGGAGTGGGGGAGATCTGGAAGAGGGTGGTCGGAGTGGGGGAGGGGTCGTCATGGTGGGGTGAAAGACGTCGGCCACTGTGTGGGTGGGATGGGGTCAGATGGATTGAAGGGGACGAGAGGTCGCCGAAATCTGGGGAGGGCAGAGTCGCCGGCCTGGCCTGAGAGAGAAAGAGAGAGAGAGAGAGAGAGAGAGAGAGAGAGAGAGAGTGAGGCAAGGAGAGAGAGAAAATGTGAGGCTTTTTTATTTGAAATTAAAATAATTTCATTTAACCTCCATATTTATAAAATATATCATTTAACCCCTTAAAAGTTAGTGCCAATTCAATTTAGTCCAGTACATGCGTGGCACATGTCACTTAACTGACTTTTCTAACAAATTCGTCAAAAAGCCCTTAATTGACGAAAAATTTAGATATTGAGCCCTGATTTGCCGAAAATTAGATATGGGGCCCCTAACCGACACTATCACCTATACTTCAGGCCCTAAATTATCATTTGCCCATGATTAAATGACAGGTCAAAGGCTAAACGCGAAGTGAACGCGCATTTGGGCTTATCAAACGCAATCCCAAACCCACCCTGAATAGGATAAAATCTAATTGTTGCAGTAAATCTACGTAAAGTAGCAATTTTTAGTACTCTGTTTAAATTTCCTAGGTAGAATTGATATAATTAGGTGAATTCACAATTATAATTAAATCTTATGCACACTTAAAAAACATTAGTTAATTGGGGTTGTATGAGTGTAAATGGTTTGATTTGATTTAGTTTGAGGGAATTTATAAATAGAATTACTAGTAATCGGTTTGACAAAATTTCAAACTGAATCAAAACATGAAAAAACTCAAATTGAACCAAACCAATCTAATATGATTTGGTTCAATTATGTGGTTCAAATCACGGTTCATACCGTGATACAGACCGTGGTTCATAACATAATTTAGACTACGGTCTAAACAACGATTCAGATCGCAACTCATTTTCATATTGTTTAAATTTTTCGTGATCACGGATAAAGAGTGAAAAAATGCGAGTGTTTAAGTGACCAGAGGAAGAGAGAGGACGAAAAAAGAAAAACACTTTATAATGTCGATCGTGGAGAGAACTTGGTTATTTATGTGTCGCAATAAAGATCGCAAATGATGAAATTAATATAAAATAAAAAATACAAAACGGGGGTTAGTATTAGGATTAGTTTATGTAAATTTTAATAAAGATACGAAAATATTAAATAATATACAAAACATGGGGTTAGCATTAGTTTATGTGATGTGATTTGGTTTATCGATTTGGTCTCGCGGTTCGGTTTGATGGTTCTGTCACGCGGTGTCAAACCGCGGTTTGGTTTGATTTGGTCTGGAAGGGTCAGACCACAAACCAAATCGAACCATGTGGTTTGTCAATATTTGAAATCGAACCGAATCATTCATACTTGAAAACCAAACTAAACCGCATGGTTTGCTTCGGTTCGATCTCAAACCGCGATTTGAAGCGAACCACTTACACCCCTAGGGTATGGTATTTATATATAGGAAAAAATACAGCAAAAGTACCACAACTATATGTATTGTTTGGATTTGATATCTAAACTTTTTTTCTTTGCAAACACAGTATCTCATCCGTTTTTTATGGTTGTTCAAGGTACATCGGGGTAATGACGTCAATTTTTCCGTATAAATAGATATGTGCAATTCATATGTCCCACTTTTTAAAGGGCAAATTAGGAAATTGATAAAAATTAAAGTTACACAATTATTAAGGATGTAAAGTATAAATCAATAAAATAAAAGTAATATTAAATCAATTTGGAGGGGGTTATATTCAAAAATTACAATTTACAAATTAAACCCCATCACCACCCATCCCTTCATTTAGGGAGCGCTCCCGAGTTCATAAAAGGAAAGAAAGGAAAAGAAGTGGAAGGAAAACAAATAAATTTTCCTTCCGAATCATGCTCCTGAGTTTTTGAAAGGGAAGAAGCGGAAGGAAAAGGATGGAAAATTTAATGGATTTTCCTTCCTAAGCTTTCGTTCCAAAAGTGGGAGGAATTGGGAGGAAGTAAAATTTCATTAAGAAATCTTTTTGATACACCTAATTTATCCCTGAAATATAACCATCTTTTCTATTTCATTAAGAGTAAAAATGTAATTTTATTTTATTTCCTTCCTCTTTCTTTCTAACTCGGGAGCATATCTTGAAAATGTTAAATTCCTTCCCCTTCCTTTTTCCTTTCTCTGACTCTCCCCTTCTCTTCCCTCCTCTTCCTTTCTTTTCTCTCCATCAAAATCTCAGGAGCGGACCCTTAAGATCCACCCTACTCCTTTATCTCTTCCTTCTCCATGAACGGCGACAAAAACACAGGTCTACGACAACCCCATTGGTGATCAAAACATGCGCAGAATTGAAAAATAATTGCACAGATTTCTTCGTTTTTGCGAGCGGATCATATACCCAGAATAAATTTGATGTCTTGATGAAACTATAGCATGATTATTTTTTTTTTTTATTTATTTATTTATTTATTTATTTTATTTTTTTGATTTTGATTTTGATTTTGATTTGTATGTTTATTTATTTATTTATTTATTATTTTTTTTCATCAACCTTTTTTCACGATGACATATGGGATGAGGATTCATATTAGTCGACCCCAAATTATTTTGGGACTAAGGCTTTGTTGTTGTTGTTGTTGTTGATGATGATGATGAAACTATAGCATGACTTGATTTTTTTCGTTTGAAGAAAATAATACGAAAAACTTTGAAATGATTTTTTTTTGTGATTAATTTGTATGTTTTGTTTTTGTAAAAAATATAGTATATTGTAATTTGTAGAACCGACGAAATCAGATCGGGACCGGACCATTGGAACGGGATCAATGGGACCGGTCATATAATGTATCGGTACAATCCTGATCCTAAATTTATACGGAAACAAAACCGAAGTATTGGTCTGGTTCCAAGTTTCTACAATTTTGACAAAAATCAAACCAATCCGGACGTGAACACCCCAAACAATAGTTCCAAATATTATGTGATTTATATATTCATGACTTGTCACAAAGAAATACAGTATATGAATGAATGTAACAAACAGGAAGCATGAGAATGCTTGCAGCCTATTTCATGATCAAATCAACTGATTCAGCCAAAAAAGTTAACATCGGAGCTTTTCATCAGAAGTTATTGTCGCCAGAAACTCAATCGGAACTTAATTGCACAAACACCGTAGTCCGTAGGCATTTACACCTCTTCGGTAGCTCTCATTCTTTCCTCTTCTTCCGCTTTAAGCCAGGCAGCCTACATAGGAACAAACAAACTAGTCAAATTTCAAGATATAAGCGAAAAGTTAAGAATTACTCCCTCCGTCGATAAATGTCACACTTTCCTTTTAGTTTGTTCCAAAATATATGTTGCGTTTCTAAATAAGGAAACAATCTTAGTGCAATTATACTGGGGTACGAGCAATATACAATCAGTAAAGCACATTCTTTTAAAACTTTGACGGGTCAAATGCGACATTTAATTATTTTGGGGCGGAGGGAGTATAATGGGAGAAAAGTATAATAAACTTGCCTTGTCTCGTTGGAGTCTAGAAAGGCGTGGTTGCATAGAGTTGCCGAAACTCAATCCTCCCCATGCTTCTTGCAACTCTCTTTCCCTTGCTTCTTTCCTAGCTGACATTGGATTTTTCATCTGCTCATTTTGCTGTTCAGCTGCAGCAGCCACCTTTTCCTTCTCAAGCCGTGATTTATGTTTCACCATAATTTGATCCAAACTTCCTTCGCTCTGCTCTAACTGCAAGTTTCTTTGCCTTGCTTCTTTCCTGGCCAAGACATTATGTTTGTTCGTCTGGTCATTTGATTGCTCGGATGCAGCAGCCACCTTTTCCCTCTCGAGTCTTGATTTATGTTTAATCAGAATTTGGTCCAAACTTCCTTCGCTATGATCCATTTGTGAGTTAATGTCCCTTCTATTGATCTTCTTCACCACTTCTTCCTTTGTATGAACTGCCAATTTCTCTTTCTCAAGCTTTGAAACATGCTTTACTAGAACTTTGTCCAAGCTTTCGTAATTTTCTGTTGCACCCGCTTCTCCATATTTAGTCTTCCGTTTCACAATTATATCATCACTTCCTGAAGACAATGATTCCAGTTTCGCCCTTTCCAACTTATGAATAGGTTTGACCAAAATCTTGTCTAGACTAGTTTCTGTTTCATTCATTTCACTCTTCTCGTCTTGAAGCGACAACTCTCCTGTTGCCTCTGAGATCGATTCCCCAGAAGGGATCAAAGAATCACCAGAACAATCTGTGGGATTTAGTAGCGCCAAAGTTGGATTGACTACTTTCTCCTTGTCACCACCTTCTCTATCCATTTGATTGTTCATGTTGATATTTTCTTTCTCGTTGTGATCTCTATCTTTACCCAAAGAGTTGTTCTCTGATTGTGTAGTTGAAGAAATCACCTCGCCGCTTTCAGTCAACCCAATATTCTTTCTGTTCTTTGCAGCTTCAACCTCTTTTTCAAGTTTCGAAACGTGCTTCACTAGAATCTGATCAAGGCTTGGAATGTCTGTGGCTTCTTGATTTTTATGGCCAACAGACAAGTGGTGAGCTCTTTCTGGTTTTTTGCTCTTCAATTCAAATGACTTCCCATGCTTCTTTTTAGTCTCTTCTATCTCTTTCTCAAGCTTTGAAGTATGCTTTGTTGTCAGCAAACTTCCCAAGTCAGGAACAGCCTCCCTCTCTTTTTTCACCCCTGATTCATATGTTTTCCCACACTTCCTTTTAGTCTCTTCAATATCTTTCTCAAGTTTTGAAGTATGCTTTGTTGTTAGAAGAGTTCCCAAATCCGGAACATCATTGTTAGGAATCTTTTGAGCCTTTTCAAACATTTTCCCTGAGTTCTTCTTAGCCTCTTCAATATCCTTCTCAAACTTTGAGCCCCGCTTCACAAGAACACTTCCCAAGCCTGTGGTCTCAGTTGGAGCTGTACTTTTCACTGAAGCATCCTTTTCAGCATCATGCTTTACTAGATCGTCTTCTTCTTTCTTTCTTGCATTCTTGGCTTCCTGGACCTCTCTTTCAAGTCTTGTCATGTGCTTCACCAGAAACTTGTCGAGACTTGGGACTTCTGCCTCAACTTGCTTCCTCCTTGTCTGCCCATCTGTATTACCGCTCCTTGTTCTTATTTCTCCAAAAGAAGACAATCTTCTGGGACCATGAGCATTTGAACTTATGCTAGTAGTAGTTTCTGATTCAGCTAGAGCGGCATTCAATCCACAAGTTGCTACTATTGTAGCAAGAGAAGCAAGTTCTTCTTCCTGTAAACACCTAAGCCTCTGTAACATCATATCTAAGAGCTTTGGTGTATTGAACTTTTCAGACACTGGCATCTTCTTGCATGTTATTTGTTTTGACTTGGTCAAATCCATGGGAGGTCCTGATTCAACATCTGACCCAGCATCCGATTCACATTCTGAAGAGAACTCCGACAATTCAGCACTATTTTCATCGCGATCTGGATTCTGACTAATTCTTCTCAGCAGTTCCTTAAACTCATCTTTATTTACAGAAGAACAACTTGCAAGCTTAACAAATGCAGCCTTCACAGCAGCAGCAACTTGTTTATCCACATCGAATGCTGTTTCAAATGACGCCCTAATAGTATGGGTAGTAAACTCGTCTCCACTTGCAGCTGAAGTTTCTATTTCATAATGCTTCCCAGGACAATCAGGTATATCGAACATGATTACTCCAATAGCATTTGCAGCTTTAAAAGCTTCAGCTGCACTTTTTTCTGCTTCCAACAGCAATGCTTCTGCTTCTTTACTCTCAATCCTGCGAATTGACAAAGTATTATTGTTAGTACTTAGACGACAAGAACAAACATTCTATTCCGAGAGTGAATACAAGCGAATGACGTACATGGCTGCCTTAAGTATTCGACACCAGGATGCTTCCACCAAGGCAGCCTTTCGGGCCTCCATGGCTTTGTGTGCAGCTTCTCTGACAGCAATTTTCTCTCTCAATACTTTCGAGTAATGGGGATTTGAATCACCTAGAGTCTCATCGAGTGTTGAATTCATGCCACCAACTTCCTGTCTTAAGTATGTTAGTACATGATGCCTTATTCAAAACTTGACAACGGCATATAAAGAGAGAGAGTGAGCAAGAGGCAAATGAAATCTGTGACACTACCTGCAGCAATTTTATTTTCCTCTTCAAGTAAGAATCCACTTTCATGCGTGGGAACCAGTTGAGAGGTGAAGTTTTACGACGAGGTGGCTTCTTAATTTGAGTTGTTAATTTGTTTAGAACGCTCATGCTTGATTGAGCACTCTCTCTCATTGCTTTATTCTGTATAAATTACGAGCAGCCATGACAAGGGAAAATAGTTAGCATACCTGTTGCCTGAAAATAATTTTCAATTCATCCATCATCCAGTAATTGGTAATGCATGGCAGCCACGCAATTAAGAAATAATCTCAACTTAGATAATTTCCATATTGTAGGAATTTACAGGTCCATGTGGCTTTTATAAGCTTTCACTTTTAAATGCACACAACTGTAAAACATCCTTCATGATGATTCATGAAGGCTACTGTTCTCAAGGATGGCGTGAATGAAAAGAAAAATAGTGAACTTCATGAAATAAAGATTAATTGTATTAACTGCTCATCTTAGGGAGTGGAGCTAGTATATACATTTCACAGAACCTAAAACTTCCATTTCAAAAGGCAAGAAAACCAATAATATGTTGGGTATCAACCCAAGTCCCACATCGACAATTGAAAGAAGAGTTGTCTAGTATAAAAAGGTGTCCACCCACTTCATTAGTATGAGGCCTTTTGGGAGATGACCCAAGAGCAAATCCGTGCGGGCTAGGCCCAAAACGGACAATATCTTATTAATGTGGAGTGGTGGGGTGGTCGCGGTCCCAACATAATACTGGCACAACTAGTGTGATTATTTCAAAGTAGATTACAGATACAACATCTTGCAAGTATTTCATGGGAATATAATAAACCACACAGAATTCTCTACCCCCAGAAATAAGTTATTTCATGGACTGTTCAGTGACCTTTTAGTCGGGCTGTACTTTCCGCAATGAGTCGTCACTTTAATATTTCATTTTAAGTGAAAATGGGAGAATTATATCCTAAAGAAGAAAATGCTAGAAACAACTGAACAACGATCACAAAATAGTTGTACGACGCAATTCAAATTAACAATACTATGTATTTATACAATATACAAATCCTCTAAAATAAAATAGGACTTTTTAAACCACTAGCCTAAAATTCGACTATCTTCGAACATTTTCGACCTTAAAAGCATTTGTTTTGTATGTTTGAACCAACGTTTGTATTACACAACATTGTACAACACACTTAATTAATCAGTGATCAGTAATTGTATGTGACGCTACAATTTTGAATGGATATTGGCATTTTAAAGTTTTGGAGGCAAAATGTCACGGAGAGTGCAGAAGATGCTCCAGTCAAAGTGCAAAATGGAAAGTAAAACTCCAGTAAACGAGCAAAATACTAAATGTGCAGAAAAAAAGATTGCTGAAACTCCATTGGCAACTAAAATTTAAGAAACATACATAATCAGACACTGGAAAATGTTATAAATTGACATACATTTCACTTCTAGGACATCCAAATCAAGTCAACGAGCAATATACATAATCCTAATTCCTAAGCCAGACAAATCACTAAATATAACAAGCAACAAACGTGGAGAAGCAACAAATCACTATTGCACGTCACGTCGTCACTATAAAACTAACTAATTTCAATGCAGACGATAGCGAAATGAAATCCAATACTCAATTAGTAAAACGCAGCGGCTAGGGTTTATGAATTCATAAGTAAAGCTAAATGACGAGGAAACAAAGGATTCAATGAACTGAAGATAGAATTAGGGTTACCTTTCCAGATTTTGAATTGGATCGGTTAGGGCTTTGATCTGAGTCGTGAGAGCTCTGGCTGATTTGCTTTTCGATGCAGCCCATGTCCAGGCAACCTAGATCCATGGTGTGTTGAAGAACAATTTGACAATAAATGCAATGTGAAAACAAAAAGTAAATGAAATCGAAGCTGGATTATATCAATCGATTAATCAATCAATGGGGCTCAAAGAGGAGAGAATAATCAATTCGGGACGAAATCGTAGCAGGTTGTTTAGTTGCAGAGAGGGAGAGAGAAGGAGGAGGTGCGTTTTTTGAAAAGAGAAAAACTATCCGTTATAAAGCGACAGATACGTTGTCAAACGGTTCTTCTAATTTGCTGAGATAATTTATTTCGGGTATCAGCGACCAAGTGATGGTTTGTGCCTTGTGGACCTTGGTGTGATATTCCATTTTTTTTCTAAATTAGAACATTTCAAATATAACGTGAGAGGTTACGAACCCTTGTTGGGCAAAAACCTATTTCATTGAGTCGATTTTTTTCTCAAATAATTCAATGATAAAAATATAAATTTTAAAATAACTCACATTTGAAACTATTTTAAAAGATAACCCAACTTTTTAGAACTCGCTACACAGTGTAGCGAATTCAACATGTTACCGTTGAAACTCGCTACACCATTTATCAAGTTTAGTTAAATTTGGGTTAATTACAAGGCTGATTATTACTGACACAAAAAATCAGTTGAGCCAAGTCCGTCACACCTAAATAGATTGAGCAAGTCGGCCACGCAACAGGTTGAGCAAGTCGGTCACGCAACAGGTCATGCAACATGTAACAAAACAGGTTCAGTAAGTCAGTCACACAACAAGTCACATAACAACATGTCAAACTTCTATTAGCTACTCCAAATCAACAACAACAATCGATCAACACACACCCAAGATCGGTTGACACCCAAATCCGATCAACACTAATAAGTAGTAATATCCATTACCGACTACTCGGTAACACCCCGTGACACACACTCCCTTTGAGTTAGTAAAAGGGTCACTATATAAAATTTCAAATTATAAGAATTATGTCAGTAATAATCAGTCTTGTAATTAACCCTAATTTAACTAAACTCGCTAAATGGTGTAGCGAGTTTCAACGGTAACATGTTGAACTCGCTACACTGTGTAGTGAGTTTTGTGTGTAGCGAGCTTCACAAAACTCACTACTGGCAGTAGCAAGTTTACCTTTTTTTCTTCCTAAACTCGCTACTTCTAGTAGCAAATTTCATCGAACTTTGTCATTTTTGCAAATACTTTTCAAGACTTGTTATTTAGGCAAATATTAAAAAAAAAAAAAAAAAAAAAAGAGAAAAAGAATCTTGTTATAACAATTTACTAAAAAATATTATGCATTCATTTTTTCCAATATTTTAGAGTTTTATTCTCTCCGTCTCATTTAAATTTAAAGTTACATTTTTTATTTAAAAGGATATTCTACCAAATGTTACACTTTCTCAAAATGAAAACTTTAAACTACTTATTTATTTAGTGGAAACCACTTGCATACTTATATCAACTATAGATTTACTATTTTATACCTCATTTATTTTTTTACCTCACTTTTCATATTAACAAAGTGAAAAAAGTAATCTAATGGGCCTTTGCCTTGTGGTATTTTGGGTGGCTTTCCTTCGGTGAGGTCACTAGATCGATTCCCCCCGGGGAATCTTTGTGGTTTAGTTTCTGTCAAGGGTTTCAAGGTCCTTAGGAGCCCCCCGGGGCACATCCGTGCAGTTAAGGAAGCGGCATTGCTGGACTTGCAACCTCAGCGTGGGGAGTTCAACTACCGTGTTGTAGGAGGGCTCCCTTGGGGCCAGGAGTATAAGGGGTGCCTGTCACCCTTGCTGCATAGGGCATATCCCGCGATTTACCTCCGCCAGAACACTACTGAGGGGTCGATAGGCATGGTCAGGGATTAGTCACAAAGTTCGAAACCCTGGATATTCAAAAAAAAAAAAACAAACAGTGACGAAAGTAGGTAGGAGTTAAGGGGGTCATTTAACACCCTTTATTTTGTAGTTGTGTCACTTTTACTCCTTTCGAGTTCTTAAAAATAACATTTTTACTACTAAAACTAAAAATAGTAAATTTTGCAGAGTTTTGATCCCTTTAAATTTAGGAAAAAACCATTATAAAATAATTTCGATCTACTTCTATTTTCTGCTTCGCCATTGACAACAACACTTGCACATTTTCATAATTTTCATGTTTAAAATAAATTTATACTACATTCGTCCCACCTCAATTGATTCACTTTCCTTTTTGGAAAGTCTCACCTCAATTGATCTATTCCTTAAATGGAAAGTTTTTCATATATGTATATCCTTATCATTTTCATATATTTACAAAAAAATCATTCATTATATTCTTATAAAGTTAACATATTTACAAAAAAAATCAATCATTAACTTACTATTCCTCCCACTCATTCTCTCTCCTATTATATATTTTTAACTTTTACATTCTATCTCCTATTTTCTACCACACATTTAACTTTTACATTCTCTCTCCTCTAATTTCTATCCACTTTATTCATTTTTCTTAAAAACTGTGAAATAAATCAAGGGACCAATTGAGCCGAGACAGAAGGAGTAGCTTTTAGTGAGACAAAGAAAGGACTTGTTATAAGGATGTACTTCATTTTGCTTTACTTATTTTTACTAACTAGTGGCGTTACTGATAAAAAATAGTGTGATTTTTTTTTTCAACAAATAAATTATTGTAAATGAATTGGTTTTATAAAAAATTAATTTTTTTCTAAGTTTAAGAAAAAATTATTTTTACATTGACACTTAATAATATATGCACTGACACTTTTCACACTGACACTTTTTTATACTAGCACTTGCACCCTACACTGGCACTCTTTATACTGACACTTAATAATACATGCACTAACACTCTTCATACTACTGACACTTTTTTACACTAACACTGACACTTTGTTACACATACACTGTCACTTTTTTACACTGACACTTAATATACATGCACTGACACTTTTTACACTGGCACTTTGTTACACCAACACTGGCACTTCGTTACACTAACACTGGCACTTAATATACATGCACTGACACTCTTTACACTGACACTTTGTTACACTTTGTTACACTTTGTTACACTTTGTTACACTTTGTTACACTTTGTTACATTAACACTGACACTTAATATACATGCACTGACAATTTGTTACACTAACACTAACATTTTGTTACACTAACACTGTCACTTTGTTACACTAACACTGACACTTTTTACACTGATACTTTGTTACACTAACACTGACACTCTTAAATGCTACTCCTTCACTCAATAATACCAAACCAAAATCCTTCAAACAAACCAAAATCTTGCTTCAAGTTATTGTTTTGTTTTTTAAGGAAAAAGGCATCTACCCCATCAAGCCTTCATCAAACAATTTTCAAGAAAAAATCAATGCAGACCTCTCAGTAATGGCGGCCCTACCTTTCAGCCCTACCTTCCACACTCGTAAATCGCTTGTATAATCATTTACAATTCAGTCGATTTGTATGGAATTACAGTTGATCTGTATGAAATTACAATAGTACGCAGATATGTGTAATTTTGTGAAGTTTGGAGATGAATGGAAGTTGGGCGCCGCGAGCGAGACGGAAGAGTCGACGTGTTCTAAAAACACGTTTTTTTTTTAGCTCACAAAAAATTAGTTTTTTGTAAGATTTTGGCATTGTAAATTGTTTTATATTGCCTTACACATTCTTTTTTTTTTTTTTTTTCAACAAATAAATTACTGTAATTTGTTTTAGACTGTCTTACACTTTGTAATCTTACATATTTTAATTAATTTGCTTTTTACTTTTCTATTTTCTATTTTCCATTTATAAAAATCAAATCACACCAAAACTTCCATAGCCACTCTTTTGTGGAACCTAGGACTGAAGTTAATGGAAGACCAAAGGGTTGGAGAATTTTGCTTTTATATATTCTTTTTAAAATACCAAATGTTTTATGTATAGAATTGAAACCTTCCCCATATACTCCCTCCCTCCCACCAAGAGCGTCGTTATTTTTAGCTCGGCACGCAAATTAAGAAAATAAGTGGAAAGAAAAAAATGTTGTGAGTGTAATTTAAAAATAAGAGAGAGAATTAGTGGAGGAAATAGTGAATTTAAAAAGTGTTGTGAGTGTAGAGGAGAGAGAATTAGTGGAGGAAATAGTGGATGGAATAATAGAATATTAATAAAACATTTCCTTTTTAGGAAAAGGTGACGCTTCAAACGGGACACCCTTTTGGGTAAAAAGTGACGCTTGAAGTGGGCCGGAGGGAGTAGTTGGGAACAAGAACTTATTCTTAATTTGATGTACATGTGATGTGCAGTTTTCATATGATAATAATTGTGTGATTTAAAAACAACCTCCCCCCCCCCCCCCAAATCATCTATATATACACCAATATTCCCTTTAGTTTTCTCACAAAGCAAATCCAGAGAGCCATTGTATGGCTCGAGATGGTGGGCGACGACTCACAATGGTGGCAAATATATTACCAATTAGGTCATATAAATTCTTGCTCTATCCTTTTTTATTGAATGTGTTTCAATTTCGTGTACTGATTTTTGAAGCACGTACGCAGCAGGGGTTATGTTGCTAAAGACGCATTTGGACATTGGATGTGCACGATGGCATCAATGGATAGTAGTCGTGATGGTAACATAAACGGAGGATCCGTGGGACCGAGGAGGACGGAGATGGCTCCATCGGCAGTTAACAAGGTTCATAGGTCGTCATTAGCTTGTTGGATGCCACATGCTCGTACCGGAATATACATTCCGGAAGGACAGGAAAGGGTCATGGTAGATGTTCCGGATGGTGCTGCGTCATTTGATGAAACTTATTGGTTCAGAAATGATCCTCACCATGGACTTGATCATTAAAGATTTAATTAATTAGTGTGAACAATATGCATGCACACTTGTACTTTCATCTCAATAGTGTTACATCAGCTGCTGCTGCTTATCTTTAATAATAAATGTAACGCAATTTAATTAATATAATCCCTCCAAATTATGAAAATTCAAGGCAAAAATATGGAATTTGAATTGTTGATGATGCTTTTGCTGCAAAATGTTGCTTTCAGGACATCGTAAAAAAAAAAAAAAATGTTCATAACCCATATTTTGTCATGGCACTCGTATTATCATCAACTATTAGAATAAATTTAGCGTGTATAAAATTTATTTTAAATAATAAAATAAAATTACCCATGTAACAAATTAAAGAAAATGTGATCAAATGAGACAATCCTCCGTCCCGCCTGAAGCTTACCTTTTATCCAAATAGGTGTCCAGATAAAAGCTTCACTTTCCTAAAATGGTAATAAATATGGGTCCCATTTGTCAATCTCACTCACTTTTTTCTCTCACACACTCCCTCCGTCCCACTTCACTTGACACTAATTTTCATTTTGGTCCGTCTCACCTCACTTGACACTGCCCAAAATGGAAAGTTTTTACACTCACAACACCAATCAAATCACTATTCTCTCCACTCATTCTCTCCTACTTTACCTTTTCTACTCACAACATTTTCTTTAATTAATTATCTCTCTTACTTTTTCTTAGTTACCGTGCCCACCTCTTTGGTGTCAAGTGAATCGGGACGGAGGGAGTACTTAAATTGTGGGGTCCACTTTTCATATCCACTAACTTTTCCTCCTCACATACTCCCTCCGTCCCAGCCGAATAGATATCAAAAATTTGGGCACACAGATTAAGGAAAAGTAAGAGAGATAAAAAATGGAAGAAAATGTTGTGAGTATGAAAAATTAAATAGGAGAGAGAATGAGGGGGATGAATAGTGATTTGATTGGTGTTGTGAGTGTAAAAGTAAAATATGAGAGAGAATGAGTGGGGAAAATAGTAAAGATTTCCTTCCATTTTGAGCATTTTCCATTGGGCTTAGACGGACCAAAAAGGAAATAAGTATTCACTCAGCAGAGATGGAGGGAGTATTTAAATTGTGGGTCCCACTTATCATATTCACTCAATTCTTTCCTCTTACAATTCTTTTTCCACTCATCACTTTTTTTAATTTACGTCGGGACAGGAGGGAGTATATGTGAGAGTCAATCCCACGAACAGGCATCATCATTATCTCACCTGAGGCTGAGGCCCACTTTATGAATCTAATGGGAAATGGACAGCCCATTAAACGGCTCTTCATCATCACCCAATCCGAAGGGTCAAGTCATTTTTTTGTCTTTTACCCAATAAGTAAAAGCAAAAAGAAAAAGTAAAAAAAAAAATCAATAAATAAATATCTCAAAACGAAAAAAAGGCGCTTTTTTCTTTTCTTAGCAAAATAATTGTTGCTTTTTTATAAAATATTTGATTTAAAATAATTGTCGTTTTTTGTTTTTTGGGTCAAAACATTCAAATTCGTATTACACACTCACATAGAAACTTGTTTCACTTCAATAATTGTTTTATTGTGTAAAATAATGTAATAGAGAAAAATAATAAATAAGGATAATTTTGAAACTTTCATCATTAAGTTGTGATAATAATTGTCTTTCTTAAAATATTTGATAAATCCAAAAACGACAATTATTTTGAACCAAATGAAATATTAAGATAAATGTTACAATTTTAAATAAGCAAAAATGACTTTGTGCAATTCTATCATCACTTCAAGATAAATTTTACAATTTTAAATAAGAAAAATGTTTTTGTGTAATTTTATCATTATATATATAATTTTATCATCTATACTCCCTCCGTTCCGTCCGAAAAATTCAAAAAATAAAGTGATTCAAGAATTAATGAACAAGTGATGTGTTATAAAGGTAGATAGTTGGATAGGAAAAAGAAAGATTGATAAGAAATAATTAATGTATAATTGTTGTGAATATAACATTTGAGCCCACAAATAAAAAAATAATAAAAACTTTTTGGGAAAATATAGACATATGCCCATGTAATTAGATAATGATGCAGATCTATCCTTATACAAGTTAATTGCTATATTTGTCCCAATACTTAAGAAAAATGTGAGTATTTGACTATCAATAACTTTTCGTTAAAAATTAATGAAAATGCTGACTAATTAGTCTAGGTGGAATTTAGAATTTGACAAGTGAAAAAATTTGCAAACGTGGAATTTTTTATGAAGATTGCAAAAGTATGTTTATATAAATCTCGTAATAATAGGGCAGATTTGCATTTTAAACCTAAATATAATGGCATAATTTTGTATTTTCTCTTTCAAAAAATCACCATTACCCACCACCACCATCATCACCATTACTACCACCATCATCGCTCGCCACCTTCATTACAACTATTACACAACTTCACCACCATCGCCACCACTTACCACCACCAACATCACCAATAATACCACTATAATGCACCACCATCATTACCACAATACCACAATTTCACCACCACCACCACCAATTCAACATCGTCACCGCCAACTTACCATTACCACATAACACCATCTTCACCTCCACTTATATACCAACACCCCACCAACACCTGACACTGTCACCACCACTCGATGCTCACAACCGTCACCCACCGTCGTTATTACTATCATTACCACCATTGCATCACTTACCCTCCATCAACATCAAAGTCACCGCCACTACCACCAACATTAATACCATCACTAATATCAAATCCCAACTAAAAATAGTAGTAGCGATTGTGCTGATAAGTTATAGTGGTGGTAATGGTGTTTATAATAGTTATTGTTGTGTTTGTGGTATTGATGGTGGTAGCGACGAGTATTGGCAATAGTGATATGGATGTAGTGTTGAAGGTGGTGTTGATTGTAGTATTAAGAAGCATTGATGGTGGTAAAACGTAAAATCTGGGGAGAAATGGGACCCGACTTGTCGCGCGACAATGCAGGCCAGAACACGTTTCTCCATAAGTATGGCACGACTCTTTTTTTCTGGATATCCGTCCCAAGGCTTCTGGATATCCAGAATCTTATGAAAGTGATATCCAGAATCAGAAATTTGGCCTTGGCCTTTGCCCCAATTTTTTTTTCTGGATATCCGTTCCAAAGCTTCTCGATATCAATATTCAATGTTCTGGATATCCAGAACCTTATGAAAGTGATATCCAGAATCATAAATTTGGTTTTGGCCTTGGATTTGGCTTCAAATCTTTTTTTTTTCTGGATATCCGTCCCAAGGCTTCTCGATATCAATATTCAATGTTCTGGATATCCAGAACCTTATGAAAGTGATATCCAGAAATTTAGAATTTGGCCTTGGCCCCAAATTTTTTTTTCTGGATATCCATCCCAAAGCTTCTGGATATCCAGAACACGTTTCTTCATAAGTTATGGAGAAACGTGTTTCTCCAGAGACCGACTCTTGATAAAAAGTGTTGGATGGTGGTAGCTGTGAAATGGTAAAGTGAAAATATTGATTTATTCTCTTGTAATTAGGTTTAATATACATATATGTCTTTGTAATATGAGATTTATATAAATATAACTTTGCAATACTTATCAGAAATTTCATATGTGCAATATTTTCCACATGTTCATTCTAAATTTCATCAAAGCTAATTAGTCAGCATTTTCGTCAATTTTGGATGAAAAGTCAATGGTAGTCAAATATACTCAATTTTTTTTTAGTACATGAACAAATATGACAATTAACTTGTATAAAAATAAATCTGCACTTTTGACCAAAATATAGGAATATATATTTATATTTTCCCAAAACTTTTTATTTTGGATTTTTTGTATTTTGAAATTTGAAACTTTCAATTGAGATAATTTTTTGAAAAATTTTAAACTTTTGAATGGAACGAGTATAAGTAAATATACAAATTAATGAAATATCAATTTTTAAAAACATCAGACAATTTGCAAATATTTATTTGAGTTGGTATTATAAAAAACGGTTTTTTTTTTTCTAATGTTAATGAAAAACTATTTTTACACTGTCACTTAATAATACATGCACTGACACTTTTCACACTGACATTTTTTTATACTAATACTGACACTTTTTTATTCTACACTGACAATCTTTTATACTGACACTTAATAATACATGCACTGGCATTTGTTTACACTAACACTGATACTTTTTAATACATGCACTGTCACTCTTTACACTGACACTTAATAATACATGCATTGTCACTCTTTACACTGACCTGACACTCTTTACACCGTCATTTTGTTACACTAACACTGACACTTTGTTACACTAACACTGACACTTTTTTATACTAACACTGGTACTTAATAATACATGCATCGACACTATTTACACTGGCACTTTGTTACACTAATACTGACACTTTTTTACACTGGCACTTAATAATTCATACACTGACACTCTTTACACTGTCACTTTGTTACTCGAACACTGGCACTAGTGGGGGAATCAAAACACGTTTTTTCTAAAAGTTTTTTCTAAAATTAAGGAAAAACTCATTTTTTTTAAAGATTTTGACTATTTATTTTGGGATATGTTGATTAAAAAAATACTCCCTTCGTCTCACTTCAAGAGTTCTACTTTCCCATTTGGTCCGTCCCACTTCAAGAGTTCCTTTCATAAATGGCAAGTTTTGAACAGTGTTTCGGACATTTATACCCTTATAATTTAAATATATTTACAAAAAAATCATTCATTATACCCTTATAATAATGTTAACATATTTACAAAAAAAAAAAAGAAAACAATCATTAACTACTACTCCTTCCGTCCCAGCTCAAAAGGCGCAAAACCAACCTCGCACGCAAATTTAGGAAAGTGATGTAGGAAAGAGAAAAAGTTTAAATGTTGTGAGTATGAAAAATTAAATAGGAGAGAGAATGAGTGAGAGGAATAGTTAGGAGAGAGAATGTTGTGAGTGTAAAAGTAAAGTAGGAGAGAGAATGAGTGAGTGAAATAGTAATAAAAACTTTTCTTTTTGGGACTGTGCCTTTTTAAATGGGACACCCAAAAAGGAAATTTGTGCCTTTTCGGCCAGGACGGAGGGAGTATTTTCTATCCCACATTTAACTTTTACATTCTCTCTCCTCTAATCTTCTACTCACTTACAAAAAAATCAATCATTAACTACTCCTATTTTCTATCCCACATTTAACTTTTATATTTTCTCTCCTTTATTTTTTACCCACTTACAATTCTTTATTCATTTTTTAATTTTTTTTAAGAAACGTGAAATTCAATCCGAGGACCTTGGTTTGGGGACGGAGGTAGGGGTGTTCACGGTCCGGGTTGGTTCGGTTTTTGTCAAAATTTTAGAAAATCAGGACCGGACCAAATACTTCGGTTCTGTAAAAATTTAGGACCAGGACCAGACTATTACATTATAGGACCGGTCCCATCGGTCCGGTTTCAATGGTCCGGTTCCGGTCCGGTTCCACCGGTTCTACAAATTACAATATAATATAATTTTTTACAATAACAAAATATACAAGCAAGCATATTTAAAAACCAAATTGTTGAACAATATTACAATAACAAAATCAACAGTTAGGTCGTAGCTTAACATGAATCAAATTGCAATAACAAAATCAACACTTAGGAAAATGTTCAACAACTTGATCCCAACTAAAAAACTTAACTAGCTAAAATAAACATAACGACTATTTTTTTCAAACTCAGGTCGACAAACCTATAAAATATAAATCACTTTTTTCAAAATCAGGACCGGACCAAATAAACATAATGAATATATATATATATATATATATATATTCGGTCCGATTGCTCCTGTCAGATCGCATGTATCTTTTTCAAAATCAGGATCGGACCAAATAATCAGTTTCATAAAAATTTGGAATCAGGACCGAATCAATACTATTTTTGCGATCCGATTTTTACTGATCCAGTTCAGTTCTATTGATCCGATTCGATTTCTCAGATTTTTTGTATAGCCCTAGACGGAGGGAGGAAAAAATAAAATTTGGGACATGTAGTAAATGAGGGCGGTTCGGTTCTCCAACGAAATTAGTTCCACTTTCCTTAACATTTCACCGAAAATAGGATTAGGATACCATTATCCCTTTCTATCCGATCTCTTTCCTTATAAACCCTTACACTGTGTGTGTAATTTGATCTTCCAATAGTATTTGGGGTATTGTTTTTGATTGTATGACGAGTGCGTCGGAGCTGTTTTGCAATCGGAGATCTCGTTATGGTCGGAACAGTTTAGAGATTGGCCCTGATTCCTCATCGTCTTTCGATAGAATTTCCCACCACCACCACCACTCTAATCACGATGGCCGCCGCTTGAATCATCACAACCATAGTAATCGCCGTGAACGATTCGATCCGGACGGATGTGATCTGCCCCGCCGCCCTTCTCATCACCTCCGACATCCAATTAACCGCCCCTCTCAGCCTGTATTCTTTCATTACTTATTGTTCTTAATTACATTTCTTTAATATTTCTCTGTTTAATATTTCAGTCAAAGAGACACACAAACACACACGAAAGAACCTACCGTATATAATATTTATTAAATACAGTTTTCATAAATATCTTTAATTTCAATTATTTTAATATAACAAAGATTCATTCGGAACTCGTGACATCTATGAAATATTGTAAAAACTTTGAATCGAAAGCCTTAAAATAAAAATAAGTGCTCTTTGATTAATTGTTCCAAAATTTCAATGTACTGCTTGCAAGCTCATTTAGGCAAAATATTACTAACTAGGGCACTTGTTGGGAATCTAAATATTAGCTGCTTAGTGTTAATTAAAGGAAACCCCGTGGTTTGTAATTGAATTAATGGTGAATGATGAGGAAGCCCAATGTTCTAATGCTGACAAAATGCAGGTTCAAGGGTTGATTACTACTCTCTCCGTCCCGGAATAAATATCATTTGACTTGTCAACCTTTTTAAGGAAGGTGCTTTATTAATTTGTACGTCGCTTGTACAATGACACAATTGTAAGTTTATTTTCTTATTTGAAAACGCGACATTTATTTTGGGACGAACCAAAAAGGAAAGTGCGACATTTATATGGGACGGAGGGAGTATGTTTTTAGTTATAATTGACATTTGTTAGTCAAATTGTGATTTGCAAGTCCACTGTTGTAATCAAATTAATGGTGGATGATGAGGAAGTCTGCTGTTCTAATGCTGACCGAATACATGATTTACTATTATAGTAATATGATACTCCGTACTATATTCAACCTCGTTCATGGTGATTCAATCGGTATAATTTGCATTGCTGTAACTATTGAATCTGTTACAAAAGTTTTGTTGGAAGCAACAAGTTGAGTCTTTGCTGGTTGTCTAAAGCATGGGTCAGTTACAGCAGCTACAATTCAAAACGCCAGAAACTAGATTCTTTTGATGCCTTATTCAACAACTAAATGTAATTTGAGCTCTTTCTTCAACTGTTAAATTCAATTTATTCAAAATGATTGAAAGTGTAACCTGTTTATACATCCAATTATTTATGTATCTGCTCTGGTTTTTTTTACAGTTATTTACATTTTTAGATGAACTTTATCTTGTTAAAGATAAGCCAGTATGTAACTGCTTGCATAACTAAATGGTTGACAATCACACATTAGTGGGAATTTAAACACCATTATATGATCAATGTTATACTTTGGAATTTCAGGAGCGTGACCTTATTCGGCCTGACCAAATAGGCATTCAATCTTCTTCTGGAAATGTCACCCACTCGGAGGATTCCAGGAACGTTCGTAATAGACAAAGGGTCACTGGGAATGATAGGCTTCCAGGGGCCGTATTACTTGCAAGGGAAAGGCTTCTTGAAAGACTAAGAGGGGTTTCTGTATCTGGAAACAGGTATCTCTATTTCCTGGTGAATCTAACTTCATATGGGATCCACTTCTCACTTCCCCAGCTAATTAACTGCTCTAATGCTTGGACTCTTTGGTTTATCCCGCCGTACCTGGGTCTGACACTCCTATTTTAGCCTTGTTGACAAGGGTCAGGCGGGGTAAAACAAAGAGTCCGAGCATCATAGATTAACTGTGACTTCGCAGTTAGCATGCATCAACATTAGGTCATTGGTAACTTCTCATTACAAGTCATGGGTGGTTAAAAGTTCTAGCTATAACCAGTAGCTTGAGACTTGACATGATCGCTTGTCTTCAACTCACCAATTTCTCCCTTTGCAAGATTTTTGAAACAAGTTCTGTTAGCTCCATAATTTCTTCGTCTTTTAAGTACACATGGGGCATTAGAGCTTGGTCTCCCTCTAGAAGTCGGTGCCTACTGTTGCCAGAAATCTGAATCTGGTGGGCTCTACATGCATCAATATTCAACCTAGAAATCTAGAATTCAACCTTTAGCATCTAGTTGAAAAATAAAGGAAAGACCATCCCATCACTGAGCTATTGACTGTCTGGTATTTCGTGTATTGTTGCATTCTAGCTTTATGTTTCTTTTCATTATGCTCTCTATCAGCTATCTGGCTCTTCCACACATATACACAAACGCTCACACAAAAACTAACAGAAAATTGTTAGGAGACCAGACTGGAATTGTTTAGCTTAAGAATAGATGCCAGTACCGTTAGTATTGGGGAGGCCTATCGACATTCTGAACCATTGTACCTTTCTTTAACGCCGATTTTAACTATCCATGTTTATTTTTAGCAGTTTTAACCACCTTACTCCAAATACGCTTTTATTAAACCCAAACCCCCTAACGACATCCAAAATTGTTAAGAAAAAATAACGAAACCTAACGAGAGTTAACTTCAACACCCCCAAATAAAGAACAATTCTAAAATTGGGGAGAATAGAGGCTGAAATCAAGGGGGAATCGAGGCTAATCAAACGTAAATCTACAATCGTTGATGGCATCTAACATCTTACAGGATAGAGTGTCCGAATTGAGCTATTGGAACTCCATTGTTAGCCTTAGCCCTTTACAAAATGCTTGAACCATAGGTCCATAGCTCAATTCAGGATCTATATCTTGTGAAATGTTAAATGCCATCAAAAATTGAATATTTACGCTCGATTAGCCTCAACTCCCCTCGTTTTCAGCCTCTATTTTCCCTGAATGTCGATTGGCCGTATTGGGGATGTCATATATAGGGGTAAATAATTTTCTTGAGAACCCAAACCTGTATAATTAAGCTTAGTCTACTGTATCAATGGTAAGCTTTATTCATTGAATAGTCTCATAGGTGCATCAATAATATTCCATTAACCTATTTTACAAAGACAATATTTCAAAATAAAAATAGACTGTTGTATCAAGTCCACCAATTCATATACTCCCTGTCTCAGAATACCTGTAGTTAAAGAAGTGAATTTTATTTCCTAAAATATTTGTTGTTAAACAGTTTTTGATAAAATTTTGTAGGCAAAGCCGCGAACTTTCATTTAACATAGACCACGATGACTTCACATTTGGTCGTGGAGGAAGTTATGCTGGCCTTGAGGATGTGGGGACAGAATACTCGAGGGAGGATTTTCTTGCTGAAGTGACGGCTTACACTTACCCCCGACCAAGTGTAAGGTTGGTAGCATCGCAAGAAATTAGAAAGCGTCCAGCTGGATTGACTAGAGATTCCTTGGACCGCCTGCATGTTGAAGTTTTTAACAACACAGAAACTAGTGATGAAAGAATGTCGTCAAGGGACTGTAGTATATGTCTTGAAATGTTCCGGGACGGTGATGTGGTAACATGCTTGCCTTGTGAACATAAGTTCCATCCGTGCTGCTTGGATCCCTGGGTTAAGGCTTGTGGAGATTGCCCCAATTGTCGAACAACTATAGATGTTTCTGCTTATAAAGATGGAGAAAATTTGTAATGTCTTTTGTAATTCTGACGATGTTTTCTGGTGTTGTAACGAGTGTTGGGGTTTGTTTTCTATTTAGTGTATTATGACTAACTGGACCGGAACCCGCCCAAGAGTGAGGTTTGTTTGGTAATTAGTGCAAAGTTTTGATCTTTGTGAACTTGTTTATATTTTGAGAGATTTAAGTTTCTTTTTAGATGCTTTTTCAATTGACTTGTTCATACTTTCTATGATGTGTGTAAGATTAAGGTGGTTGTTCAAGTGTGTGCTGACAAAGACTTGTGGTCAACCTCTAAAAATTCCTATATATGGTTGCTTTTAGACATTATTTGTGTCAAATACTCTTGAGTCTGTTTGTGATTCAAACTCGGATTTCTCTTCCAAACATCTGAATTCATTACAGAAGACTCTCTATTGTCAAGAAGCCTACAATTTGACTCTGGTCTTTCCACCTTCATCATCTACTTTACTTTTGCATTATAGAATGGAAATTTAAAGGAAACGCACAATGGGTTAACTCGGTACATTGTTATCGTTGTTTTTGCAAACTTCATTTAAAATTATGCAGTGAAATTTTTGAAATAATCGGAACTTATTAGTACATCATGATCATGACAACCTTAAAACTTTATCTGACACTCTCCGACATTCTTTATCAGTAGTATCGCTAACTTTAAAAAACACATACACGGGCAGTCATTAGCACAAACACTAGCATTAATTAAAAATAACACTGACAAAAAAAACACTACAATTAACACTCGTTTTTACATTAATATTGACTCATTTTAAAAGCGGGGTTAAATAGGAGTAGGATTTCGATTTTCCCACTTAAAACATTCATGTCCCTCCTCTCCTAGCCAATCATAAGTAAAATACTAGCAATTCAAATTCGCCAAATCAGATTCCTAAACCCACCCTATCTTCCACTCTCATTTGAATTCCTGAATCAAACCAATTCAGAGTTTTAGGGTTTTAAATTCTGCTGGACGAAACGCAGAATGACGGCGAGCGCTTCAGTTTCCGAAACGATTTGGAAGGATATCGAGGCAATTCGTTCAAGTAATTCATTTTGATTTCGAATTTTCCGGGTTAAAAATCAAAATATTGCTAGTTTTGATTTGCTAATTCAATTCTTCTCATAAATGTTCATGTTTGCGATTGAAGCAGTAACTGATGATCATCTCTCAATGTGAGTATTACATTGAATTTCCCACAATTACAGTTAATATTTGATTTTTTTAGTGATATACACGTGATTGCTGCACAGTTTGCATTTTTTGTATGGGAAAAACTTAGAGAGAGCCACTAGGATAGTGGATCAAAGAGGGGTCAAGCGAATATCTGGTCAACCCAGTGGGCGTTCTATCTTTCAGGTTTACTATTTTTCTTTTCTCTATGTTTCTGTGCTGGTTTTAATTGTTTCGCCAATGGTCAAGGGGCACTATTCAAATTTTGTGATTTGAATTTGCTATAAATCGTATATTAAGGATATTACGGAATCTCCTCCTAAAGTTTCTTAATGTTACTTAGTTTCCTAATGTTACTTGTTGACTTTCTCTAGATTATTCCTTGTCAATATTCTCATGTATTTAGATTAGGCAACTAAATATTATATTATGATTAGAATAAGGAAACTCCTTCTCCTTATTAAAATAGGACTCCTTCTCCTTATTAGAATAGGACACTCTCTTGTATATATATTAAGAGTTTGTGAATAAACAATCTAAGGGTTTTCCAATTCTTACATGGTATCAAAGCTAGAAAGATCCATAGTCTAAACCCCCCCTCCCCTCCTTATTTCGGCTGTCCCAATCCCTTCTTCCCCATGGCCGGCAGCCCCTCCTCCACCATCCCCAACTCCGCTCAACCCGATCAACCTCTCATCCTTGTCAATCTATCCTACTGCCGTTCCCTTACTCCTCTAACCTATCTTACATGGGCTTCCCAAATCACCTCTATTCTCTTTGGTCTCGACCTTCTAAAGTTTGTCGATGGCACCCATCCCAAACCCGATGACACCATTATCACCACCAATCCTGCCGTCGCAGAAACCGACGATGAACCGGCCAAACCCGCCACCACCACATCTATACCCAATCCGGCAGCCATTACATGGTCTCGCCAAGATCGCCTTTATCCTCGGGGCTCTCATAGTACCTTAGACCCTACCGTAGCCTCCTCGTCCACCAAGCCACCACCTCCCACGAAGCTTGGACCACCCTTAAAACTACATATGCTAACCCCTCCCGTGGCCACATTCTTCAAATAAAAGATAACCTCGCCAATCTCACCAAAAACCAACTCTCCATCTCTAATACATGAATGCCACAAATCCTACACCGACAAACTCGCCATCCTGTGCAAACCCACGGATTCCGAAGACATAACCTATACCATCCTCAAAAGTCTTGACTATGAAACATTCAAACCCGTTATAGACTCTACCCGAGCCCGCGATAATCCCATCTCCTTTTGATGCTCTCCACAAAGCCTCATCCAACATGAACTCACCATTAAACAATCCACCCCCAAAAACCCTCCCCACCACCGCCTTGCAGCCCCAAACCCACCCATCATCAAGCCGCACCAACACCTACCGCCCTCCCACTCCTCGCCATCCCCTTCCCATACACCCTCTCGCCTTCCATTCAAAGGTAAGTGCTAATATTGTCACAACATTGGCCATGTCATCTCCCAATGTCGCAGATTCAAACGTGAACACCCCACCGTAAACATCCCCTCGCCCAAACCAAAACCAATTCTCTAATCAACAACATCCCCAAGCCCACACCGCCGCTTCACCACAACCCCTCCCCTCCTTCGCTTCATAGATAGCGGTGCCACCAATCACATTACCAATGACCTCTCCAACCTAGCCCTACACACACACCCTACAATGGCAATGACGACGTTATCATCGGCGATGGTTCTACCCTTCCGATCTCTCACACAGGTTCATTCTCTCTCCCTACATCCTCCTCTCTTCTTAAATTCAATAGTGTATTACATGTCCCTCTCATTACTCGTAATATCCTTTCCGTGTCTCAATTTTGTCGTGACAATAATGCCATCATCAATTCTCACATTCTTCTTTTCTTATCAAGGACAAAGCCACGAGTCAAACACTCATCCACGGAAACCTTGAGGACGGCGTCTACCTTTGGCACCCTCCGCCCATTCAAGTTCATTCAAGCTCTCTCTCATCGCAGCTCGCGGCATCATAGACTAGGACATCCCTCTTCCCCGTTCTTAGTTTATTACGTAGCAAATTTAGTTTATCTATTTCCTCTAGTTTACCTCCTTGTAATTCTTGCTTTATTAATAAAAGTCACAAGCCGCCATTTCGCATCTTCAACTCTTGTGTCACATGCTCCCCGATCTCATATTTTCGGATGTTTCGACCTCTCCAATTCACTCAATTGACAACTTCAAATACTATGTCATCTTTGTCGACCACTTCACCAAATACATTTGGTTCTATCCTCAAACACAAATTCGAAACCCACACCACCTTCCTCCGCTTCAAAGCTCTAGTCGAAAAATACTTCAAACGCCCCATCATTCAAGTCTACTCCGACAATGGGGGGTGAATACTCTAAAACTCACCCCAACTCTTCGTCAAAACGGTATCACCCATCTCACTACACCTCTCACACTCCGAACACAACGGGTACGCCGAACGTCGTCACCGCCACATTGTTGAAACCGGCCTTACTCTCCTCTCCCACGCCAACCTACTCTCACCCTTCGCCCTACGCTCTCACCATCGCCACATACCTCATAAACAGATTACCCACCCCTACCCTAAACAATGATTCCCCTACTTCCGCCTTTTCCGCTCCCTCCAAACTACACCAAGCTACGTAGTTTTGGTCAGCTTTGCTATCCACGGCTTCGCCCATACACCACCCACAAACTTGACCCAAAATCCACCCTCAGATCTTCGTCTGCTACTCACTCACGCAAAGCGCGTATCTCCGCCTCGACCCTACCTCCCACCGCGCCTACACCTCCCGCCATGTCCGCTTTATTGAAACACCTTCCCTTACAACTCCCTCACCACCTCATCCCCCACTCCTTCCTCTCCTCCTCCCTCTGAATGGCACACACTTTTTCTCCCCATCTTAAACACTACCCCTCCATCCCAACCCCTCCCCAACCCCAACCCTCCGCCACCCCCCCACTCCCCTCCCCAACTCATCCCACTCCCAATCCCACCACTAATGAACCCCTACCCCAACTCAACTTGACACTACACCACCCACTCCCAACCCACCATCCTCCGCCTCCCACCCGTACCATCACCACTAGATTTTCCCATGGCATCACCAAACCCAATCCCAAATATGCCAACCTATCCCTCCTCACATCTCCCACTAGCCTTCCCACCACCACCAAACAAGCCCTATCCATTCCTCATTCGCGCAATGCCATGATTCAAGAGTTCCAAGCCCTAACCCGCAACAACACTTGGTCCTTGGTACCATCCACATCAGCCCATAACATTGTTGGTTGCAAGCGGTCTTTCGCGTAAAATACAACCCCGACAACACCATTCGAGTACAAGGCCCGACTTGTAGCCAAAGGTTTTCACCAACAACCCTGTCGACTACACCGAAACCTTCGCCCCGTCGTCAAACCACCCACTGTTCGGCTACTTCTCCTGCCACAACCAACCATCGTCCCTTCGCCAACTTGATATCAACAACGCCTTCCTTCAAGGCACTCTCTCGAAACTGTCTTTATGACCCAACCCCTGTGATTTGAGGATTCCACCAACCCATCCTTTGTCTGTCGCTTGTCTAAAGCAATCTATGGTCTCAAACAAGCTCCCCGTGCATTGGTTTCAAGAACTCAAATCCTACCTTACCATATATGGCTTCCATCCCTCCTTACCGATCCCTCACCGTTTATTTTCAACAAATCCCCATCTCCAATTTACCTACTTGTCTATGTTGATGATATCATTATCACCGGCCCTTCCCCTCTCACATTCACCCTTCATATCCACTCTATCCAATCGGTTCTCCCTCAAGGACCTTGGCCCTTGTCTACTTCTTGGGTGTTCAAGTCGTTCCTAACTATAACGGGCTCCTCCTCTCTCAAACCAAATACATTCACGACCTTCTCACCCGTCACAAAATGATTGATCGCAAGCCACTTCCCACTCCCATGGTAACTTCACCTCCCTCACACGGCCCACCGCCACTCCACTGCTGACCCTACTTCCTATCGTGCTATCGTTGGTGGACTTCGGTACCTATCATTTACTCGTCCCGACATTGCCTTCTCACAACAAGCTTGCGCAATTCATGCAAAACCCTCAATCTTCTCATCAAGTTGCCTTAAAGCGTCTTCTACGCTACCTTCACGGCACTACGCACCTTGGTCTTCGATTTTTGCGACGTCTCCTCCCTCTCTTCACGCATTCTGCGGATGCGGATTGGGCGAGAGATAAAGATGATTTTGTATCGACCACCGGCTTCGCTTGTCTATTCGGGGCAAAACCCCCATTTGGTCTTCCCGAAAACAACGTTCTCTTGCTAGATCCACTACCGAAGCCGACCCGGCTATCGCCGACACCGCAGCCGAACTTACTTGGGTTGGGAACTTACTCACCGAGCTTGGCTTTCCATCTCTTGCTACACTCGCGATCTACGTGACAACCTTGGTGCCACTACCTACTCTTCTCATCCGGTTTTTCACTCTCGCATGAAACACGTGGCTCTCTCATTTCATTTTGTTCGTGAGCAAATTCAGTCCGGTTCTCTTCGAGTACAACACATTTCCGGTTCGGATCAACTCGCAGATATTCTTATAAAGCCACTGCCTCGCATACGCTTCCAACTTCTTATTTCCAAGATTGGTCTTCTCCAAGGATCGTCCATCTTGCGGGGGCGTATTAAGGATATTACGGAATCTCCTCCTAAAGTTTCTTAATGTTACTTAGTTTCCTAATGTTACTTGTTGACTTTCTCTAGATTATTCCTTGTCAATATTCTCATGTATTTAGATTAGGCAACTAAATATTATATTATGATTAGAATAAGGAAACTCCTTCTCCTTATTAGAATAGGACTCCTTCTCCTTATTAGAATAGGACACTCTCTTGTATATATATTAAGAGTTTGTGAATAAACAATCTAAGGGTTTTCCAATTCTTACATCGTATTCCCTATTGATTTGATCATCAAGTTATGACAAACTACCATCATTTGGAGTTCCGGAAATGAAGGCACACAATTTAGGATGATTTTGAATGACACACATTGTAGATTGCTCTTCCCGAGTGCTAGTTCAACAATTACGATTCATTTTCTTGCTCTGAACTGTGATGGAATGGGTTATGTACAACAGTGGAGTGACCATTATTGGGTACCAATTAAACAATAATGTATTTGGGCAGGAAACTCAATAATAAGTTGTTGGGTAGTGGTTGCACAACAAAGATCGAAATGAAAAAAAAGAATGAGAAGACACAAGAGATTTACGTGGTTGAGCCTCTTGCGTACATCGACAAACACAACAAATATCACAACTTCAACAATTACAAAGTGTATCACCATGAGAGACACTTGCACTCTTGCTGCTGATTTTTCTCTCTACTAAAATCTGTTGGGTTTCTCTCTTCCCACACACAAAACAAGCTGCTTCCATCTTCCATCTATAGAGCCAAAAAACACCCATTTGATGGTTCTTGAACCTTCCAAGAGTGAGAACCAAAGCGCCCCTTTGTATCCCAAAGAAGACTCCTAAAAAACATCAGTCTAGAGACTCCAACAAAAAAGTTACTGAATTTTTTTAATTGTATCTCAAGATAAGTAACTCCGTTAATCAGCATCTGAAAGTTCTAGAACTAAGACACACAATCAAGAGATAATTTGAATGTCATTCATTGGAATTTTTGTTGGCATGGAACTCAGGAAATCTATAAATTCACAAATCAATTTTTTCTTATGGTTACGACAAAATCATGCATAAATGTATGATGTTGATTCTTAATTAGCTTGATCTTTGTAGGTCATGGGAGAATCCCGGAGGAAGGAAGAATATATCTGCTTCGCAGAACAGTATTGTGCGTGTTATTCATTTTTCTATGACATTGTGAACAGAGGGGAACAACTATGTGTAAGCTTTTCATTCTCAGTTTCCAAGTTACCTTGGCTTCCAGTGTGTTCCATGCATATATCGTTGTAATGATAATTTTGGTTTTGATTCACGCTCTTATTTTGCATTTTCCCATCCTTTTTTAGTGTAAACATCAACTAGCTTCCAGACTTGCTGATTCATTGGGGGCTTGTGTTGAAGTCAAGGTGTCTGATGAGCAATTGGCACTTCTGCTTTCTAAACTCTGACAAAGGGTAAAGCCTACGTTTCATACTGAAGAGGTAATGGATGAGAGTGTTGAATCTGAAATGACATGGTTATTCTGTTTTTGTGAAAATAATGGAGTGTGCTTGAGCTTGATGCTTTCTTTTTGATGGATTTGAGCACTTTAGCTGTTTTGTAGCTAGAGAAATGTGAACTTGTAGGTAGTCCAGTTTCGCAAACTGATGATCATACTAGTTTACTACTACCTCTTCCCAAAAAGGAATGCCAAAAAAAAAAAAAATGAATTCAAATTTGCTTTTGATCAAAAGCAATTTTTTTTACATTCATTTTGGTAGGGTGGTAATAGTAGTATGACAGTTGTAAATGTCAAAAGAGCTCTAGATCAAGCGACAACCGGCATCCCTTTTTATATGACGGGTCAGGGGTTCAATCTCCACCAAAGACTTCAAGTGTCTCTATTTTAATAGCTTAAGGCATTCATTAATAAAAAGTATGATAAAAAGTATGATAGTTGAAACAAGCTAACCAAATGTAGATGCAGTGGTGATATATCACGGAATGTGTTACCATATACTCCCTCCGTCCCGGAATGATGGTCCTATTGTACCTTTTACATATTTTAATATTTTAAGGAAGTGCTTCACTTGCTTGTACATAGGTAAACTTGTACGAACATTATTGCCTTTGTTTACAAAAAGGGGACTATCTTTCTGGAGCGGAGGGAGTATATCGCAGAAAAACATTAATGGTGTAATATTGTAATTGCATCTCCGGGCCTTCAGATGCAATAAACATCTACAGGATGTTTTACATGTGGCAAAGCTTTACATTAACAATAAATCTGCTTTGTAAACTCCCTTCTGTTACGATGATGCAGCTTTTAAATTGTGCTTCTACATTGGATGTGAGGACTACCCAATTTTTGGGTTTCCATACAAATTTTGTTATTGGAGAAACTCAAGGAGCAGAAGCTGCCTCTACAAATTTCTGGGAATGAGAATCTGTTTGTTCCTCATCATGTTGCTGAAGCAGCTATGATCTTACTGAATGTCTGAATGGTTTTTACATAGGCATTTCTTCAATTTCTCAGTCAGGAGCGGGCTCCATGTCACGGCTTATCTGTACATTTTGCAGACTCCTTGTAGAGAAACATGATTCTTAATTTGCATTTGGTTCATGCTTCTTATAACTGTTTTACTTGTTTGTATATTGCTTGTACTATGTTAGAATCGCATCAAGATTCATTCCTAATTTAGAAATGCGACACTTAATTTAGAGAACATGCGGAAGAGAAAAGTGCACATTTATTCTGACAGAGAGGGTACAAACACTGATGGACTAGATACAGAATCCACAGGAAGCAAAAGCTTCATTTTTATTCCCTTACATTCAACAACCTAGCAAAATGACCTAACATTTTTCACATATCAACCTAAAAAAAAAAAAGAAAAAGAGAGAGAGAGAACACACCAAACTTAAGGAACTATCTTGTAACCCTTCATCTTATCAATCCAAGAAATGAAAGATGATTTGGAGTTCCTAAACCCCAAGAATCCATGCTCCTTGCTCTTGTTCATAGTATCCAATTTACATGGATAATCTAAGCAAAGATCAACAAACCACCACAAACCAACCTCCTCCAACTTCGTAACCGAAAGCCCCTTTTCCTTAACAATCTCATCCCAAACAGCGCCTTTGTCTTTCATCATCTCCCCCATATTCATCTTCTTTCCACCCTCCTCGGGCCCCACCGACTCCACCCCAAACTGTTCGGCCAAAACCTTCCAAAAATGCTTCCACTTGAAAACATCACCATTACTGATATTAAAAGCTTCTTTCTTCGCATACGGATCCACAGCTGCCCATATATGTTGTTCAGCAATCAAATCTGCATCCGAGGCATCCGTGTAGCTGTCCCAAGCCTCACGAGTCCCCGGAAACTTGATTGGAACACCCTCATGCTTGCAAATTGCGGCGTAAACACATAAAGTTCCGATTAAATTCATCATACTATACGGGGAAAAACCAAATATGATTCCAGGCCTATGGACTGACCATGTCAGTCCTTCCTTCTTCTTCATCTCTTCGAATAATATGTCTTCCTGTATATAGTAAAAATTGGGGGAATCTAACCTAGGGAGATCTTCGTGGAATGGAGGATCATGGCCTCCTTTCTCAAAGGATTGAAAGGGGCCAAGGTAATGTTTACGCCCAGTTTGCAAGCTTATGTGTCGTAAATTGGGGGAATTTGGAATAACAGCATTGAGAACGTTGCGAAACATTTTACCATTGACTTCGCAGTTCTCAGCCTCTGTAGATCGGCTAGCCCAAGTGACGTAGAAGACGTGAGTGACGTCTTGGAGATTTGAGAGCTTGGATTGGGTTTGGTCTGGATCGGAGATGTCGCACTGGATGTATTCGATGGGGTGATCGGCGTTCCAGGGGGGACGGGAACGTCGAGCGACGCCATAGACCTTCCAGGGGCCGCCGGGGGTGTCGGAGAGGGGGAGGATTTCGGCGAGGCTGTTGCCGACGATGCCGGTAACGCCGAGGATAAGAGCAACGCTCTGGTACTTTCGAGGTGCGTCGTCTTCGTCAAATTTTTTCTGCAATAAATGCATGCAATTGACGATTCGATTCAAGTTGCTTATTGTCAGTATCAAAATTATTTCAAGTGTGTGTGTGTGAGAGAGAAAGAGAGAGTTACCCTGGCAGCGCCAATGGCGCCGGACCACCACCAGCTCATTGATTCTCAGGAGAGGATTCGCAATACGAGAAGAGGAAAAATTGGAATATTAAGAGCAGGCGTAGGGTAGGACTAGGAGGAGCAATCTGTAAGGCAGAGTGACGTTAAAAGATAATCATGGATCCCTCATTTATCATCTCCCAATTTTTCAGAAATAAGGATGGACCTGTGGCGCAAGCAAATTTTTTTTCAAGGGGTCAAAATCTGGATTTCTTTCTCATTTTAATCTTTTTTTTTTATAATTATTAACAAGATTTGAAAAAGTATTTACAATAATAACCAAGTTCGGTGGCGAGTTTACGAAGAAAAAGAATAAACTCGTTATTGTAACTAGCGAGTTTGCCGCTAGAAATAGTGAGTTTTAGTGAAAGACCGTGTAAACTCGCCACTCCCAGTAGCGAGTTTCTTCGAATTTTGTTATTTTTAAAAATATTTTTCAATATATATATATATATATATATATATATATATATATATATATATATATATATATATATATATATATATATGGGCAAAAATTCATTTATTATACTAGTATCCCTGATTTTATATTTGTTTTCTTTTTTTTTTTTAGTACAAAATTTACGGATATGGTTAAATACAGGAAACAAAAAATACAGGAAACCAACAAAATTACCAAAATACCCATATAAACCAAAAATTTCGGCCAAATGGCCAAAATTCGAACCAAATTTTCAGTAAAAAATCAAAACCAAATCGCATATATAAAAATCGAATTCCGACTTCGTTAACCATTGGATCGTCGTGAAACTTCTGGGCTTTGGTCGCATCCCCTAGGTGCACATGATGACCGTTGGGATCTTCCAAATAATTGCCGGAGAGGGAGAAATGGCCGGCGGCGAAAACTGACGAAAATCTCCAAAAATTCGCTATATTAAAAATCAAATTCTCGCTTCATTAACCGTTGGATCGTCGTCAAATTTTTGGGGTATGTTCGTATCACTCAGGCGCTCATATTGACCGTTGGGATCAGCAAAATAATCAGCGGTGCCGGAGATATGGCCGACGGCGCAAATCCGGCTTCGCTATATTAAAAATCAAATTCCCGCTTCTTTAACCGTTGGATCGTCGTCAAATTTTTGGGGTATGTTCGCATCTCTCAGACGCTCATATTGACCGTTGGGATCAGCAAAATAATCAGCGGTGACGGAGATATGGCCGGCGGCGCAAATCCGGCGAGATATCTCGTTTCACAACATCTCGTGTAGGGCAAGGGCAAGATTGAAATTTTTCGTTCCCTGTATTTAGTATTTACCAAATTTACACTAGTATTCTTCAACTTCATAAACTAAATAGGACTAACTTCATAAACTAAATAGGGAAGCTGCCCAAATCATGTGTGGATAACTCCAACTTTGAATTAGATCAAACGAACTCGAACTCGAATGGATTATGTCAGATATGAAGCGAATACCCGTCTAAAAATAAAAAGAAGATCGAGTTCGAAATCAGATGGACCTTTTCCAAATTCACCAAGGGAATTATGTAAGCGCGAGTTGGAAGTCTAAAAATAGAGGTGGTGGAGTTGGGAATGAGATTGACCCTTTCCAAATCCACCTAAATAAAGGCAGTGGATGTTATTTCCATTTTCTAACATCTAATAGTCGAGAACACGAAAGTGATAAACAATCAGCACAAGGAACCAAAATATCAACAAGAAACAATCTTTATTATGAAACCAAACACAAAATAGCCTAGAAACTTGCAGCAAATTTGCACCAGAAAATCCATCTGTCTAGAGACAGGCCTGTAAAACTTGATCAACATGGCTACGACTTGCACCATACTCCGTATTATTCCACTAAAACAGTAAATAAAGTGGGTTTTTGTCAACTTAGCGGGGATTTAAAAACCCAATGTAGTACTTGCTGAGATTAACCGCTTAGTGGTTATTGTTCTAAACTCAAACACAGGTCTCAGATTCGAGCCTTGAGAACGGAATGCAACTGCAATTGGTAGGGACTAGGGAGTTATACCAGACCTTCTTGGACACAGGGAACTTCAACTGAAGACCTTCTGTAATAAAGCCTGCCTTCTTTTTCACCTCTTCAAATAGTATATCTTCAGGTATATAGCAGATCTCAAGCTTGGGAAGAGATGTCGCATTGAATGTAGTCCATGAGGCAATCAGCATTCAGGGAGGACAAGGGCAACTCCAAAGACCTTCCACATTGTACCGGTGGGTGGGGGTGGGGGTGGGGGTGTCTGAGAGTGGAAAGATACCAGCCAGGCTATTAACGACAATGCTGGTGATACTGACGAATAGACCCCCGTGGTGCATCGTCTACCTCTGTCTTTTTCTGTGCATGTATGGAAATGGGTATTCAATGATAAATATCCATCTAATAGACTATACTGAGGGGGCGGGCGTGTGTGCATGTGTGTGCGTGAGAGAGAGAGAGACTTACTCATGCAAGGATAGTAATATTATACTTCCTCCGTCCCTAAATGAATAACAAAATTTCATTTTAGGAGACTCTGAAAATATGTGATTTTTTACATTTTAAAGGCAATGGTGCATAGATATTCTTGTTATCCACTTTCTAAATATTTAGTTTTATGATATTAAAATGAATAGCGAAATTCTTTTGGTAAAATAACGTATAGGGACAAAGTTTTTTACAAAAAATACATTCATTTTGGGACATAAGTTTCTTGAATTTGGCATAAATCAACATAAATAACAGTGATATTAGCCTAGATTACGGAAGAGATCTTAACAAATAACTTGTTAACTGAGGGCAGGCAAGTAAAAAATGCAACAGACATGCATCATAGCAGTGCAGCACAAGAAAGTTAACAAAAGATACTGAGGTTAGGCTATATAAGCCATTAGTTTCTATTTCAGTGATTTAATCCTTAAATGAGAACACGTGAGATAAGCATGTTTTCTACGAACAGCCAAAATTATCAAAAGGGTTTTCCATGGCTGAAAATGCATAGTAGCAGTGTATCAGGAGGCATCCAGCCTAGGGTGATATAGTGAAAGGGGGGACAATGAGAATTAAGTTACTCCCTCTGTCCCTAAATGAATGTCCAAGTTCAAGAAATTTTTATCCCAAAATGAATGTTTTTTTTGTAAAAAACTTTGTCCCTAAACATTAATTACCAAAAGGTTAATCGCTATTCATTTCTTTATCGAAAAAATTCATTTCATTATCGAAAAACTAAATGTTTAGAAAACGGAAAGTAAGTATATTTATTCATCTTTGCCATTAAAATGTAGAAAAAGCACACATTTTTCAGAGTGTCTTTTAAAATGAAATTTGGACATTCATTTAGGGCGGAGGGAGTACTAAATAAGGCCCAATGTAATGTTTAGGTTATGTAATAAGTTGGGGGAGGCAGGTATTACAGCATTGACTATATTCTGAAACAGTTACCATTAACGTTGTGATTTCTGGATTGTCTATCAATAGCCCACGTTATGTCTTGTAGTTTGGGGAGTCCATCTGTCGTGTTGGATGCAGTTGATGAGGTCATAGTGTTCGTGCAAGACCAAAGAAGGTTTACGAACCACTGGAGCTGTCTGAAAGAGGAAGGATTTCAGCGAGACAATTGCTGCAGATGCTGGCAACACCGAGGATTAGGCCCACGTTTTGTTGCTTTAGTTGTGTTCATCTTCCTCAAACTTTCTGCACGCAAGAACATATATAGAGATTCAATACCGAGATTTCTTATTGCATACATACATGCATGCATAAAAGTGAGTGTATTTTTTTATTTTGTGTGTGTGTAGAGAGAGAGGGAGAGAGATGGAGCGGATTACATACCCTTACAGCACAACTAGCTCATTGTTTACTACCAACAGAAGGATACAGTCGGCAAGATTAGAGAGATGGCTAGGAGGAAAGTGGATGTTGTAAAACTACATGCAGAGATTCGGCAACCTTTTTCTGAATTTGATAGCCTATATATGTGGAACTTTGAAGAAAGAGAAGAGAAGAGAATCATTATGATTTGATATTTATAGATTAGGGCAATTTACAGAGTGGGTTTCATTTCTCACATGCTTCTCTTTTCAACATAACAGCTTATAGATAGAAAGAGAATAGGCAGGGCAGATTGGAAGGGTTAGAGAGTGGTACTTTCGAGTTTCAACAAGGAGTTCGGACTTCAGAGACGGGCAACTGCAGGAAGGGTGCGCCATTCAATTAACTTGCTTGTGGGCAGTGGCGAAGCCACGTTGAAGCTATGGGGGTCGGTCGACCCCCTTCAATTTTGAAATGTGTCAATTTTTATCCCTTCAAAAATTTTAAAATGACTTTTTACTAATAAATGATGAAAAAATATATTTTGATCCTCTTAATTTCGCAAAAAAAATTGCATTAAATTATTATTTTGACCCGCTTGTATTTAAAAATTGTATACCTCAATTATAATAGTTATCAAAAAAAAAAAAAAAAACTTGACCCCCTTACCAAAAATTCCTAGCTTCACCACTGCTTGTGGGTAAACAGCCTAACCAATCTCATGCTTAATATATATCATTTGGGAATCAAAGTTGTGCCTAACCAATCACAAAAACCCTCATAATGATAATTATCTTCTAGCTAGCCTTGAAAAGAAAACAGAGAAAGAAGTAACAACAAAAAGTTACAAATTCCACCAGTAGGGAGTAGGGGAAATTATGAGTTCACCAGGACAATGAGAGCACTGGGAGCACAAGGCAACCATCATAATTCAATCTTACCTGGGGGGGGGGGGATGTTTTATGCAATTGAGAGAACGAGATTGCCTTTGAGCAAAGTTGGAAATTCTCTGAACAACCAAATGACTGTATCCAACTAAATGAGCGTAAGAAGATGATATGCAATTTAAACACAGACAGCAAAATTTTGCATTTGAAGCATTTCATCAGAAGTACTTGTGAGTCGGAAATAGTGGAAGGTAAAAATAAAGCCGTGACTTGGTTGTCAATATGTCCATTATGCAAGCATGCTATCAATACTATTAGCGGACGTTTGGTTGCCTATTGAGAGCAAGTACTAATTATCCGCGTGATTGGGATTAGCACGTAATCCCTTCAGTAATAATCCGGACATAGACGGTGGTATTATTAATCGTCTCCTTATTAGAAGGAGGGATTATTTTTTCCCTATCTAACCCCAGCTTTGCGTGTTATATAAACGAAAACCCTATTCTCATTCTTTGAACGAACGTGCTTTTCCTTCGGCCGACAATAGATCGTTTCCAAGGCGAGTTCTTCTTTTTCATCTCTGTCAGCTTGCTTCTTCTGTTTTTTTCTATCTGAAGAACCCAAGATTAGGTTCTCTCCTCTCCTACACCAATTAGGTGTCATGGCAAAGGAGATATAGGATGAAGAAGAGAATCTGATTGTCACAAAAAAAAAAAAGATTAAAAAAAATTTTTGGATGAATTATAATACTTGTTAAAAATTGAAAGAGAACCCAAGATTAGGTTCTCTTCTCTCCTACACCAATCGTCTCCTTATTGGAAGAAGGCTCAAGTCAATTGGGGTGAAGAAATGGATGTGACACTTTTAGATGCGCTTGTGAAAAAGTTGGATGCCGAAAATATAATACTTGTTAGAAAAGCTGGTTAGGGCCTAGGGGTATATTTGGAAAGTTAATAATAATGCGATGAGATTAAGCATATTAATCTTGATCCTACCAAACGTCAAAATATTTATGAAAACAATATTATTTGTACCCTGGATTATTAATGAGGGTATTAATAATCCCCTCACTATTAATACTCCTTATTTTTATCCGGCTACCAAACAAGCCCTTAGTGGTCAAGAGAGAATGAAGATTGGGATACAAAATGTAACTTTTTTGTTTCCCGATGAATCTATAAATAAGAAGTGGCACATGAAAAATAATGCAAACCATAGCGAAGGAATAGAGGGAAACAATTCAAGAAAATTGCTAGCAGATTTTGAAATTAAATTTAGGGCAAATTTTATTTTCATCCATTGTAACTTTACACGTTGTTTCACTTTTACCATTATACTTTGTTTCTTCCAAAAATACCATTGTAGTTTGGAAAATGTATCATTTTAATCCCAAATCTGTCGCTAAATTCGTGATTAATCCTTGTCTTAATCCGCAGTTTTTGGGGTGATACATTTTCCAAAGTAATGGTAATTGTGAAACACACTTGAAAATATAGTGGATGAAAACAGAGTTTTTGGCCTTAAATTTATTTTGTCTTTGGGTGCAAGATAAATGAATCTTAATTCTGGTTGTACTTATCTCGGCAGCCCCAATAGGAAGTTATTCCTACTTGGATCTTGTAGGTCATAAAGTTTCTGGGGGTGCAAGAGTGCTTTTAAAGATCTAGTCGAGCTCGAAATCACAATGGTACTTTGAGATGATGTAAAATTTGGATTATCCTAATTACATTATGCATCCCTGCATTTTTTATCATTAAAAGTGGTACCCTTACACTAATTTATTGTGACATAGTAACATATCCTCCTCAGTGTAATAAAGTGGGCAATTGGTTAACATTGGTTTGGCTTGAAAGTAGTTAAAACTGAGTTCCTAGTGATCAGTTGTAGTTTTCTGTTTGTGTATTACTTTTTCTTTTTATTTTCCACTTTTTGGGCAGCTTGACGATCACCTACTACCACACGAGGCTGGAGACACCAACAACAAAGCCTTAATCCCAAAATGATTTGGGGTCGGCTAACATGAATCATCATATGGACTCGTCAATGAAAGAGGTAAGAAAACAAGGGGAAAATAGAGAGATGGTATAATAAAAATAAAAATGTGAAAGACATCATGAAAAAAAGTTTCAAAGTCATATTATGGCCAGCTAGCAGCGTCATTAAGTGCAGCAAAATATTTAAAGACTACAGATCATTAAAAGATGGAAGAATACAGTGAAAGCTATACATATGGCTTATATCTGATCAGTATACAGGTAGATAAACACACCTGTATTTCTCAACCTTCTCTCCTCCCTCGCAATTAGATTGCTATACAGAGGACGCCTTCATGACATCTGAATAAACCACATGAACATGAAGCGCAAGATCGATATGCAGAAGTTTGTAAAGGTTGCACCCAGTTCCTTGTGATCAAGCAAGAATCCTGAGAATCGCAACAATGCAGGCAGCCAAGGTCAAGCATGACCAAGAGAGATGAAAGAAGTTCATCCCTTCCAAGATGTGACCGAACAACAAAGTTCGCTGTCTAAGAATCAGCCTTTGCAATTGTTCTTCCAATCTTCAGCAGATGAATCAATTTTCATTACATAATCTTTCTTTTAATCTATTCATTTCATCCTTGGAAATTTTAGGGTCAACGTCCTGAAGATTATTAATAAACATAACTGCCTCGTGCTTACGACCGTACTTATTATACCAATCTACAATGGTGTTGTACGTACAGTCATTCGGTCTACAACCATTCTTGATCATGTACCGAACCACAGTAATGGCCTCTGTAAACTTTTCATTACCCACATAGCTTGCAATAAAGATATTGTACGTTATCACATTCGGAGCAATCCCAGATTCACTCATTTCTGTTAAAACTCTTGATGCATCCTTCATCCGACCATTCCTGCAATACGCGAAAATTACAGTGTTGTAAGAAATATTATCTGGCTTGATCCCTTCTGCTAAAACATCCCTCAAAATTTCTTCAGATCTCTCAAAATTTGCCGACCGGGCATACATATACATCAAAGAGTTGTAGGTGGCCAAGCTTGGAGAAAACCCCTTCTCATGCATGAAGTTCATAGTCTCATTTGCCTTGGATATAATCTGCCTCCGCCCATATATAGAAACCATGGCATTGAGTGTTACTAGATCAGGCGAGAAACCTCCTTTTCTTAACTCACGAAAAGCTTTTTCGGTTCCACCTAAAATGTCACTTTTGCTATAAACTAGAACAAGTGACTTCAATAGCAAGGCATGCGGTTCAATTAAGCCAGAGTATATCTTCTTTGAGAGAGCATGCACTTTATCAATTTCTTTCCCCTTGGAATAAGCGTGAAGCAAAGAACTATAACTCACCTCATTAGGCTTGCAACGACCATTCTTCATTTCAGCCAATACTTTCTCAGACTGTTCCCAAAGGCCTCCCCGAGATAATGCTGCTAATACAGCATTATAGGTGGAAAGGTCAGGATTAACTCCTGCTTCCAACATACTTCTATATACGGCCATGGATTGGTCAAACGATCCACACCTACTATATGCACTAATCAAAGTATTGAAAGTGTCTCTCTCCGGAACAAAACCTGCTCGCTTCATCTCCTTGAACACTAACGACACCTCAAAGCATCCATTCCATTCTGACCAAACACTGACAAAAGTGTATTCCATGAAACAATGTCTGCCACACAGCCACTTGTCTTGATCTCTTCAAAAACTTTCATCATTTCCATAAAATTTCCCCTGTTACCTTGCATCTTCAGAAGAGTGTTAAAAGTAGAGATATTTGGTTTACAACTCACTCTTCTCATCTCTTCGAAAATCCTTGCAACAGCCTCATCTTTTCCAGCCTTTTCGAATCCGGAGATAAGAGTTGTGAAAGTAAACACATCTGGCTTTATCCCTTTTTCCAGCATTTGGGTTTTCAACTCCATAGCTTCGTCCAATAAACCATCCCGTGCATGAGCTGATATCAACGAATTATAAGTCACAGCACTTGCAGGAATCCTTTGGCTTCCATCTCTTGCAAAACTTCCATGGCCTCTTTAGGCATCCGACACTTTCCATATACGTCCAACAACGTATTGTAGGTAACCTTATCAGGTAAAAACCTCTATATCTCATCTCCTCAAAAAGCTTTCTAGCTTCTTCATACAAAGAACCGCGCCTACAACAACTTATCATAGTATTATAGGTATAGGAATCCGGGTAACTCCAGAATTCTTCATACCCTCATATAACGATACAATCTTATTCCATGGCATACCCATCTTTCCATACACATTCAAAATCACATTATAAGTAATCAAAGTAGGTTCACACCCCTCGTTCTTCATTTTGTTAAATACATTTACAGCTTCTCGGTACCTCCCATTATTAGCACAAGCAGATAACAATGATGTGTAAGCATAAACATTTAATGAAACGCCATCTTTTTCAAGATTATGGAGCAAAGAAGCTGCTTCCGAAACCCGGCCCTCTTTGCCTAACATTCTAATAGTTACAGCAACAACAGACCCATTCAACAAGAATTCAGAGCCTTGATAATCTCTAACCCAATCAAACACAATAAAAGCTAAATCAATTTTCTTCAAATGAGCCAAACCCATGATAATACCCAAAATATCAGTCGACATGGACTTAACGAAGCTTTCATGAGACTGTTCATTATGGAAATTGAGTAAATTAAGTAGAATTTGAGGGGTATGGGAGGGATTAAAATTGGGGTCAGTGAGGGTTTGGAAAATTTGCAGACCTTGAGGAGAGAGACGGCGATGAAACCATGGCTTTCCTCTGTTGGGGTCTTGCTTCTTGTCGATACGAAGTCGTATTGATCTGGGGATGGTGGTGGGGATTTGGGGGATGTAGGTTTGTGAGGAGTCATTATTGGGTGGGAGATTAATGGAGTTGAGAAGAGAGGTTTGTGGAGGTTGCGCCACCTTGAATTGGTGGCGGGTTTGGCTGGTTCGCCGGGGTGACGGTGTGGGTGGTAGGTGAGGGAGGGAGAGTATTTCCGCCATGGATGTGTAGAAGCTCAAGAAGAGAGATGTTTAAGTTGAAAATTGCAGTGCCCAAAAAGATGTGTCGCCTTGAAAAGGAAATGAAAAACCCCTCTAAAATATTGAAAGCTGTATTTGTTGTACGCTATGCTTGTACATTTGTACATCTTTTTGAAATATCTTCACCTTGTGCTCCATCCAAGTTTTGTGCAATGCTTCACAGTTGCCCATAATTATCTATGACGACGCTGAAATGTCGAATCAGCCCAAATCCAAGTGATCGGTTACGCTTCGGCGATTGCTTAGCCTGAAAATAAGACAAAACACGTAATCTAAGCAGGGGCTTCACCGGCGAAGGCCCTCCGGCGTGAGAGTAAGTTCACAGCTTTGTAGAGAGTAAATAATTCGACAGAGTTTCAAATAATAAAAGTCACATACCAGAATATGAAAATTATGCCTAGTATTTATAATGATGGATTGACAGAATCCATGTTAAACTTGTTCATCTTTTTTAAATATCTTCACTTTGTGCTCTATCCAAGTTTTGTGCAATGCTTCCCAGTTGCCCATAATTATCTATTTTCAGTTATTGTATGTAATTTCGTCAGTGCATCAATAATAATCATAAGCTACCTAAAAAAATTGACAATTTATAACATTAAAAAATTAACAATTTTTATGTTAGAGTTGTTAAAAGTGTTCGTGTGAATATTATAAACGACCGGTTTTTATGATAGATTTATTAAAAGTTTTTGTATGAGTGCTAAAAATCGTTGAGTAATAATAGGTTTTTATGTTAAGAGAGTTGTTAAAAGTATCCGCATTATAAATATGAGTGCTGAAGAGCGTTGAGTGATAATAGGTGTCAATGTGAACGTTAAATAGTGACCATATACAAGTGTTGAAGAGCATGTACCCAAAAAAAAAAAAAAAATTAAACAGATCCAAGCCTTTAAAAAAAAAAAAAACCTTCTTTTCGAAGAGTAAAAAAAAAAAAAACATTTTTAGTTTCTACTCTATTCGATCCTGATGAAAATGGACATTCGTTAACCATGTTTGTAGGAGGAGCCACGCAGCACAAGCAAATAACTTATGGACACCTTGACGAGCTTCCGGACTTAAATAAACTCAGTAGCTTACAGGCAATCCAAGATAACCTAGCGGCATCAACCTGAAAAGTTCCAGACAACAGCAGTACAAAAATTCTCTCTGCCATAATGAAAATGGAACGGTGCACAATACCCAGTAGCCAAGATATAGTTCATGCATATTTAATTCTTAAAAGAAACCAGACATATGCCTAAACATGGAGGAGAATCACAAACTAAGCAAAACTACTTCCCAAAACTGAGTAACACGCAAGGCTTTTAATAAGACAACTACTGAAGCTGCAAAACTAATGTTTCCTAATAGTAGTAGTAACCCCACCCCGACTAAAGAACTACAGAGATCCATTTACAAAAACAACTGCCTTTTGTGGTGGAACAGGAAATCATCTGGCTCACTTGAGAAAGTGTGGAGTGATTAATCCTGCAATCTCCAGAAATCCAACACGTTCCTTTCCTGCAAATATTTTCTTCAGCTCTTCATCACACACTATCACCTTCTTGTTTACTGGGTCCTGATTTTAGAAACAAACAACCATGTCAGGCGTTCTGTATGAATACATGGACGAGGGAGAGCTAGGGAGTGGGGATGTATAAATATATAGCATACGGAGTACATTATTTTCAGCTACACTGCCAATGTTGAGGTGGGTGTGACTAATTTAAAACAAAATTATTTGAAATGAACATATCTGTGCGAGAAAAAAAATGTAGCTCTGATAGGATACAGAAAAGACATGGTTACAAGTACAAGGTTTTACGTACATACAAAACTATATTACTCCCTCCGTCCCCAAATGAATGACCGAAAAAATTTCAAATTTGCTCTTAATCATAGCAAATTTGAATTTTTTTGGACATTCATTTTGGGACGGAGGGAGTAAAATGATATCTCCCTTAATAAAGCAAAGAAGAATAACAAACTGGTTTGGAACAGTAGCAACATGGATATCAGTGATAACATAGAAACGAAATATCCATGAACTCATAAAAAAAAAGGATTCATGTAAGCAAGCCAGGTGGTACGGACAAGGGCTGAGTTATCAGGAAAGGTTTAGAAACTATCTTGAAATTCAACACAGTTAACTGAACTAGCGTAGTAAAATAGTTGTCCACTGTTCTAAGAATTGCTGTTGTAGTTGGGAAAAACACAAAATATGATAGGCCCACAAGAAATAGAGGAACAATAAAAAAGGAGAAAATTGCACAAGATCACACACAATACCACAAGAATTGTTTACCCAATTCTTTCTCAAGATGTACGTCTTGGGCACTACCAAGCCGGAATTATATTCAATAATCTCTCAATATAATGTTACAATGTGTATATGGTCATCACTTGACAATATATAGAGTACAAAAGTCAAAACCCTAAACTTAGTCACAAAAGGAATAACAATTATGGTGATTTTCTCGGCCAGGTCGGCCGCGCACCTAAATCTGCACGCCCGTGCAAAGAAGTCCGAATGGGCTATTTATCAAAATTTGCTAGGCACGGTCGTGCCTCCGGCCAAACGATTTTCCTCTCTCCTTTTCCTTGTTTAACTTTGACTCTACTCCAACAATCTCCCACATAGAGACAAAGTCAAAGTCTGTGACCACCGTCGTCAATCTCCCCCCCCCCCGAGTATGACTCCCCAAACACGCGTCAGTGGACAAACTGAAACAAATGGTAGTGCTCGGCCTCTTCCTCTAGTTACCCAATTGAGAGGAAGCTGAGCGAAGCTTCAACGTAGCTGTCGGTTTCACAATTTCTTAAGTCTTCACTTCAAGTGATCCTCCTTACACATCCCCACTTACTTGCCCGTTCTCCAACCTTTAATTGCATGATCCTTCATGCTCGACACTAACCTGATCTTTCCGTGCCGCCTTAGCAAACCATCGTGTCACAATTCCTCCAGGTACCGCTCCCATGTTGGTGTCGTTGAATCCCCATTCCCTCTGTCGACCGGCTTAAACGGTCATTAAACTCTTTCCAATACCGTTTCGTGAAATTTATCCCACCGTGACGATCACCACGGCCCCACCATACTCCATTGGAATGCACCCTTACTTTCCCCAAGCGGATCATGTTGTAAGTGGTGTACATTTTCTCCATACCACCCCGAGCTATCAGGTTAGATCCTTTGGTAACCCTCATGACCGACTGACAACCTAAGGCGACCACACAACCTTCCCTATCCGATTGCCCAATGAAAATTAAGTTTCTCTACAAATCCGAAATATGTCGCACATCACGAAGCCGCAACACAGTCACATCCGTTGTCTTTACTCGAATGTCACCCTTCCCCACAATCTTTACTGGATTATTATCTCCTAGATGGACAATCCCAAAATCGCCGGAGAACTACCGCTCCATCCCTTCCGCACTAGTGTATGAATGAAACGTAGCGGCCCCGAATCCAAAACCCACGAATTCGTCGGACTGCTCTCACTTAAGATTAATGCATCCGCGATCTCCTTCGCAACATTCAATCTCCTCTCATCGCCCGACCTCTCTGGACAAGTCCTCCTAATATGCCCCCTGTACCTATAGTTGTGGCACTTAATCGTCTTTGATTTTTCAACCACCATACTCTTTTCCCCAACAGCCAGTGCAAGCCACAATGTTTGCCCTTTCGCTGCATTTAATTTCTTCGCCCAAAATCACATCCACAACATCACTAAACTTCAACTTTGCCTTACTCGTTGATGCATTAACTCAATATTGCGCCGTATCCCAACCTGCTCCGGTAAAGATGATAAAAGATCAATGCTTTCACTTCATCGTTAAGAGTAACACTTACCGAAGATAACTGAGTCGCGATAGATTTGAATTCACTTATGTGTTACGTTGCCGACATGCCCTCAACCATTCTCAAGTTCAGCAATCTTCTCGTCAGATGATGAGCCTTGTTTGTTGTCAATAGCATCTCATACATGTTCGTCAGCATCTCTAACATCTCCAATGGCGTCTTGGCTTCAAGTACGCTCTTGGACACGTCGTTGGTCAACCTAGACCCAACGCCTTCCTATCCATGACTGTCCACTTCTTGGTGTCGATATCTGCAGTCTTCTCCTCCAAGCTTAGTACATGCAAAACCCCCAGCCCACTCACCCACTCACTGGGTTGCTCTCAAGCGTCTACTCCGCTACCTTCATGGCACTATGCACTTAGGTCTTCAGATTTTTTTCACGTCTCCGCCTTCCTTTCATGCCTTCTGTGATGCGAATTGGGCTGGTGACAAAGATGATTTTGTGTCAACCTCTGGGTTCTTTGTTTATCTTGGACGCAACCCGGTTATTTTGTCCTCCCACAAACAACGTGCCCTTGCATGGTTTTCTACTGAGGCCGAATTTCGTGCAATTGCTGACACCACTGCTGAGCTTACTTGGGTTCGGAGCTTGCTTACCGAGCTCGGGGTTTCTCTACCTTCTACCCCAGTTATTTATTGTGACAACCTTGGTGCTACGACTTATTCAGCAAACCCAGTCTTCCACTCTCGGATGAAGCACATGGCTCTCTCATTCCACTTTGTTCGTGAACAAGTTCAGTTTGGCTCTCTACGTGTGCAACACATCTCTGGCAACGATCAGCTAACTGATGTTCTGACAAAACCGCTTCCTCGTATCCGCTTCCAGCAGCTTATTTCCAAGCTTGGTCTTCTCCAAGGATCGTCCAGCTTGTGGGGGCGTATTAAGGAAACTTCTCCTAAGGTTTCCTAAGTTTATTGAGTTATCTTTCTAGAATATTCTTACACATACTATTGTATTTAGAATAGGAAAGTAAATATTGTATTTAGATTAGGAAACTCAATATTTTGTTTGAAATAGGACTCTCTCCCATGTACTATATATTTACAAGTTTGTGAATAAAGAAATTGAGTTTTTCCAATCTTACATAGAAAACGGAAAGTAAGTATATTTATTCATCTTTGCCATTAATATGTAGAAAAAGCACACATTTTTAGAGTGTCTTTTAAAATGAAATTTGGACATTCATTTAGGGCAGAGTTGGTACCAAATAAGGCCCAATGTAATGTTTAGGTTATGTAATAAGTTGGGGGAGGCAGGTATTACAGCATTGCGTATATTCTGAAACAGTTACCATTAACGTTGTGATTTCTGGATTGTCTATCAATAGCCCACGCATGCCTTGTAGTTTGGGGAGTCCAAATTGCCGTGTTGATGCAATGATGAGGTCATAGTGTTCGTGCAAGACCAAAGAAGGTTTACGAACCACTGGAGCTGTCTGAAAGAGGAAGGATTTCAGCGAGACAATTGCTGCAGATGCTGGCAACACCGAGGATTAGGCCCACGTTTTGTTGCTTTAGTTGTGTTCATCTTCCTCAAACTTTCTGCACGCAAGAACATATATAGAGATTCAATACCGAGATTTCTTATCGCATACATACACGCACGCATAAAAGTGAGCGTATTTTTTTATTTTGTGTGTGTGTAGAGAGAGAGAGAGGGAGAGAGATGGAGCGGATTACATACCCTTACAAAGACAACTAGCTCATTGCTTACTACCAACAAGGATACAAATGGCAAGATTAGAGAGACGGCTAGGAGGAAAGCTGATGTCAGAAACTACACGCAGAGATTCGGCAACCTTTTTCCGAATTTGATAGCATATATACGTGGAACTTCAAGAAAGAGAAGAGAAGAGAATCATTATGATTTGATATTTATAGATTGGGGGTGGCAATTTACAGAGCGGGTTTCATTTCTCACATGCTTCTCTTTTCAACATAATGTACTTATAGATAGAAAGAGAATAGGCGGCAGATTGAAGGGTTAGAGAGCGGTACTTTCGAGTTTCAACAAGGAGTTCGGACTTCAGAGACTGGCAACCTGCAGGAAGGGTGCGCCATTCAATTAACTTGCTTGCGGGCAGCCGCGAAGCCACGTTAGCTACGGGGGCCTGGCCGACCCCCTTCAATTTTGAAACGTGTCAATTTTTATCCCTTCAAAAAATTTAAAAAGGTCGACCCCCTTCAATTTTGAAACGTGTCAATTTTTATCCCTTCAAAAAATTTAAAAATGGCTTTTTACTAATAAAAATGATGAAAAAAAATATATTTTGATCCTCTTAATTTAGCAAAAAAATTGCACTAAATTATTATTTTGACCCTCAGATTTAAAAAATTGTATACCTCAATTATAATAGTTATCAAAAAAAAAAAAAAAAAAACCCTCGAACCCCTTACCAAAATTCCTAGCTTCGCCATCGCCATGGGTAAACAAATTCTTAACCAATCTCATGCTTAATATATCATTTGGGAATCAAAGTTGTGCCTAACCAATCACAAAAACCCTCATAATGATTATTATCTTCTAGCTAGCCTTGAAAAGAAAACAGAGAAAGAAGTAACAACAAAAGGTGACAAATTCCACCGGTAGGGAGTTGGGAAATTATGAGTTCACCAGGACAATGAGAGCTCTGGGAGCACAAGGCAACCATCATAATTCAATCTAACGGGGAGGGGGGGAGGGGAGGATGCTTTATGCAATGGAGAGAACGAGATTGCCTTTGAGTAAAGTTGGAAATTCTTTGAACAACCAAATGACTGTATCCAACTAAATGAGCGTAAGAAGATGATATAAAAAAATTTGCATTTGAAGCATTTCATCAGAAGTACTTGTGAGTCGGAAATAGTGGAATGACGCAGCACGGAAGCACGATAGATTCGTGATTAGCGCACTAATCACAAGAGTTCTCAAGCGAAGAACCCTAGAAACACAATAACTGGAATCCACCATGAAAAAGAGAAAAACACTTCAAATTAATTGATCAAAAGCTGAGTTTAAACATATCTTAAAAGTGCTTAAATACTTCCCAAACCCTAAGACACAATAATAAATCAATTACCAAAATACCCCAAGTTTTAAAGTCACGTAATCAAAGAAAAACGGAATTAAAATAACGACACAAGAAAACAAAGGACGACGCTGTGCGCCCGCCTGAAGATCAGTAACAATGGCCGAGCTAAATCCACCTTGAGTCGCCCGCCCGGAAGATCCTCACGCGAGCTGGGAATCCGTAAACGCTGATCGTGCTTACCCACCTCGAGACGCCGCCTCGGAATTGGATGAGGCGCTCGCCTCAACGCGTAAGATCCATCTCCGTCGCTTCCATCCGAGCCGTCCGCCCGGTGCCGTGCGCCCGCCTCGGTGCTTCGGGGCGGCCGCCCGAGGCCCGGGCCTCTCCCGCATCGCCTCTCCACCTCCAAAGAACTCGACCCCGAGTTCACATCGAGATAAAGAACCCCATCCGCGTGGTACTCATAGATACTCTAACATATCAACGTATTAGAAATGTTCAAATCATCTGGAAGCGGCCACCACATACGCATTATCATTAATCATTCTAGTCACTTTGATTTGAAAGGTCCATACTCATGTGGGCCGCAACTTCAGAAAATTAACAGAAAACGTTCCTTTCAAGCAGAACACCATAACATCATCACCAACCGGCGAAACCTTCACCCGCTTCTTTTGTCGCCAGCCCGCCTTATTTTTCAACCCCGTAGCCTCTAAACTTAGCCTCGACAGCCTTCCTCGACCGCCAGACCTCTCCACGCCATGCCAGCACTCGACTCACCCCACGACCGCTGTGTAATGGCACCAAATCAACTACATGCCTAGGGACGTATGTATAAACCAAGGAAAAAGGCGACTTCCCCGTCGCCGAATGTATCGCACCGTTATAAGCAAACTCCACTGCGGTAACGCAAGATCCCACTGCTTCGGCTTGTCCCCACAAACACTCCTAATCATGTTCCCAAAGTCCGATTAATGACCTCCGTCCGTCCGTCCGTCTGCGGATGTGCCGTAGAACTCATATTCAGCGAAGTGCCAAACATGCGCCACGTAGTAATCCGTGCCTGCTCGAAACTCGTGTCCCTATCCGAGGTAACGGACTCTAAGTGACTCCATGCAGTCGCACAATCTCCCTGAAGAATAACTTCGCAATATTGGATGCATCCGCCGTCTTCTTACAAGCAATAAAATGGGACATCTTGGAGAACCGATCCACCACAACGAAAACATAATCCACACCCCGCCGTTGCAGATTTAGGTAAACCCAAAACAAAATCCATGGACAAATCTAGCCAAATATCATCAGAACAGTAGAGGTAAGTAAAGACCGCATTTTGAGACCGACCTTTAGAAACCTCGACACACATAGCATCTCCGAACAATCGAACTCGCATCCTTCCTCGGGATGACGCTGCAAATAACGCTCCTCCAAACCTCGCGATAGTCTTGCCTCATCCTAGATGTCCACTAAGACCCCCACCGCGTAAGTCACGAATCGCCTTCTCCCGCGGAAAGAAATAGGAATGCACAATCGATCCCCTTAAACAGTAACCATCTTGGACATGAAAATCTCGCACTGGGTGCTTCGCCCACACACTTCGAACATATCTCCAAAAAATCTCGCATCCTCCTCGTACAAGTCCTTCGCAAGTCGAAACCCACAACCTCCCCGGGATAGCGCGAGTAGCAAAGAAGCCCTCCTCGCTCAAAGCATCCGCCACTTTGCTTTCAACTCCCGACTTCATTGGATAACGAAAGGAAACTTCGCACATAACTAACCCAAATGAGCGTACGCATCTTGCTTATCACCTTCGATCCGTGCAAGAACTTCAAAGCTAAGATCGTAAAACAGAGCAAACTCCCTTTCAACTAGATAATGCTCCCACCGTCGCAAGGCCCGAAAAACAAAGATAAAATTCCCGATCATAAGTACTCCACTTCGACGAGCCTCACTCAACTTCTCACCGAAGAAAAGCCACCGAACGCTTTTCTTGTGAGAGAACACCCCAATTCCCACGCCACTAGCATCACACTCCACCTAAAGATTTTGTCAAAATCCGATAGTGGCAAGAACCGGTGCGGTGCAAAGCTTCTCCTCGATGAGGGCAAAACTCGATCTCGCTCCAAGCCCCACCGAAACTTCCCCTTCTTCGTGCACTCTCGGTAATAAGGTGCGTAATAGTGCGAAATCACGCACAAACCTCCCGTAAAAGGTAGCCAAGCCATGAAAACTACGCACCTCCGCGATCGATTGTGGAACCGCCAATCTCTTATCGCCCTCACTATTCTCAATCTTTGAACGAACGTGCTTTTCCATCCGCAGACAATCGATCGTTTCCAAGGCGAGTTCTTCTTTTTCATCTCTGTCAACTTGCTTCTTCTGTACTTTTCTATCTGAAGAACCCAAGATTAGGTTCTCTCCTCTCCTACACCAATTAGGTGTCATGGCAAAGGAGATATAGGATGAAGAAGAGAATCTGATTGTCACAAAAAAAAGATTAAAAAAATAAAAATTGGATGAATTATGTTATTGTAGTAATAAAAGTGGATTATGTTATTGCAGGTATGAAAGGATTTACTACTGTTTCATACTGGAAGGCTCAAGTCAATTGGGGTGAAGAAATGGAGGTGACACTTTTAGATGCGCTTGTGAAAAAGAAGACCCAAATAAACTTGATTAGAGTGATTGAAAATGATATGAGTTTACTTGGAGTGGATGAAAGTATGGTGTTGAAGAGGCAGGAGTGGAGGGCAAAAATCCATGTAAGGGGTTGATTTTTATTTATTTTATTATTTATTTATTTATTTATTATTATTTTTTATTATTTTTTTTATTATTATTATTATTTTTAATTTTTTATTATTTTATTTTATTTTATTTTTATTATTATTATTATTATTATTATTATTATTATTATTATTATTATTATTATTATTATTATTATTATTATTATTATTATTATTATTATCACGATGACATATGAGGTTCATGTTAGTCGACCCCAAATTATTTTGGGACTAAGGCTTTGTTGTTGTTGTTGTGTGTGTGTAGAGAGAGAGGGAGAGAGATGGAGCGGATTACATACCCTTACATCACAACTAGCTAATTGTTACTACTATCAACGTAAGGATACAATAAGAAGATTAGAGAGACGGCTAGGAGGAAAGCTGATGAAGTTGTAAAACTACATGCGGAGATTCGACAACCCTTTTCTGAATTTGATAGCCTATATATGTGGAACTTTGAAGAAAGAGAAGAGAAGAGAATTCAAATCATTATGATTTGATATTTATAGATTAGGGCAATTTACAGAGTGGGTTTCATTTCTCACATGCTTCTCTTTTCAACATAACAAATTTATAGATAGAAAGAGAATAAAGTGGCGATTGAAGGGTTAGAGCGTACTTTCGAGTTTCAACAAGGAGTTCTGACTTCAGAGACGGCAACCGCAGGAAAGGCGCGCCATCAACTAACTTGCTTGTGGTTGTGGGTAAACAGCCTAACCAATCTCATGCTTAACATATCATTTGGGAATCAAAGTCAGGCCTAACCAATCACAAAAACCCTCATAATGATGATTATTATCTTCTAGCTAGCCTTGAAAAGAAAACAGAGAAAGAAGTTAAAACAAAAAGTGACAAATTCCAACAAGAGGAGTCGGGAAATTATGAGTTCACCAGACAACGAGCACTGGGAGCACAAGGCAACCATCATAATTCAATCTTACAGGGGGGAGAGGATGTTTTATGCAATGGAGAGAACGAGATTGCCTTTGAGCAAAGTTGGAAATTCTCTGAACAACCAAATGACTGTATCCAACTAAATGAGCGTAAGAAGATGAAATACAATTAAACACGACAAAGAAAATTTTGCATTTCAAGCATTTCATCGAAGTACTTGTGAGTCGAAATAGCGGAAGGTAAAAATAAAGCCGTGACTTGGTTGTCAATATGTCCATTATGCAAGCATGTTATCAATACTATCAGCGGACGTTTGGTTGCCTATTGCGAGCAAGTACTACTAATTATCCGGGTGATTGGGATTAGCACGTAATCCCTTCGGTAATACTTGTTAAAAATTGGAAGAGAACCCAAGATTAGGTTCTCTCCTCTCCTACACCAATCGTCTCCTTATCGGAAGAAGGCTCAAGTCAATTGGGGTGAAGAAATGGAGGTGACACTTTTAGATGCACTTGTGAAAAAAGTTGGATGCCGAAAATATAATACTTGTTAGAAAGGCGGGTTAGGGGTATATTTGGAAAGTTAATAATAATGCGATGATATTAAGCATATTAATCTTGATCCTACCAAACGTCAGAATATTTATGAAAACAATATTATTTGTACCCTGGAATATTAATGAGGTATTAATAATCTCCTCACTATTAATACTCCTTATCTTTATCCGGCTATCAAACGAGCCCTTAGTGGTCAAGAGAGAATGAAGATTGGGATACAAAATGTAACTTTTTTGTTTCCCGATGAATCTTAAATAAGAGTTCGTACTGATGGATCATTTGCTTGCCAACACAAAATTGATGTAAATGATATAGAATATTTAGAAAACATGTTGGGCACTGCAGAAAAAAGTGGCACATGAAAAATAATGCACGCCATAGCGAAGGAATAGAAGGGAAACAATTCAAGAAAATTGCTAACAGATTTTGAAATTAAATTTAGGGCAAAGTTTATTTTCATCCATTGTATTTTACAAGTTGTTTCACTTTTACCATTATACTTTGTTTCTTCCAAAAATACCATTGTAGTTTGGAAAATGTATCATTTTAATCCCAAATCTGTCGCTAAATTTGTGATTAATCCTTGTCTTAATCCGCAGTTTTTGGGGTGATACATTTTCCAAAGTAATGGTGATTGTGAAACACACTTGAAAGTACAGTGGATGAAAACAGAGTTTTTGGCCTTAAATTTATTTTGTCTTTGGGTGCAAGATAAATGAATCTTAATTCTGGTTGTACTTATCTCGGCAGTCCCAATAGGAAGTTATTCCTACTTGGAACTTGTAGGTCATAAAGTCTCTGGGGTGCAAGAGTGCTTTTAAAGATCTAGTCGAGCTCAAAATCACAATGGTACTTTGAGATGATGTAAAATTTGGATTATCCTAATTACATTATGCATCCCTGCATTTTTTATCATTAAAAGCGGTACCCTTACACTAATTTATTGTGACATAGTAACATATCCTCCTCAATGTAATAAAGTGGGCAATTGGTTAACATTGGTTTGGCTTGAAAGTATCATTCCAATTCGATAAAATGAAAGTTTTTCTTTGTTGTCCACAGACATACCTAATCAGTTGGGCAGCTTGACGATCACCTACTACCATACGAGGCTGGAGACACCAACAACAAAGCCTTAATCCCAAAATGATTTGGGGTCGGCTAACATGAATCATCATATGGACTCGTCAATGAAAGAGGTGAGAAAACAAGGGGAAAATAGAGAGATGGTATAATAAAAATAAAATTGTGAAAGACATCATGAAAAAAGCTTCAAAGTCATATTATGGCCAGCTAGCAGCGTCATTAAGTGCAGCAAAATATTTAAAGACTACAGATAAACACACCTGGATTTCTCAACCTTCTCTCCTCCCTAGCAATTAGATTGCTATACAGAAGACGCCTTCATGACATCTGAATAAACCACATGAACATGAAGCGCAAGATCGATATGCAGAAGTTTGTGAAGGTTGCACACAGTTCCTTGTGATCAAGCAAGAATCCTGAGAATCGCAACAATGCAGGCAGCCAAGGTCAAGCATGACCAAGAGAGATGAAAGAAGTTCATCCCTTCCAAGATGTGACCGAACAACAAAGTTCGCTGTCTAAGAATCAGCATTTGCAATTGTTCTTCCAATCTTCAGCAGATGAATCGATTTTCGTTACATAATCTTTCTTTTAATCTATTCATTTCATCCTTGGAAATTTTAGGGTCAACGTCCTGAAGATTATTAACAAACATAACTGCCTCGTGCTTACGACCGTACTTATTATACCAATCTACAATGGTGTTGTATGTACAGTCATTCGGTCTACAGCCATTCTTGATCATGTACCGAACCACAGTATACGTTATCTCATTCGGAGCAATCCCAGATTCACTCATTTCTTTTAAAACTCTTGATGCATCCTTCATCCGACCATTCCTGCAATACGCGAAAATTACAGTGTTGTACGAAATAATATCTGGCTTGTTCCCTTCTGCTAAAACATCCCTCAAAATTTCTTCAGATCTCTCAAAATCTGCCGACCGGGCATACATATACATCAAAGAGTTGTAGGTGGCCAAGCTTGGAGAAAACCCCTTCTCATGCATGAAGTCCATAGTCTCATTTGCCTTGGATATAATCTGCCTCCGGCTATATATAGAAACCATGGCTTCGAGTGTTATTAGATCAGGCGAGAAACCTCCTTTTCTTAACTCACGAAAAGCTCGTTCAGTTGCATCTAAAATGTCACTTTTGCTATAAACTAGAACAAGTGACTTCAATAGCAAGGCATGCGGTTCAATTAAGCCAGAGTATATCTTCTTTGAGAGAGCATGCACTTTATCAATTTCTTTCCCGTTGGAATAAGCGTGAAGCAAAAACTATAACTCACCTCATTAGGCTTGCAACGACCATTCTCCATTTCAGCCAATACTTTCTCAGATTGTTCCCAAAGGCCTCCCCGAGATAATGCTGCTAATACAGCATTATAGGTGGAAAAGGTCAGGATTAACCGCTTCCAACATACTTCTATATACGGCCATGGATTGGTCAAACGATCCACACCTACTATATGCACTAATCAAAGTATTGAAAGTGTCTCTCTCCGGAACAAAACCTGCTCGCTTCATCTCCTTGAACACGAACGACACCTCAGCATTCATTCCATTCTGACCAAACACTGCCAAAAGTGTATTCCACGTAACAGCATCTGCCACACAGCCACTTGTCTTGATCTCTTCAAAAACTTTCATCATTTCTGTAAAATTTCCCCTGTTACCGTGCATCTTCAGAAGAGTGTTAAAAATAGAGATATTCGGTTCACAACTCACTCTTCTCATCTCTTCGAAAATCCTTGCAACAGCCTCATCTTTTCCAGCCTTTTCGAATCCGGAGATAAGAGTTGTGAAAGTAAGCACATCTGGCTTTATCCCTTTTTCCAGCATTTGGGTTTTCAACTCCATAGCTTCGTCCAACAAACCATCCTGTGCATGAGCTGATATCAACGGATTATAAGTCACAGCACTTGCAGGAATCCTTTGGGCTTCCATCTCTTGCAAAACTTCCATGGCTTCTTTATGCATCCGACACCTTCCATATACGTCCAACAACGTATTGTAGGTAACCTTATCAGGTAAAAAACCTCTATATCTCATCTCCTCAAAAAGCTTTCTAGCTTCTTCATACAAAGAACCGCGCCTGCAACAACTTATCATAGTATTATAGGTATAGGAATCCGGGGTAACTCCAGAATTCTTCATACCCTCATATAACGATACAATCTTATTCCATGGCATACCCATCTTTCCATACACATTCAAAATCACATTATAAGTAAGCAAAGTAGGTTCACACCCCTCGTTCTTCATTTTGTTAAACACATTTACAGCTTCTCGGTACCTCCCATTATTAGCACAAGCAGATAACAATGACGTGTAAGCATAAACATTTAATGAAACGCCATCTTTTTCAAGATTATGGAGCAAAGAAGCTGCTTCCGAAACCCGACCCTCTTTGCCTAACATTTTAATAGTTACAGCAACAACAGACCCATTCAACAAGAATTCAGAGTCTTGATAATCTCTAACCCAATCAAACACATTCAAAGCTAAATCAATTTTCTTCAAATGAGCCAAACCCATGATAATACCCAAAATATCAGTCGACATGGACTTAACGAAGCTTTCATGAGACTGTTCATAATGGAAATTGAGTAAATTAAGTAGAGTTTGAGGGGTATGGGAGGGATTAAAATTGGGGTCAGTGAGGGTAAGGAAAATTAGCAGACCTTGAGGAGAGAGACGGCGGTGAAACCCTGGCTTTCCTCTGTTGGGGTGTTGCTTCTTGTCGATACGAAGTCGTATTGATCTGGGGATTTGGGGGATGTAGGTTTGTGAGGAGTCATAATTGGGTGGGAGATTAATGGAGTTGAGAAGAGAGGTTTGTGGAGGTGGCGCCACCTTGAATTGGTGGCGGTTTAGGCTGGTTCGCCGGGGTGACGGTGTGGGTGGTAGGTGAGGGAGGGAGAGTATTTCCGCCATGGATGTGTAGAAGCTCTAGAAGAAGAGAGATGTTTAAGTTGAAAATTGCAGTGCCCAAAAAGATGTGTCGGCTTGAAAATATTGAAAGCTGTATTTGTTGTACGCTATGCTTATACATTTGTACATCTTTTTGAAATATCTTCACCTTGTGCTCTCTCTATCCAAGTTTTGTGCAATGCTTCCCAGTTGCCCATAATTATCTATTTTCAGTTGCTGTTGCTGTATGTAATTTCGTCAGTGCATCAATAATAATCATAAGTTATCTAAAAAATTGACAATTTATAACATTAAAAAATTAACAATTTATATGTTAAGAGTTGTTAAAAGTGTTCGTGTGAATGTTATAAACGACCAATTCTTATGATAGACTTGTTAAAAGTGTTTGTATGAGTGCTGAAGAGCATTGAGTAATACTTCGCTCGATGCCGAAATGTTTATACCGTTTGAGCTTTTTGTTGAACTTTGACCACAAATTTATGAGAGATTAATCATATTCATGAAATTTTAAAAGTTGTTGATAATATTATTAATGGTGAATCAATAGGAATTTTTAGAATTTCATGAACATAATTAAATTGTCATATATTTGTGGTCAAAGTTCAACAAAAAAGTCAAATGAGACAAACATTTTGGGACGGAGGAAGTAATAGGTTTTTATGTTAGAGTTGTTAAAAGTATCCGCGTTAATGTTATAAACGACCAGTTTTTATGATAGACTCGTTAAGTGTTTATATGAGTGCTGAAGAGCGTTAATGTTATAAACGACCAGTTTTTATGATAGACTTGTTAAGTGTTTGTATGAGTGATGAAGAGCGTTGAGTGATAATAGGTGTCAATGTGAATGTTAAATAGCAGTGTTCTAAAAATCGGGCTAGGCGGGGCCTAGGCGCTAGGCGGGGCCCAGGCGCCGCGACTTTTCTCTAGGCGGTCAATTAGGCGTTAGGCGGTCTAGGCGTTCTAGGCGGACCAGGCGGTCTGGGCGGATTTAGGCGGGCCTAGGCAGTCTAAGTAATATTTTTTTTATTTTTTCTAATTTTTTTAATTTTTTTTATTTTTTTATTTTTTTATTTTTTTAATTTTTTAATTATTTTTTAATTCTTTTTTACCCTTAAATGACGTCGTTTTATAAGGATTGAAAATGAAAACAAATAACACATAGTTGAATTTGACTTAACCTTAGTTTATGTTGTGGATGATGGAATACATTTATAATTTTCATATGCTCTATAACCTTGTGTCAAAATTCTCGCCTTTATGGAATATATATTTGAATTTGTCACTATGTATTATGTATGGACAGAAACCATGAATATATATAAAAATGTGTGTAAATTCGCGACCCCGCCTAGGCCCCGCCTAGGCGCTCTAGGCGCTAGGCCCGACCTCGCCGCCTAAAAGCCGCCTATCGATTTTTAGAACCTTGTTAAATAGTGACCATATACAAGTGTTGAAGAGCCTGTACCCAAAAAAAAAAAACAGATCCAAGCCTTTAAAAAAAAAAAAAAAACCTTTTTTCGATGAGTAAAAAAAAATTCTACTAGCTTATACTCTATTCGATACCGATGAAAATGGACATTCGTTAACCATGTTTGTAGGAGGAGCCACGCAGCACAGGCAAATAACACATGGACACCTTGCCGACAATAGTCACAGCTTTCGGCCTTAAATAAACTCAGTAGCTTACGGGCAATCCAAGATAACCTAGCGGCATCAACCTGAAAAGTTCCAAACAACAGCAGTACAAAATTCTCCCTGCCATATCGAAAATGAAACGGTGCACAATACCCAGTAGCCAAGATATAGTTCATGCATATTTAATCCTTAAAATAAACCAGACATGTGCCTAAACATGGAGGAGAATCACAAACTAAGCAAAACTACTTCCCAAAACTGAGTAACATGCAAGGCTTTTTAATAAGGCAACTACTGAAGCTGCAAAACTAATGTTTCCTAATAGTAGTAGTAACCCGACTAAAGAACTACAGATATCCATTAACAAAAACAACTGCCTTCTGTGGTAGAACAGGAAATCATCTGGCTCACTTTAGAAAGTGTGGAGTGATTAATCCTGCAATCTCCAGAAATCCAACACGTTCCTTTCCTGCAAATATTTTCTTCAGCTCTTCATCACACACTATCACCTTCTTGTTTACTGGGTCCTGATTTTAGAAACAAACAACCATGTCAGGCGTTCTGTATGAATACATGGACGAAGGAGAGCTAGGGAGTGGGGATGTATAAATATATAGCATACGGAGTACATTATTTTCAACTACAGCACTTTGTTTAGTTTGTTTACAGCACATTATCTTAGAATGAATAGTATAAATGAGTTTAACAGTAGCTACACTGCCAATGTTGAGGTGGGTGTGACTAATTTAAAACAAAATTATTTGAAATGAACATATCTGTGTGAGAAAAAAAAATGTAGCTCTGATAGGATATAGAAAAGACATGGTTACAAGTACAAGGTTTTACGTACATACAAAACTATATTACTCCCTCCGTCCCAAAATGAATGTCCAAAAAAATTCAAATTTGCTCTTAATCATAGCAAATTTGAATTTTTTTGGACATTCATTTTGGGACGGAGGGAGTAAAATGATATCTCCCTTAATAAAGCAAAGAAGAATAACAAACTGGTTTGGAACAGTAGCAACATGGATATCAGTGATAACATAGAAACGAAATATCCATGAACTCATAAAAAAAAAAAAAGGATTCATGTAAGCAAGCCAGGTGGTACGGACAAGGGCTGAGTTATCAGGAAAGGTTTAGAAACTATCTTGAAATTCAACACAGTTAACTGAACTAGCGTAGTAAAATAGTTGTCCACTGTTCTAAGAATTGCTGTTGTAGTTGGGAAAAACACAAAATATGATAGGCCCACAAGAAATAGAGGAACAATAAAAAAGGAGAAAATTGCACAAGATCACATACAATACCACAAGAATTGTTTACCCAATTATTTCTCAAGATGTACGTCTGGGGCACTACCAAACCGGGATTATACTCAATAATCTCTCAATATAATGTTACAATGTGTTTATTGCCATCACTTGACATTATATAAAGTACAAGAGTCAAAACCCTAAACCTAGGCACAAAAGGAATAACAATTATGGTGATTTTCTCGGCCAGGTCGGTCGCGCGCCTAAATCTCCATGCCCGTGCAAAGAAGTCCGAATGGGCTATCCAGTTGCCCAATGAAAATTAAGTTTCTCTTCAAATTCGAAATATGTCGCACATCACGAAGCCGCAACACAGTCACATCCGTTGTCTTTACTCGAACGTCACCCTTCCCCACAATCTTTACTGGATTATTATCGCCTAGATGGACAATCCCAAAATCGCCGGAGAAATACCGCTCAAATATTTTCCTTATATAATTCATCTATTAATGAAAATCAATTTGAATTTCAAATTCAACTGAAAATAAAGGATTACTTATTAGATCATAAAGTATATTCCTTACTCCCTTTTTTATATATATATAGGTATTTTCTCTTCCGTCGTCATCGAAATCAACAATTAGGTATTGCCCTCTTTCCTTCACTTTACATTTACTTCATGTTTTTTTTTCCTTCAAAATTGTGGTGACTTGGTTCCTCATCCAAGGTAAATGAAATGCAGTAGGAATAAACCATTTTCACTAAAAATTATTAGCGACCCTTCCGCACTAGTGTATGAATGAAACGTAGCGCCCCCGAATCCAAAACCCACGAATTCGTCGGACTGCTCTCACTTAAGATTAATGAATTCGCGCTCCTCCGCAACATTCAATCTCCTCTCATCGCCCGACCCCTCTGGACAATTCCTCCTAATATGCCCCCTCTTCCCACAATTGTGGCACTTAATCGTATTTGATTTTCTAATCACCCTACTCTTCGATATGTCCATCAACTAGGCATCACCAGCTTGTGCCTCCTTGATCTTCTTCATCAAGCTTGGAATAACGCTCAAATGTGCCAAATAGCCCTTATCACCTCGAACATTAACTTTCATAGAAAAGGGTTCAACCTCATTCACACCACAACTTCCAACTTCTATCAGAGATGCCAAACTCCCTTTATGTTTACGACTCAAAGCATCAGCGACAATATTGGCTTTTACAGGATGGTACAAAATTGTGCAATCATAGTCTTTAAGTAACTCCAATTGGACTTTTGGAGGCCTGTGATGAACTGTGGTTTACCCAATAGAGAAGGTGCTTAGTGGCCAGTGTGTGGTGCCTATGTTGCAGGTTGGGCTACGGGCTCAGGTCGTTACAAATGGTATCAGAGCATAACCCCGGCCTTAAGGCTTGCGAGCTAGCCCGGGGGTACGATCTGGGTACTGATTGACCTTGCCAGGGACGGCAAGGGTTTGAGTGGGGGAGATTGTGATATCTCCCATCCCACATCGAAAATATGTGGGAATTTAGTGTAATGTATAGAAGGCTCATGCACTACTACTAAGCATCACATCTTCCATTGGACTTTTGGAGGCCTGTGATGAGCTGTGGTTGACCCAATTGAGAAGGTGCTTAGTGGGCCAGTGTGTGGTGCCTACGTAGCGGCTCAGGCTTCGGGCTCGGATCGTTACAAAATATCTCCAATAGAAATGTCTTTTTCAGATTATATATTATTATATAGATAATATTCACCTCCATAAGAAAGAATTGACCTCACCAAAATGGCAAGGATGACGCTATCAATCAAAAAATACATTGGGCTAACAAGAATAACAAATAGTAGCAGGTTCAAGCAAATCGGGCACTCCATAATTAATAACCGAAGAAACATCCGCAAGCTAACCACATCCCCCAAGTCTGCACATATAACCTACTGAAAATATGCGAGAATGATGCAATTACAGATAAAATTCAAAGAAAATGACACAACAACTACATTGGTAGCCCTTACTCATAAGAGAAAATGCAAGTGGCAACTAGCAGCATAAGATTTCTAGAGTTTGAGTAATTTGGATAAACATGAAGCAAAGAGAGGTGGACAAGTTCAATATCTGTCTAAAACGCAATCGAATACCCGTTAACTCTATCCTAGTATAAAACTATAACTAACACCTAAAATGAACATCTAGCAAAACTTCAAGAATGTAAATTAATATATCAAATACTCATTGAACAAATGGTTGGGAGACTTTTATGTGATGGAATGAGCATTAATTATCTTCCACATAGGCTCCATATGTGAATCCTCCAAAGAGATAGTGTACCAGTACAGTCGTAGAAAATTGCAAAACCAAATTAAAACAAGTAATACCGGTAAAGCCATAGAAAATCGCATAGCCAAACTAAAACAGGTAATACCAGTAAAGCCGTAGAAAATCGCATAGCTAAATTACGTGAGGGAGTACATTTCATTTCTACATTCATACAAAATACCTAAATAAAAAATCTTATCATGAAAGCCACGGTACAGATAAACACGAACTTGCCACTAGTAACAAAAACAGGAGCACAGAGGAAGCATCTGAACTGCCCCAAACGTAACTCATCTAAAATATTTGCAGGTAACACTCAAACATAATCCAATAATCAAATGAACTATTTAAATAACACAATAGAATACAGTAAAATTAGGGTTTCCAAAAACAATTTAAACAGGTATGTACAAAACAAATAAATATACCTGAAGCTCGTGTTTCTTAATGTAAGCCCAGATTTCCTTGAGGGCTTGAGTACGAGGAATCTCCTCAACGCCGCCGAGGAAAGCTTTCATTTCCGGCGAAACTGGTCGAGGCTTCATGATTCCTCTAGGCTTCGCGTCTGCCGCCGGCTTGGATACGGCGGTACAAGTCATTCTGCGGGATGTACGCATATTAGCAAGAGAAGGTTGCAAGTTAGTGGTGAGAAGTCGCAGAGAAGAAGACGGCTTGGCCAACGACGGTGGCTCGGCGGCTAAGAAAGCCGAGAAGGTTCCCAAGGATAAGGCCATTTCTAGGTTTTTACTGTAACAACCGGCTGGCTCACTCTGTTTCTCCGGTGACGGATTTTGAGTAGATAAGGAAGGAGTTTAGGGGAAGGGTATTTTTCTGTGCAGAATGCTGCAAACGCGCCTTGTTGCAAATTCCAAGTTTTAACGTTTTCTTCGTCGTTACTCCCTCCGGCTTCCGTTCAATTATAAGAAGAAACAAATTAATTTCAAACATGTTAAAAAAATAAAAAAAGTAATTAAAATAAGAGTCGGTATTACAAAAAATGCATTTTTTTCTAAGCTTAAAAAAAACGTGTTTTACAGTGCCACTTAATAACACTAACACTGGCACTTTTTTACACTGACACTTTGTTACACATGCACTGGCACTTTTATACGCTGACACTTAATATACATGCGTTGACACTTTTTTACACTGGCACTTTGTTACACTAACACTGACATTTTGTTACACTAACACTGACACTTTTTACACTGGCACTTAATATACATGTACTGGCACTTTTTTGCATTGACACTTTTTTCACTAAGACTGACACTGACACTTTTTACACTGACACTTTGTTACGCATGCACTTGCACTTTGTTTACACTTGCACTTTGTTAAACTGGTACTGACACTTTTTTACACTGGCATTTTGTTACACATGCATTGGCACTTTGTCACACTGGCACTTTATTAAACTGGCACTGACACAAACGAGAAAAACAAAACACGTTTTTTTTAAATGCCAGGAAAAATGCATTTTTACTAAGATTTTGGCTTAAAATAATTTAGTTAAAATTACTAATATATCGTCGTATTAAATACCACCCTCCGTCCCATGATAATATATAAACTTTCCTTTTTGGGCGTCCCACAATAATATATACTTTCCTAAAATGGAAAGGAATCTTTACTATTCCCTCCACTTATTCTCTCTCCTACATTACTTTAATACTCACATCACCATTATAATTTACTATTCTCTCCACTCATTCTCTCTCCTATTTTATTTTCACACTCACAACACTTTTAATATAACTAGTACATCACCCGTGTGTTAAACACACGGGAAGAACACTTTTTAAAATTTACGTTAAACAACATAAAAAATTCAATTTTTTTATTAACATAAAAGTGAAACAGTAATGATCTTAATTAAAGATGATACTTTACTTGTAGAATTTTAAAACTTGAAATAGCGCTAAATATTGGTTTGGTATTTGTACAATCTTAAACCTAACTAAATAAGTATGGTTTTTCTAGGATTGTAGATTCTTTGTATATCCGTCAACCCATAAAAGTAATAAAAAATTGTGAGACCTGCATTAAGTGAACTAAATCAAATACTCCAATCAATAGCAAAACAGAGCACTCCTAATGAGATATAACCTTGGGAAAAAATTGTGTTAATCAATGTGAAAAACAATTACTCATACTTGCAGAAACACATAAACCGAATAAATCTTGCAACAAAAAACCGGATGTCATGAATATTGATTACCCCATTCAAAAGTTTTTTACAACTAAAATTAAAAAAGGCAAAAAATGAAATTGTTTTCAGTCAAACATACCCAAATAAAAGTTTTTTACAACCAAAATAAAGAAGTTGTTCAAATTATTATTTTGTCAAATCTATGACACTTGTGTCAATCTTCTTTGGTTTTATCCATCGATTCCATTCGAGCCTCTTAGACCTTCTAACTCTTGGGCCGAAGTGGGTGCCTTGTGCTTCATCTTCAACAACGGCTTCATTCACAACCTAACAAAGACACAACATTAGTACATAAATATTAAAAGAACTAAAAATAACATATAGTGCAAACTAAGTCTCTTTATAACCTCATTTTCAGCCAAAAGTGTATTTGCCTCTGCCTCATTTAAAGCATGGGACAAATCCTTCAATAACATATCACAATCATTAATCAAAAATTCACATTCGGGAATTCTTGGAACAATTTGTTTAGCCAAATGACATCCTCGCTTATTATGACCACTTTCATTGCACAAACTACATTTTTTGGTTCTTGTCCCTTGCGTTCCTTCCACTTCAAACCGCAAACAAAAATAAAAAAATTATAAATTACAAATACGCTTAAAATACCAATACATTATAACATTATAAGATAAATTAAAATAGTTTACCTCAATACCATCTTGTTCTTTACTCAATGGACAATCCCTTTTGTTATGTCCACTTTTGTTGCACAAACTACATTTTTGGTTCTTCTCCGATGTGATCCTTTCACTTCAACCCGCAACAAAAAATAAAAAAAATACTAAATAAGAACACGCTTAACATACCAACAAATTATATCATTATTCCATAAAATAAAATTGTTTACATCAACAATATCTTGTTCTTTACGCACCGGACATCCCCTTTTGTTATGTCCACTTCTCTTCTGAAACTACATATATATGACCTGGTATCATGCGAGGCTTCCTTGAACCTTCAACAAAAAATAAAAATAAATATAAGTATAATGTGCTAATGACGTACTGGCATCAAGGAATAATTGAAATGGTTATTGATGGGGGCCTGCACAAATATTGCACCATCAACACTCAACACCTGCTTCTTTCAATACTAATGATAGTGTAAAGGAGACCGAGTGTTTCCAGTCTATGCCTTACTAAAATGGGAACTCCTTGATTGGTAGATTAAACTTCTTGTACGAACAAACTAATGAATAAATGAGCAAGTAAGCAAAATTAAAAACCAATACAAGCCACCAACAATTACCACCAATGATTGTTATAAACGTAAGTTGGTTAAACACTTGTGAATCATGACAAATATCAAAGCTATTAGAAGTAAGAATCTATCACAACCACATGAAATCTTCTCGGTAGCATTCCTTTTCAATTGGACACTGTTACAACAATTATAATAGAAGCCACTATGAAACAAATGAATACAACAGTAACAATACATACAAAATTTAATATTGAAGATTCGGTCTTTAGTGATGTTGCAAACCCGATTTTGTAATTCCATCAGCAATTGAACCGGACTTTAGTTAACCAATACTTCTTCTAAACAGAGAGCTAAGATCTCGCAAAAAAAACAATAACAATTCCTAACAAAGAAACAATCAATTGACACTGTTATATGAGCTATGGTAGAGGAGTATTTCATATGCACTAAGTAAGAAATTGTCTATCATGGATTGAAAGCGACTTCTAGTATCATATACCAAACAAAAACTCGAAATTCATTTGAAAACCACAAATTAGAATAACAAACCTAGAGAAGCGTGTTCTAGTATCCTATAGCTACCAACTGAACAAATGAAATGACAAAATCGGATAAACAAATAAAAATATCACAAAGTTCCAATGCGGATGATTGAAATAGAGGAAAGGGTGATTCAATTGGATATGCAAATCAGAGACTAATGGTTAGGGTTTACATAAAATTGACTTTGTATTATTGATTTTAGTATACAAAATATGCATTACATTGTTTTAGCACCCCATTAGCGCTCAAAGAAACTACCTCCAAAGGGATTTTTATTGTCCAAATAGATAAGAACATATCAAAGAGATGAAATAGAAAATAAAAGGAAATAAGAAGAAATTAGTAGAGGAAATTGCGTTTAACTGGACGTTGGGAAAAAAAGGAAGACACTGAAGCGTCTAACAAACGATCGGGAAAGAAAGAGGGGGCGGCGACCGTGAATGGGGGAGGTGAGCCGAAGGTAGGTGAGGTTTTGGGGAAGAAAGGGTTTTGGTGCAATTTGTTAATTGCTGATGACGGAAGGGAGTAATGAGAAACAGAGAAGAAGAAGATTAGCGGTCAGAATAATAAACCGCTTATCTTATCGAGGAAGCTAGGCCATCCAAAAAAAAAAAAATCTTTATTGACATGAAAGTGAAATACATTATTTATGATCTAACTTAAAGAAATAAATACTTTTTTAAAATAACAAACATCTATGAATATTACAAATTTTGGAAAATTTCCTTATAAACAACATTTGTAGTTTCATTGGTGAGGTTTCCTTCATCATCGCACATTAATATCTTCAATCCATGGCGATTTGTGACCCTAGACAATGCAACGTATAACTGACCATGACTGAAAACAGGCTTCTTCAAGAAAAATCCGACATTTGAAAGAGATTGACCACGACTTTTATTGATTGTCATCGCATATGACACAACCAACTAAACCGTCGCCTCTGTAATTTAAATGGCAACCGTATATCTCCGGAGTCAATGTCATTCTCGAATAAATACGTATCACCAACATTACTACCGTTTAGAACTTTCCCTTCGAGAACATGATTTCCGAGCCTTGTAATAATTAACCTTGTTCCATTACATAACCCCGAACAATGGTCAATGTTTCTCAAGAACATGACTGGTGTACCGACCTTTAAATGTATTTCATGAGTAGGTAGACCGTAACACTTGATAGTGTTTAAAAACTCCGTCGAATGAAGATCTTCAAAGAAACTCGGAGTTATCTTCGTATTTGCAAATAGAATCGAACTTAAATAAGTCCTTTGTTCGCATTGGTTGTACGAAACCATATAGGCATTAATGTTCTCAACCACATCCAGGGTTGGAGCAAGAATGGCTCTTCCCTCAGAATAATCGTGATCATTAAAATGATCAAATAAATTGGGATATGTGCTTTCAACAATAGACTTGATGAAATCATCTCGACTCATTAACAATCAAGTCATCGTGAATCTTTATTGTGGCTTCACCATCATTATCATTACCATATGACCCATCCCCAACACTCAATATCCACTCGAGAAAGCCTTGAGTTCTAAACCACTTTCATCATTTTCAATTTGTTGTAGTCTCATATTCTTGGAAAGCCTCAAAACTTTGACATGAGACCATAAATATGATGAATTGATCGTGGCCATAACAACATCTTGTCTGGTACCTTTAGGAATGATCGGAAGTATCTCGACGGAAGTCTCCACCCATAACCAATGTCTTGCCTCCAAACGGTTGATTCAAACTATCTCGTGTGATTGAACCTCATTATGTCCCTCAACGTTCGTCCAAAGGCTTCAAAACAATATCTATGAACCATAGGTGCTTCATCCCAAATTATAAGCTTAGTTTTAATCATAAGCTCACCAAGAGGAGTACCTTGTTTGATATTACATGTTGAATCTTCATCCAAAGTTAATGGAATTGCAAACCTGGAATGACCAAGACGACCATTATTGGGAGTAAGAGTGATGCTATACCACTTGATGCCACATTTAATACGATTTCACCCTTAGATCGTAACGCCGATGAAAGAATCTTCCACAAAAAGTCTTTCCAAGCCCACCCGCATCCATATAAAAAGAAAACTCGTCCAACATCAAGATCAATGTCATTCATAATAAGGTTGTAAGCATGCCTCTCGTTCGTCGCACATAATTCCAATAATCGCTTGTGCTCACTCTCCAATGAATTTCTATCATAGTTCAACTTTTCTAAAATCATTCTATTGTTGTAAATAGTGGGATCAAAATCGCTTGGATAAGGCATATCAGAAAGTCACGAAGGCTTTTTCCTCTCGCTACGCAAAAGTTTTTCAATCTCCAAGAGAGTAAGATTTTTGATTTCTTCATCGCTTAGTTTAAGTCCTAGAAAGAAGAATATATATATTAACCGGTATTAGAGAGTAAGTAAATAGTTTAGAATTAAGTTTCTATGGGAATTTGTAGAAGAGAACAAAATAAATAAAATATATTATAAATTATAAATTAAATTGGCTAGAGTATAATGGATTACCTTCATGATCTAAAAGACGTCTTTGATTGTAAAGAATGTCATCTCGACAAAAATTCAAAGCAACTATGCCAAACATATTCAGCCTTGAGTAAGATCCCGACATCAATAAACGGACAAACATGGTTCTCAATGATGAAGCACTTCCCCATTGACTTGCCTCTTTTATACCATCAACGTACTCCTTATCATCATCAAGCAAACCCAAAGCATAACATGCATCTCTAAAAGAACCATGTTGTTGATTACCAACACGTCTAATTTCCTCATAAGAAGTTGGACCGCGCACAAAATTAAGCAAAGTTCTCAAATAATATAATTCACCTTGTCCAGAGCTACAAAAATATACGACCAATCTTGAAACCACGTTTTCTAGGATCCCACCTTCTTTCTTTCGATTCCAAACAAATTTTGTAGGGAACTCAAAGATATGTCAAACTCTTTGCTAGATCTCCATATTTTTCATTTGCTTCCATCCATGCAAGAAACATACTTTCTCGTGAAGTTGGACGATCTAGCACCGTGTCAATTGCATCATCATCTTGGAAGACAATATTTTGTTCACCCGTAGATGGAAAGACAGCTTTTCAATGTAAGGGTTTCGTAATGAATTTCATAACCCAACAATCTCCAAGAAGCTTCACAAGGTGATATGAATCTACAATCTAAGTAATTCTTAATCTCATCAACAATTGCTTTGCCGCCATCATCATTAGTCCGTCTTACAAAATGTTACAAAGAACTCTATCTTGTCCTTTCGCTTACATATTTGCAAAGATATTTGATAGACCTTGACCGATTGCACCATTCAACATTGACATGAGCACCATATTTCATCAACAACACCCGATTGTGAGGGACTACATATCTCGTTGTCAAGGTTAACTCCCTTCACAACTACCGTACGACCATTTTCTCGGGCGCTTGTAAATTGCATATCCATCTTCATCAATGATTGTCTTCTCACGTAATTTCTTTGGAAAATATTTGGTGCAACGACCCTTAGCCACGCATGGAGAGTTATGCCCCGCTTTCCCACAAGGACCATGAATCATCAAATCCTTCACAAAGATTGTAATATCATGGATCTATAGATTCATCCTAATCTCACAGATATTATTTTGTCTATTCTATCTACGTAGAATCATCGTGTTTACGATCAAGCCATAAGATGATATGAACATGTGGCGTACCACGTTTCGATACTCAATTGTGTAAATAATCGTAACAATTAGAAATTATAAAACATAAGCCGATAGTAACATTAATTTTATATAATAGAAGAAATAAAATTATGTTAAAAAATATAAAATTCAATTCATAAAATGGAAAATAAGAGATGAAATAAATTCATACCGCTAGAACTTTTCCAAAGATTTCTTTCTTTTCTAGATCATCCATCAATTCATCTAACTTGGCTTTAAAAATACCGCACATAATATCGCCCTATCTTGTGGTTGTTTGCCATTCTTTCTTAGGAATCGTTGAACTTCGTGCCATTTTGGATTACATGTGAATGTAATTAAAAGATTAGGATAACCAATCCATCCGCAAATTGCCATTGCATCTTGATAATTTTGGATCATGAATCTCGCACCTCCAACAAAGCTAGATGGCAAACATATTCTTTTGCCACGAGTTGAAGGGTCATGTTCTCCCTTAGCAAGAGCTTCACCAAACCTTTATACATTTCACATCGTAGTTGCTTTTGATGTGTCCTCATAAAAGTCAAACGTCCCGCTCGACCATTGTCCATGTATCAACTAAGTATTGTTGAAACAATCTTTCTGACCGAAAAATATTATCGTACTCGACTCTCTTTGATGCATCCTATAAGCAAAGTACTCTCTCATGCTCAATTTATAGCGTTTGCCATCTCGTTGATTCGGTTTGGACATCCCCGAGAAAAATAGATTCTCGATAACCATCTTGTCCAAATAAAAATAGCAAGGGATATTGCAAGCCTAAGTAAGAAGGATGAAGCTCTGCTATCCTTCAAGCAACCCCGTCTCGAGTCTCGATAACAATATCCCTCTCTCCAATTGAATTCTCGAAATCTCCGACCAATAACAATGCAACATCATCTTTAGTTGGTAGATCATAGCATCGACCATCGCTTTACGCCTAGCAATTAGTTTCGCCTCAAATTGGTTTCATTTTTTTCTTGCAAGGAGTCACGAACCATTCGAAATGACTTCACAAGAACATTATTCTCATCAAGAATCTTCTTCAAATCATTAACAATCTCTTCATGCAAAAGCTTCTTAATTTGATCTTCCCTATTTTGTTTCATTAAATAAGAAAATGTAAATATTAAAAAAACAAAATAATGATGCATTAAATAACACAAAAATAGTTTAGAAATTATAGACATACCCAATGCAACGAATTCTATTGTCAACTTCATGCTCCGTGTCATAAATATACAACCGAGCAAATTTAGGAGGGTTCCTTCAGCTTGGTATCAAACCACCAATGTAATGGTAGTTCGACCATATAATTTGAAAACAGTGGACTATTTCCCTATTAACACCATGATCAATCTTACCTCCCATAGAAGTAAATGAGAACATCATATTATAGGATCGAATGTTTGACTTAAAAAGTCGACTTTTCTCGTAATCGCCATATAATAAATCTTTAAATAACTTCTAAGTTCAGCATTCGAGGTAATTGAACTTTTCCATGCATACAACAACCGTAATACTTTGGTGCCAACGTTGACTTGAAACGTTTATTCAACCTCTCCGCATACCAAAACATTGCATTGCAATGGGGACATACGTGTAAAGGGTCACCAAAATCCATGTAAACTATATGGGAAAAGAATATTTATTAAAACTAATATAAAAATATAATATTGAACATAGTTTTGAACATAATATTATAAATAAAAATAATGTAAAACGTACCTCCAAAGAAAATAATTATCATCATCCAAATTATTGAGATTAAATGGAACCGGGGAAATAAATGAGCCTAAATAATTGAAAAAAATTAATATTATTAAAATAATTAAAAATAATGTAATAAAATTTCTTATATAAAGATAAAGATTAGGAAAACAGAATTACTCTTTCGTTTTCTATTCTTATTTGGATCACAGTTCAATCTGGACTTTGAAGGCTTTTCTCGAGGAGTAGAATTAGAAACAATGGACTGATCGGAGGCGATATCTGTATAAAGACATAACTTTAAATTAGAAGTGAATTTAAAAAATTAAAAACACAAAAAAATTACAAATGAAATTAGAAATTTGAAATATACTAATAATAATGAAATATTTACCAATTTTGCTTTTTGACTTAGCAAGAGTAGGTGTAACAAATGAAAATCCTTCATCATTGGTCAAGTCAATTATTTCGACGACGGTGTCCCTATAAAAAAGTAAAAAAGGGAATAAATTTTTAAGTCAGTTGGGAAAGATAAAAATTTAGAAATGGGAAGGAATAGTTACCCTTTACCGATATTTTGTTTTTTTTAATAAATTGAGATTCATCGCGCCTTCAATTTTTGTGACTTCAAATTAAATACTTGTGAATCGAAGGGGTGTTTCTTGCGGTAGTTCAATTACCATTGTTTGAAATACTACTTCTTACCACATTCCCGTCATATTAAAGATAAATGATTTTGTCAATAAGTGTTATAAATATTGACAAAAAGAATATGTACCATTACCATTAGTTATATCCGAAAATGGCATGATTTGAGAAGATTGACGGGAACTTGTTGTCGATGAAGCCACAGCATTATATTATGTTGAACATTATTTTCTCGCAAAAAATGATATGTCAACAAAATAAAGCACAAAATAGGTACATTTTTTTTTTGGCTTTAATTAATATATAAATGACACTATGAAACGAAAATTGTCTAGGAAATTTGTTAATAATAATAAAAAAAAAAGTAGAGTAATTTATAAGACAATAATATTGTAAAGCCAAATAAAATGATTGGAATAAACACACACTTTAACTACAGCTGTTTTTCCCAAGCCCGCCCAAAAAAAAAAACCAACCCATTTAAAAAAGCCCAAATTCAAATAAACTAACCTAATTTTCCCTACGTCCGGAATAGATTTTAGAACCATCCAGTAACAAACCCTAAATTTCAACGCCGACCTATACCCTTTCGTTCCCAAACCAATACTCGATGAAGGGCGTCGAAAATGAGGTTCCAGTTATGGATAATCAAGGGTTGATTGATAAGATCGAGGGTGATTGTTTACGCCTGCTTCTCCTTCTCTTCCAAAATTCAGTTCCCAATATTTCGAAGGTATAATTTCTAAGAACTACTTATCAATTTACTTTTGATTGTAATTTTAATACTTGAATCGATTTATGTCAAATATTTTTGAATCAAGGGGTTATTGTTTAAGACTCCATTTTTTTTTTGATACCAAATTCAGCTTCTTTGATTTCGAAGGTAAAATTTCTTAGATCTACTAATAAAATTACTTTTTAATTCACTTTTTAATTGTAATTTTAAGGGTTGGGACCAAGATCGAGGGTGATTGTTTACGCCTGCTTCTCCTTTTGAAGACACAATTCAGTTTACGACTCCATTTTTTTTTAATCAAAATTCAGTTCTCTGATTTCGAAGGTAAAATTTCTTAGATCTACTAATAAATTTACTTTTTAATTTACTTTTTAATTGTAATTTTAATACTTGAACCCGATTTAGGTCACATATTTTTAATAAAGAGTCGTCTTCAATATATTTTTATTACTTCCATCTGTTTTAGGTCTAATACTTTGAATCAAGTTTGCTACTTTTTTTATAAAATATAAGAATTATTGATCGAAGACTGCAAGAAACATTGTTATGATGTAATTTTAAAGTCCTTTTTTTTTCAAATTGATTTTGTTGTCTAATGATTATAAATAATATCTTCATGACTCGTGGTGTATTCAAAATGAACCCCAAATTTTTGATACGAATTTATTGGGAATGTATTTGCTTTAAAATAGGAAATTTTGACAAATAAATGAAACCCTTATTTAGGATAACTAAAAGCTTACTGTATGTAATGAAACTAATAAAAATAAAAATTGATAAGAGAAAAGGACAAAAGTCTAATATATATATTAAACATAAATAGAAAAAAAAATACAAACCGACATAAAACAAAAAAAGAAATACGTAAAACAGAAAATAAAACTTGATTTAGTGAACAAAAGAACCACCCTCCCCACCATAAGAGCCAACAGATGCCCCACCACCACACCCACCATCACCCTTATCAAAAGGTTTCTTCTTCAAATCATTCTTTTTACAAAGAGGGGGATCAAGAGAACCAAATAACTCTAGGATGTTCCTAAAGTATTCGCCTAAGGCTCTATGTCACCCCTAGATGCATTAGAAAAATTAGATGACTGCTAGCATCGATAGCGTCCGTAACAATGAGTTGTGACCCATACGTCGCAACTTACGACCAGTGCAAGGCTTGAATGGGCATCGTAGGACATTTTAGAGCAAAGAGTCGTTATAGTTTGGTATACGAATGTGCCCAAAGTAAAGCTTCTTAGTGGTTTCGAGAGAATGCATGATTCTCGCTCCTCGGTGTCGAATCAATTTCTTCGAGTAAGAGGAGCCATTTTCATCACACATTTTGCGGTTCTAGAGAACAACTAAGGATGGAATTATATAAGGGATGGTATTGGAAGGGTAGATACATATATATACCCAAAAATGACCAAATCCATATTGATGAGTAAAGATTAATTACCAACAACCTGTTATAGGGAAATGGTGAACATTAAAGCCAAATACATACATTAAATACACTAATAGCGGTTGTAGGTTAATAATGTAAAGATATCTGTCATTAATATAAGGATTACATCTTGGAAACTTGAGTAATCATTACACATGTAGACCTAGTTGCTTTCTATAGAGTTACTAACCTATGATGCATTTATTAAATTTGCGGTACTTCTATTTAATTAATAAATAACACAGAGAAATATTAATGTTCAAATGAATGGTAAACACTGTTTAAAATATATAATTTGTTTAACTAACAAAAACTCTTTTAATGTATAAATAACATACACTCTTTTAAATAACTTAAGTAAATATAAATGTTTATTGTAATTATAATTATAATTAGATAGAAAAGTACTAACAAAAAAATTTAATAGCAATCTAGTATTAAAACGTAATTATTTTTTAGAAATAACTGATTATAATGAAAAAACAGAGATAGAAAAATAAAAAATAAACTTGGAATTTGTAGTATAATCTTCATCCTCTTAAACTTCAGCCGAGAACTAAACAAATAAGAGGTGAAATGATAATAGAAAATGGTAAAAATATAGTTTTTTATTTGTGAAAAATAAAAAAATGGAAAAAATTTAGGACATACCAATATCATCATTTTGAGACTTCCTCTTCTTGCATATTATCATTGACTTTGTGATCTTCATTTCTATTGTAATACTTAATATTGCGGTTTGTTTTTGTAAGATAATAGAATTTTATAACTGATTGGAGTTTAGTAAAAAACTATTCCTAGACTGTGATATACACTTATATAAAGGAGTCAAGTGATTATGGGAGTGGAATTCAAAGAGTCAAGTTAAGCTAGACATAAGAATTGTACTTAAAGCATTTTTTAAGCTACAAAATTAGGTATAGATAATCTAGTGTAATTGAACTATTATAGATTTAACAAAAGTTAATTTTGATGTCATTTCGATTAAAATAAGTGGTTTTCATTACGTAATAGCGTAAATAAAAAGAATGTATTTTTAATGAATCATTATAACTTAGAATTTCCATAAATTATAATCTATTTTATACGTATATTAATTGTGGATACTATATTTGATTTAAAAACTGTTTTAATAAACATTAATTTCTTCATAAGATGATTGGATACATGACTAAATGACATTGCAAAAACATTGTACACTGAAAAATTGATGTTTATGTTTCAATTTTTATTAGAAAACGACTTACATGAAAAGAAGGTACTTTAATAGCATCATTGAAATGTAAATCATTTGTAACTTAAAGTATATGACATAAAGAGTATAGATAATATTTTTTGAGTCGTAATTGATTTTATTCTAACAAAATGTTTGATTATGCATTTTGTTTTCCAAGAAATCTTGGAGATAATTTTTGTATGGAGATCTACCATAGTGGACTTATGTTAGAGGAGAAGTAAGTTTCTCTTATATACATCTTCCATTGTCTTAAAAACATAATCAAGGATATGATGTTCATGTATTTTAATTTGAAATGAATAAAGTAGACACATTGATTGAGAATTAAAAATGATTGAATAAGGTTGCTCAGATTTTATGTTTAGCAAACTTATTATTGTGATTTGATTTTTTAAGATTTCCTTGATTCTGTTTAGAGGGAAACATGATTAGGGATTTGATTTTAAGGAATTTTTAAGTGAAATGATTTAGTTGGTAGAAATAAGTTAAATAGGGAAAGCATTATAATTTGAACAATAAGAACATGTCAGGTAGTATAAAATTGATATCTAAAAAAAAAACAAAAAGTAAATGTAAAAACACTTTAACATTCAAAAAAAAAGGAAATAAGTGAAAACAAAATGCATAAAACTATTATAAAATCTAAATTAAAAAAAAAAAGAAAATCCAAAATGAATTACAAATCCACAAATTACAAATAACCAAATCAGACAAAATAACACAATTGTTCAAATGATAATGTTCCAATAAAATTAACCAAAAAACACTAAAGACTGTAAAATTTTCGCCTTTTCTCAATCTTGATTTCATACATGCGAATCCCATCCTTGTTAGATGATCCACCATCACCTGTTAATGTGCTTGTCGCAGTGTCTTCAAATGACAAAAATCTCCTCTTCAAGCCAACATTTTCTGGGGTCTTCTCTTCATTATCACCACAAGAATCATTTATCTACATTACAAAAATGATAAAAGTAAGAAAAAAATAAAATAAAATTTGAAATGAAAAATAAAATTAAATAGCTTTGTCAAGTTTATTACCTCAATAACTTCATCACCAGCCTCCTTAATAGCTGCTAATACATCAATCCTCTACAAAAAAGAGAACAACATTAATAAAGAAAATCATTTAAAGTACATTTGCAATGGTTATTTCAAAACCTAATACAAACCTTTTTGACCTTAATTTTTTCCTTAATATATTTATCCACCAAAGATTTCCCATGAAAGCAGGATCCGTAAGAATAATTTTGATCTTTACCACTTAAATTAACATCCCTCAGATGAACCTTGAAAATAGCAGTTTTGCCTACTATGGCAATGATTTCATCTGGACAATGGGGTAAACAATATTCCTTTTTTCCACTTTCTGTAATCTGAAAGAAATGAAAATAAGTGAAACTATTAGTAGATAAAATATTAAATAAATGACTTCAATTTAATAAAATAAAATTAAATTATTTTTAAAAACCTTAATATAGTGGTCCTTTAGCTCCACGCTAGATTGACCAACCAATGTTTCACAAAGATCTGTCCCATAGAATGAATTTCGCCGTCTCATCACCAGAGTGAACATTCACCTTCACTTTATATCTTGGAATGGCCTTGGTTATATTGTTGTTACAACCTTTGCAAAAATAACCGCTTTCAACAGAATCCAACTTATGCATACAAACCTTACAACTAATAAAAGACCAACATCCATCAATGAAAACTTGGAAATTTGACCTATCACCCAAAAGTATCCTTCCTTCAAAATATAAAAGAAATGAATGAAGATACGAATTCCTTTAAACATGAACAGAAACAGAAATAAAAGAGCAAAATTATTTAAAAAAACCTCCTTGCATTCCGGAAGATCGGCTACGGTCAAAACGTTAGCGAAACCACTTTCAAGTTCATCATAACTGGAATAAGCATTAGATGACTCAATTTGACTGATCTTATGAGAAGATCCAGATTCAACTGCAAACAAACTATGAAATTTGGAAGAGAAAATATATTAGCATATTAGCACATTAGAATATTAATATAAAATATGAAAAGGTAAATAAAAAAAATAATCAATGAACAAATTTACTACCTTTTCATTCGGCAATTTCGAACAATAGGATCAACATGTAGTTTAGTAGCAAAAAATGCATTTGAGATTGAAATTTTACCTAAAATCATATAATAATAATAGTTAGTTATATTCACATTAACATCAGAATAATGATGAGATAATTTATACTATAGAACAATATGGTATAGAATACATTACCATCATAACTTTTGGTTTACACAACCGAATCAAAACAATCAAAGGAGAATCACCACATGTTTCAATGAGACTAAACATCTCATCAAGATAATCACCCCAAAGAGTACGGTTTAAAGAGTTGTTCTGGGAAAAAAAAATTTGTCAATAAAGGAAAAAAAAAATTACAAATAGTACATCAAAGCTGTGAAACATATATACTTCAAATGAAATAAGTAATTACCCAATGTCCTCCAATACGACTTCTATTAACTTTTCACTGGACTTGTACGTTGGTTGTGAATATGTTTCACTTTGCTTTTTCGACCAATCTCCCAACAACATCTAAGAAAAGGTTAAATTTAAAAAATTAATGTAGAAAAAAAAAAAGGAACTGGATAAAAAATAGTTAAAATAAGAAATATAAATACCTATCAAGCCACAATCATCAACATCCGTTAAAGCTAGTAAATCTGGAAAAGACATTAGGGAAAAAACCTTTTTGGGAAACCTAAGCCCGTAATCGAATAAATATCGATCTTGTTAAAGAAGATGATTTTCAAAGGATGTTCAAGAATGCGATACTTTCCCTGTTTTCAACCACACTGAAATTAGAAATGTAATATACCGCACATTCATTCATTTTAGGACCATATTTATGCATAAACATTTTGGGAATTGTTGCTTGAATCCTTGCACCACTGAAATATAAAAAAAAGTTTCATAAGATGATGTAGAAAGAAAGAGTTCTTCAACCGAGACTACATCTTTGCATATAACAAAATGTGTAACTTACCTCTGAATCCACAAGAATTAACTCGAAACTTTCAGTATCTTCACACCTTCTCTAACTTGAACTTTGTACTTCCTAGCCACACGAACATTGATAACCCGGTCGGATCTTCCCCTACGAAGGTCTTTTAATAGTGATGCGAGAGCAGGACATTGTTGAATGAAGATGAATGAAGAAGAAGAGAGAGAAGTAAAAGAAGAAGAGAAAGGAACAAATTTGAAATGGAACTGTGTAACTATTTATATGTGATGTAAAACGATTGGACTTCAATTCTTATTTACATATTTTAATTTTTTATTGCTGGGGTTGTAAAAATAATTAAGGGGTATGCTAAGCAATTGTTGCCTTCTTTCATTTTCGAATTGGAGTTGTAATAAGTATATAATTATTAGGAACTGTTTTTAAGTAGAAATTATATTAAATGTTCATTAGAAATTCGAGACAGCATGCTTGTTAACTTAATGGTGAATCAGGTTAGTATTAATTACACAGTTTAGGAATACGAAGCATTTTTATTTCCATATTTAGATTTCATTTTTCCCGCCCAAATTTCTGTTTTAGGAAAGAATCCTTATTCACTTCAGCCATTATATAGTTATAGATAATTTCTCCTTAATTTTCGTGCAAAACCCAAAAGTCTATAAATTTCTGGGGAGGAGGGAGTATGTAATAAATGTTTATCTTTATGGGCCTTGAAATTAGGTTTACGGCAATGCTGGACTGGGCCCAAATGATTGTATGAAAAGCTTGGAAGGACCTTTACATTGCTTCTTATTTTCGACTTTCCCCTGACAAATATTTGCGTTATAGGTTGAGCATTTGGGTACTAAATGGGCTTTTGGCCCAACGGGATTTCTAGTTTGGCCCATTATGTCTCTGGGATGTAGCCCAGGTGGCCCGATTGGACTTTGACTAGGTTCATTGACCAAAAAGAATTGTCCCACTCTTTTTATAGGAGTAATTAGGGTAAACTTGTAAATCCTATCTTTTGATTTAAAAATATAAATATTTTGCTATCTCCTAAAGCCTCATTATTTAGAGTTCAAGATTCATGAGAGAAAACACAATCTGTTTTTTAATTCAAGAAGAGTTTTAAGGTGTTCAAAAGTAAATTTTGGGATAGACCAAGTTTATCAATTCGGTTTCGGTGGTTCTCGTTTGATAATCTGAATCTAATATTCACTTGGTATTTGATATCTGAACAACAGGGGCGGATTTAATGCATTAAAAGGGGGTGCACGTGCACCCGGTCAATTTTTATTTCTAGTTTTAAGAAATTATAAAAAATGTACACTACTTATTAAGTGCACCCGCATATAAGATTAGTTAATTTTCCCATTTATTATTGACAGGTCTTATGATTAGTTCAGTTGGTAAGGTGCTATAGTTTATTACTAATGATCAGGTTTCAAAATCCTATTAGCTACAAAAAAATTTTACTATATCTTTGTTTTTTTACTTCTTCATGACATAAACTTATTTTTTTCAAGTAAACAATAAGAAGAAAACGGTGGGTTAAAAATAACATATGTTAATAATTAACTAATGTTTAAAGTTATGTAATATAATTTATTTGCGTTTGAAAAAAAATAGTTTGTACTTTTATAGTGTAAATTGTGCACCCGCTGTCAAAATATCCTAGATCCGCCACTGTATCTGAAATCTGAGGTCGGAGATATAAAGCTAGGGTTATGTTATCATAAGATAGCTAATCTAGCACAATCTGAAAATCCAACAGTCTCATATAATAGTCGGTTCTAATGATCTAAAAGGATACACAATTTGACATTGCATGAGATAATAATTTTGTTAGATTTTAGAGCTGTACATATGTATTTTGACTTCGCACATTAAAAAGTATATATTCCGTTGCCCGTGAATATAAATAACCAATGTTCGTGAATCAAGTATATATGTATATTCTTAACTTACGTTATTATTTGTTATTATTTGTATACCTATTTTCTGCTCTTATTTGGGGCTGTAAATGAGCCGGGCTCGAGCCGAGTCGAACTTTGAAGTTTCGAGCTCGAATAAAAAATATCGAGCTCAAGCTTTTCTCGAGCTCGAGCCCAAAATGCATGTTCGAGCTCGGCTCGAATCAAGTTTCGAGCTTTTCGCGAGTTGGCTCGCGAGCTGCTCGAACTCGAGTTTTAACGAGCCGAGCTCGAGCTTCAACTTATTTTTTGAAAAAAAATCTGAAATCAAACGAGCTTTTAACGAGCCGAGCTCGAGCTTCGACTTATTTTTTGAAAAAAAATCTGAAATCAAACGAGCTTTTAACGAGCCGAGCTCAAGCTTCGACTTATTTTTTGAAAAAAAAAACTGAAATCAAACGAGCTTTTAACGAGCCGAGCTCGAACTTCGACTTATATATAATATATATACTAAAATTTATTCGAACTTTTAACGAGCCGAGCCCGAGTCGATCTCGAACAGAGCTCGTCGAACACGAGCCGGCTTGAAAAAAATGACGAGCTTAAAATCTGTTTTCATTTCAGTGAAAGTTGATCGACTCGAGCTTGGCTTCTTTCAACCGAGCTCTTCCAAGCTCAGTACTCGATTCGTGTAACAGCCCTACTCTTGTCTTGTTATAGCATTAGACCATCCCTCACCAAAATTATTCGTTTGTATACTGACGAGTCAGCGACCAGAGACAGACTAGATAGATAAGGGGTGCAAAGAAGTGGGGCAATAAAAGGGCGGTGGGATGTTATATCATTCACAATTGAGGAATTAAAAAAATCCCACATTCCTTTGATTGTAAAGATGTAATGGGGACATGCGATGCGGGCATGTTAAGCTTAGTTGGTTCTCCCATCATTATTCAGTTAGTTCCGATCTTCTTTTCTACTTTACGTTACCCTCAATTCATTCATTAACTTTCTACAGCTAGCTACCAATTAATCCCATTGAATTTTATTTTTAATTGATGATCAATCATTTCTATTATAAAAGTCCACATATACCCTCCTGCCAAACTAAAATGCTCATAATTATTCTCATTTATTACCCCATTTTATTTAAATAAATTAGTTATTATAAAAATCTCTTTGTTTAAAGCACAATGATTATTTTATTATTTTGTTTATTAATTTCATTTTTTTTATTTATTTTTTATTTAATTGTAAGATTTATGTTATCAGAATAAATAAATAAAAGTTCACGTTAAATATAGACATAATAGAAAAGTATTGCATTACATTTTTATTAATTTATTAAATGGTCGAAATTGGGACAGCCAAAATTAAAAATATAACCAATATAAATAGAACTTAAGGAATGGAGTAACTAAATCCATTATTTTGGGTAAATACTAAATACAGGGAACGAAAAATTTCAATCCTACCCTTGCCTGTCTCGTGTGGGTATACACGAGATGTTCGGTACTATTTCGCGTCAATCTGCACGAATGTTGATGAATCGCCATAGAAATAGAAAGAGTTTGCCGGTGCAAAAGCTCCTCGTCGGTCGCCACCAACTTCAGTTGAGATTGACTACCCATTTTCTTGCTCTTCGATCCATTATTAGATGTACCCTTCTTGTTCATACATATAAATCGATTCCCCATTTTTTCTCAAGTCAAAATTCAAACTGTAAGCACAATATCTTTGTCAAAATCAGAAACACATTTCTTGCTCGTATGATTGATTTGGTGGAAAAAACTGAAAAGGGGAAGAGTTAGGTGGTGAGCTTTCAATGAAGAATCAGATTAATTAAGATTTGGAGCTTAATTTTCATACATCTTCTAATTATGCTTGTTCTTGAATTAGGGTTCTTGAATTAGTGACGCCATTGATGCCTCCCGTAGGTTGTGGATCTACACGAGACACATCTCATGTAGATCCACACGATATGTGTCTCATGTGGATCCATACGAGACACATAACTTAAAACCTTAAATAATGACACACATTTGTAACTCAATTTTCATTTGGATTTTGAGAAAATTCATAGATATTAAAAACACTTTAAATGTCATTTATAATGTATAAAAAAATTAAAAAAAAATAAACGAGGTAGCTGTATACCATTTTCACAAGATCGGGACACATAAAACCCTAAAAATCCTAAATAATGGCAATATTTGTAACTCAATTTCCATTTGGATTTTGAGGATTGTTATAGAGATGAAAAACACTTTAAATGTCATTTAGAATGTAGAAATAAATTAAAAAAAAATAAACGAGGTAGCCGTATACCATTTTCACAAGATCAGGACACATAAAACCCTAAAAACCCTAAATAATGGCACATATTTGTAACTCAATTTGCATTTGGATTTTGAGGATTGTCATAGAGATGAAAAACACTTTAAATATCATTTATAATGTAGAAAAAAATTTAAAAAAAAATAAACGAGGTATCCGTATACAATTTTCACAAGATCGGGACACATAAAACCCTAAAAATCCTAAATAATGGCACATTTTTGTAACTCAATTTCCATTTGGATTTTGAGGATTGTAATAGAGATGAAAAACACTTTAAATGTCATTTAGAATGTAGAAAAAAAAATAAAAAGAAATAAACGAGGTAGCCGTATACCATTTTCACAAGATCGGGACACATAAAACCCTAAAAACCCTAAATAATGGCACATATTTGTAACTCAATTTCCATTTGGATTTTGAGGATTGTCATAGATATGAAAAACACTTTAAATGTCATTTAGAATGTAGAAAAAAATTAAAAAAAATAAATAAATGAGGTAGCCGTATACCATTTTCACAAGATTGGGACACATAAAACCCTAGAAACCCTAAATAATGGCACATATTTGTAACTCAAATTCCATTTGGATTTTGAGGATTATCATAGAGATGAAAAACACTTTAAATGTCATTTAGAATGTAGAAAAAAATTAAAAAAAAATATGCCAATGTAGCTGATCCCCAGGAGAGAGTGGGAAGTCTCTCAAGATCCATGCATAGAGAAAGGTAGGCTGCGGGCACCTTATCCTGACTCTTGTCCACGAACATCGTGAAACCCAAGAGGTGCAGGATATACGCAGAAGCACGCTGGGCATCAGTCATGTGCCCTATACGGGAAGAAAAGAGACGCCAGACATAGGTGTCTAGTGATCTTGGGATAGGTCGATATTTGAATCCGGATATCGAACAGGTGCGCTCTGCGGGTGATACCTGTAAATTGAAGATGAAACAACACATTTTAGTACAAGAGATGAATGTATATAGTTAATATAGTCTTGAAATTGATAATATATAACAACATACCCAGGATATGAAATACGTCGTGTAACGTAATGGTCATCTCCCCCCACGGCATGTGGAACGAGTTAGTCTCAGGAGACCACCGTTCCAAAAATGCCGTCATCAGCGCATGGTTAGGCCTCTGAATGGTGGCATCGTGCAGCTGCTGGATGCCCGATGCATCAACGAGGGTCAGCCAGGCTCTATTAGTAGCCTCCAGATCATCACGCTTGAACCTGTTTATTCCAAACAAAAAATATAATCAATACTCGAGATCGAGAAAAGTACGAGATGTATAATTAATGGAATATTTAGAGTGTGTTCCAAACAACTTCAAGATTTTAATAAATTCACATAAATGATTATCTTACTTTTGCAGATGCAGCAGTCTCGTATGAAAAGTCACCACTGACTCACTAGTGGCGTTCCTCCAAATCTCTCGGGCTCTGTGATCACCAAACCCGTATATAAGTGAAACATTCTCTGGGCCGCCACCAGGTCACTCGAACGCGCCATGATGGTGGCTCCTCCTCACCTGCACCCTGCCTCCTCCTCCGTCCCTGCCCTCTAGCCACATCCCTCCCCCTCCCCCTCCCATGCCTCAAAGGTCTAACATCATGTATCTCCTCCTCCTCCTCCTCCTCATCATCATCATCATCCCTCCCATCCTCCTCATCATCATCATCCCCACCCTTCTGCTCCGCCTCCTCATCCTCCTCACCACTATCATCAGAATCAGAAGATGCCTCATCATCTCCTACATCCTCCTCACCACTATCATCAGAATCAGTATCAAGCTGCTCAGTCTGCTCAGGCTGCAAAGTCCTATCATGATCATCTCCTATATCCTCCTCAATCTCAAGCTCAGACCCACGCACGATAGTCCTATCATGTATCCTTTTGCTGCGTTTATCTACTTTAGCTGATGTCTCGGCCTTCCTCTTTCTATTGGACGCGATCATACGTTCACGTGCCTACAAAAAACAAATAAGAGACAATAAATTAGCTATTTAGCATTTATAACTGAATATGAACGATGTAAAGGAAAAGAGTGGACACTGGGCACATCTCGTGTGAGTTCACACGAGATGCATCTCGTGTGAACTCACACGAGAAGAATCTCGTGTGAACTCACACGAGATGCATCTCGTGTGAACTCACACGAGATGCATCTCGTGTGAGTTTACACGAGATGCATCTCTCCAGTTTGGTTAAATTTCCAACATTGCTTTTAGCACTCATAAATAACTCACTGTAATCCTACAATGGTTCGGTCACATTTGAATCTCCAGTTTGTGCTTAGTCAAACTAAAGGATCGAACACTCTTCACTTTCTAAAAAAAATAAAACAGATTTCATTATTTAATCTGAAGTTCATTTGATGATATTTTTTTAGATCTCTAGTATAGATATAGGCATTAAATGTCGATTGATATAAAACTCTGTGGCACTGATACAACATTCGATATTCCTTAATCTTTCTTTCACAAAGTTTAAAATGACACTAAAGACAATTAAAATATGAACCCACATACAAAAAAAAAAGAGAAAAAAAAGGCTCTCTACACACTTCACTTCCTATCAATCAAGCTAAGATTTCTCGTGTGAACTCACACGACATGATTTTCGTGTGAACTCACACGATTTCAGCCATTAAAATCACCTTAAACCCAGTTCATGAAAGACGTCGAAATCAATGGCAAATCAATTGAAGCAATCAAAAATATGTGCCATTAGACATTGGGAATTTAATGAACGTAACATTAGGTTAAAATTAGGTTCAAATCGAATTACCTTCTTTACAGGCACGGTGGTAGAAGCGGAGGCGGCGGCGATGGCAGTGGTGGTAGCGGCGGCGAAAGTTTCGGCAGGGACGACCGGAATTTTTACTCGAGTCATGGCCGATTGATGTATTTGTTCGTCGTAATGAGAGAGAGAGAGAGGGAGGGGAAGAGGGAGCGTGTTTTTGAATTGTGATTGTGAAATGAAAATATATATATATATATATATATATATATATATATATATATATATATATATATATATATAAATGGATATTTTCGTCAATTGCGTCGTTCCCTGTACACGGATGGTTTTCTGTATTTAACTATAACCATTATTTTGTTGAGCAATATTTCAACTTTTATAGTGTGTTAGTCCATTAGAAAACTAAAAATATTATCAAAACAAGATTTCCTTTATTAAAATAAAACTTCTTTCTATAAAAAGGTAAATAATATGAGTAAATACTTTATTTTGGAATCGAGTTAATAAATGACATATTATATATCATTAAGAAATACGATTTTTACTACAACAATTGACTGATGCAAGTATCATTTTTATCCATATTTATTGCCTCATTTTCTTACATTACTTTTCTCAATAAACTAATTAATGAAATAAAATAAATTTTAATATATGGATAACATAGGAAATTGGATGAATTTGAATCAAACACAATAATTATTATAGACCTAATATTTTATTCAAAACACAGATAGCTATTTCTGACCCAAGGAAGTAATAAGAAGCGAATCGAATCCGCCAAAAGCCTCAAACGAATTATCAATTGTCTATGCAATTAAGTTCATTTGATTTTAGAAAATGAAAAATTATCTCCTCTGATGATGCCAAAATCTTCAAATCAGCCCAAATCTAAGTGATTGTTTGCTCCGGCAATTGCTAGGCCTGAAAACACGTAAACTAAGCCGGGGCTTGACCGGCGAAGGCCCTCCGGCGTGAGAATAAGTCACGATTTTGATGTGAAAAACTAAATTGACAGAGTTTATGTATGTAAAAAGTAACGTACCAAATAATGTGCTATATGACTTGTATTTATAGGGATGAATTGATAGAATCCATATTGAATTGAACTTGTAAAAAGATAAGATATAATCCTTAAAGGATAATATCTGTTAAGGAGTCATTGTTTGACTATAATTGATGTAGACGGTTACAATCCTGATTGGATAATAACTGTTGAATCCTTGTTCGAATAGGACTGCTTGATCTGCTTGTCGGATAGCCGAGGAACATAAATGTCTTATCTCGGCATTTGCGTGTAAGCCGAGATGCATGAATTTGCTTCCTCGTCAATTGATGGTCTGCCGACATATGGATATGCCGAGACGCATGATTTTGTCTCCTCGTCATATGAAGAAATGTCGAGGTAAGAACTTTTCTCTCCTCGTCATTCAGGACCTCTCGGAGCATGATGAGTTAAGGAAGATGTAATGGTATGAAGAACCTACCTACCTCTCTCATGCAAACCTACCCCTCACCCTTTGGCCCTATGCTCTCACCATTGCCACCTACCTCATAAACAGACTACCCACCCCCACCCTAAACAATGATTCCCCCTACTTCTGCCTTTTTCGCTCCCCTCCAAACTACACCAAGCTACGTAGTTTTGGTTGCCTCTGCTATCCCTTGCTTCGCCCATACACCACCCACAGACTTGACCCAAAATCCATCCCTTGTATCTTCGTTGGTTACTCACCCACGCAAAGCGCGTACTACTGCCTTGACCCTACCTCTCATCGTGTCTACACCTCCCGCCATGTTCGCTTTGTTGAAAACACTTTCCCATACAACTCCCTCACCACCTCATCCCCCACTACTTCCACTCCTCCTCCCTCTGAATGGCACACCCTTTTTCTCCCCATTTTAGCCACTACCCCCTCCATCCCAACTCCCCCCAACCCCAATCCCCTCCACCTCCCACCCGCACTATCACCACTAGACTTTTCCATGGCATCACCAAACCCAATCCCAAGTATGCCAACCTATCCCTCCTCACATCTCCCACTAGCCTTCCCACCACCACCAAACAAGCCCTATCCATTTCTCATTGGCGCAATGCCATGATTGAAGAATTCTAAGCCCTATCCCGCAACAACACTTGGTCCTTGGTACCATCCACATCAGCCCATAACATTGTCGGATGCAAGTGGGTCTTTCGCGTCAAATACAACCCCGACAACACCATTCAGAAATACAAGGCCCGACTTGTAGCCAAAGGTTTTCACCAACAACCCGGTGTCGACTACATCGAAACCTTCAATCCCGTTGTCAACCCAGCCACTGTTCGGCTACTTCTCTCCCTTGCCACAACCAACCATTGGCCCCTTCGCCAACTTGATATCAACAACACCTTCATTCAAGGCACTCTCTCTGAAACTGTTTTTTATGACACAATCCTCCGGATTTGAGGACTCCACCAACCCATCCTTTGTTTGTCACTTGTCAAAAGCAATCTATGGTCTCAAACAGGCTTCCCGGGCATGGTTTAAAGAACTCAAAACCTACCTTACCACATATGGCTTCCAACCCTCCTTAGCCGATCCCTCCCTGTTTATTTTCAACAAATCCCCATCTCCTATTTACCTACTTGTCTATGTTGATGATATCACTGTCACCGGCCCTTCCCCCTCTCACATTCAGTCCTTCATCTCCAAACTATCCAACCGGTTCTCCCTCAAGGACCTTGGCCCCTTGTCCTACTTCTTGGGTGTTGAAGTCATTCCTAACCATAACGGGCTCCTCCTCTCTCAAACCAAATACATTCATGACCTTCTCACCCGTCACAACATGATTGACTGCAAGCCGCTCCCCACTCCCATGGTCACTTCACCTCCCCTCACACGATCCACTGCCACTCCAGTTGTTGACCCTACTTCCTATCGTGCTATTGTTGGTGGACTTCAGTACTTATCATTTACTCGTCCCGACATTGCCTTCTCGGTCAACAAGCTTGCGCAATTCATGCAAAACCCTCAATCTTCTCATTGGGTTGCATTGAAGCGTCTTCTACCATGGCACTATGCACCTTGATCTTCAGATTTTTGCTATGTCTCCTCCCTCTCTTCATGCATTCTGTGATGCGAATTGGGCCGGAGACAAAAATGATTTTGTGTCCACTACTGGCTTGTTTGTCTATCTGGGCAAAAACCCGGTCACTTGGTCCTCCCGAAAACAACGTGCCCTTGCTAGATCCACCACTGAAGCTGAATTTCGAGCTATCGCCGACACCGCAGCTGAAATTACTTGGGTTGGGAACTTACTTACTGAGCTTAGATTTCCATCACCAACCACACCTGTGATTTACTGTGACAACCTTGGTGCCATCACCTATTCTGTGAACCCGGTATTTCACTCTCGGATGAAACATGTGGCCCTCTCATTTCATTTTGTTCGTGAGCAAATTCAGTCCGACTCTCTCCGTGTGCAACACATTGCCGGTTCCGACCAACTAGCCGATGTTCTCACGAAGCCACTGCCGCGTTTACGCTTCCAAGATCCCTCATCTCCAAGATTGGCCTTCTCCACGGATAGTCCATCTTGCGGGGGCGTATTGAGGATACATCTACAAACATCACTAAGGAGAACCAAACCAATGCTGCAGCTGATAGGTGTGAGGCGCCCGCCCCACACAATGCCATGCGCCCGCCTCATACCAAGGACACCAAAGCAGATCATTCGGAGCTTGAGGCGCACGCCTCGTCCCACATCAAGCGGTCGCCTCAAGCCTCACTCTCCAGGCCTCAGCTTCTGATTGCCAGGCGCCCGCCTGGCCCAAGCCCAGGCGCCCGCCTCAGGTCCTCTGCAGCCTCTGTTCAGTTTTGGAAACAAGTTGTAGTTTCCTAATCCTTCTCTCCTTCTTGTGCTTGAAATATATTTTGATATACATAGATTAGGAAATTATATTCTTCTTGTATAGATTTGATTTCACAATCCTTGTATAGTTAGGACTCCTCTATTGTAACTATAAATATTTACACAATGTGAATAAAAAGCTAAGGACTTTCAAATTCTTACATTATCACGGATAAATATAAAAAAAATCAATTAATTATAAAAATGTCTTTCATCTTTTAAACTGATTTTTCTTAAAATTCTGTCAAAAAATTATTCGTCCAGGCAACATTTTGATTAAGGCACGCTTCCCCATGCACTTATGAGAGACCCACAAACGATGGATGATTACATCTGGCTTATCTACGCCATATTATCGCCAACCTGCCATATGCCAAACATGGCTGTAGCCTGTATGTAGTACTCTCTCCATCCAAAATTGCTATCAAATTGTTTCTAGGTTAAAAATATTAAAAATTTAGTTTATATTATAGTAAATAAACTATACGTTTTAACATATTATTCCAAAATACAGTTTATAAAATAAGTGGATGAAAACTGAAATATAAATAGGTGAGTAATGATTTAATAAAAAATAATCAAAACATCATTTATGTTTTGTCACTTACTCCCTCCGTCCCGTCAAGAGTGTCACCCTTTTAGGGGTGACACGCAAATTAAGAAAAAGTGTGGGAAGAAAAAATATTGTGAGTGTAATTTGAAAATAAGAGAGAGAATTAGTGGAGGAAATAGTGAATTTAAAAAGTGTTATGAGTGTAGAGGAAAGAGAATTAGTGGAGGGAATAGTGGATGGGGTAATAGAATATTATAAAATATTTCCTTTTTAGGAAAGGGTGACGATTTAAATGGGACACCCTTTTGGGTAAAAAGTGACGATTCGAGTGGGACGGAGGGAGTATAAAATAAAGCAAGCTAAAAATTTTAATTTTTGAAGGGAAGAAATGTAAATTGGACGGAGGAAATATTTAATTGAGAGTTGGAATGAATGAATGGAGTATGTAATGTACCTGAAAGTGACACTCTTATTATTATTATTGAATAAATCCAATATTTTAATTTATTATATTCTTTTCGTCTCATCCAAACGTTTAAAAAATTAAGTGATTTAAAAATTAAGAAAAAAAAAAAAAAATAATATTTTCTCCGTCCCAATTTAAATGTCCAAACTTTTTATTTTGGGCGTCCCATTTCCAAAAAAGAAAAGTTTTTTTCCACTATTCCACCCACTCATTCTCTCTCTTACTTTATTTTTACACTCACAACATTCTCTCTCCTAACTATTCCTCCCACTCATTCTCTCTCCTATTTAATTTTTCATACTCACAACATTTAAACTTTTTCTCTTTCCTATCTCACTTTTTCTCTTTCCTACTTCACTTTCCTTAATTCCCGCATCGAATTCATTTTTGGACATTTAGATGGGGACGGAGGGAGTATGTTGTAAGTATATATAGTTGATATAAGAGAAAAAGTGAGATATATAATACTCCCTCCGTCCCGGCCGATTTAGGATTTATTTCCATTTTGGGCGTTTCACCCGATTTAGGACGGCCCAAAATGGAAACCTTAAATCACTATTCTCTCCACTCATTCTCTCTCCTACATTATTTTAATACTCACAACACCATTATAATTTACTATTCCCTCCACTCATTCTCTCTCCTATTTTTAAATTACACTCACAACATTTACTTTTTCCTTAATTCCCGTGCCGATCCAAAAAATCCTAAATCGACCGGGACGAAGGGAGTAGATAGTAAATAATTGTTATAATTATGACATGTAAGATATATAAATAAAGAAGTAATAAAAATTTTATAAGTGAAATAATATTTTTAAAAAGTTTGAATTTTTCATAAACAGAGAGAGTATTACTATTATACACCCTCCGTCCTGGCCGAAGTGTCCCAAGTTTTCTTTTTGGGCGTCCCATTTAAAATGTCTCATTCCTAAAAAAGAAAGTTTTTATTATTTTTATATTATTTCTACTCCACTCATTCTCTCTCTTACTTTACTTTTACACTCACAATATTCTCTCTCCTAACTATTCCTCCCACTCATTCTCTCTCCTACTTAATTTTTCATACTCACAACATTTAATCTTTTTCTCTTTTTTACATCAGTTTCCTTAATTCTCGTGCAATTGTCCTTTTGGGACACTTCGGCCGGGACGGAGAGAGTAATATACTCCCTCCGTCCCATTGGAAACTTCACCTTTTGTCAAAACGTGTGTCCCGTTAAAAGCTTCACCTTTTCTAAAATGACAAAGTATCTTTACTATTTCATCCACTAATTCTTTCTCCTACTTTACATTTATACTCACAACACTAATCAATTTTACTATTCCCTCTACTCTCTCTTTCTTCCATTTTACTTTTATACTCACAACACTCTCTTCACTAACTTTTTTTCTTAATTTACATGTCATGCTAAAAAAGGTGAAATTATAAACGGGACGAAGGGAGGGAGGGAGTACAATGTAATAATAAATTAAATTATGAAAGGGTGTGTTAATTTAAGTAATAAGATTAAAAAGGGTGTATAAGATCATGGGCAATAGGTAATTGAGAAGGGGGGGGGGGGTTGAATGGGATTAAATTAGTTGAGGGTGGGCAATAGGGTAGTTGAGAGGGGGTGGTTGAAGAGTTGGGTTGAATCTTTCCAACCGGTTGAAAGAAAAATTGTGGGACCCGGTTTTCCTTTTTTTTTTATGATTGTGCCAAGTGTCACGTTCTAATTGGTACATTGAATTTTTGAATTTTTTTTTATCCCAATTCTCTGAGCTGAATTATCGCCTAGTAAATTAATTTTTTTTAAATTTTTTTTCACCAAAATTCATCATTTTTTTTCCTACAAATTGATATAAGTTTCATTTTATTTGGACAAAAAAAAAATACTAATTTTTCAATTTGAGCTTAATTATCACCTATTAAATTAATTTTAAAATTATTTTTTCACCAAAAATTCATTATTTTTTTTCCCTACAAATTGATATAAGTTTCATTTGATTTTGACACAAAAAAAAACACTCACTTTTCAAAAACAGAGAATATAATAAAATAAAAAGTGGTGGAATATAGAATGATGAGTTGGGAGGAATTGAATTTTAAACTAAACTAGCTTATTGTGGGGGGTGTAGTTGAGAAAGTAGTTAAATGATTAAGTGAATGAAGAGAGAATATGAGGTATCGTGATATTAGGGTAATTGAATGTTTTTTTTTTTTTTTTTTTTTTTTTTTTTTATAGTTTTCTTATTGTTGGACTTGGTCTAACACTTAACACACACAGATAAAATTAACCATCAATCCGAGTATATATATATTCAACCCGTTTCCCTGTCTTAGCCACACACTCCCTTCTAGATCTCCTTCAGTACTTTCTAGTGTGCGCAGGTTAATCTCCGAGCTAGTGCGCACAGTAACATATCATCACGATGAAGCCCAATCCTCTCTTTGCCCTTGCATTCATTTGCATTGTCGCCGCAACCGGCGTTAACTCCCAGTCTCCTGCCTCTTCTCCTACCACAACACCTGCACCACCAACCACTCCAACAGCTCCCACAGCTTCTCCTCCTACAGCTACACCATCACCGCCTGCATCTCCCACCGCATCTCCACCTGTTGCTGCTACCACTCCTCCACCGGTTAGCTCACCGCCACCAGCTACTCCTCCACCGGTCAGCTCACCGCCACCTGCTACTCCTCCACCGGTCAGTTCACCGCCACCAGCTACTCCACCTCCGGCTCCAGCAACTCCTCCTCCATCACCGCCACCACCAACGCCTCCACCAGCTGTCCCTCCCCCTGCTCCTCTTGCTTCTCCGCCTGCTGCCGTTCCAGCTCCTGCTCCAACCGTTTTGACCACATCTCCATCACCGTCTCCACTGTCGAGTCCACCGGCGCCGCCGACTGGAGCTCCGGGACCGAGCCTCAACACTTTGCCCCCTGCACCAGCTGCCTCCGACGATCAGGTACGATTATTCACTATTGCTCGCCAGATCTAACCGCATTGTGTTTTACTGTGCACTGTGTTACAGGGTAGTGCTTCTTCACTTGAACTGATGATATGTGTAATGCGTGTTCATCACTTACTGCGTAGGATATCTAGAACGTACTAACTTTATCTAACCTGATCCATTTTGTCTGATCTGGTTGGAGTAATCCGGTGTGATCTGGTTCACTTGACACTATTATTTTATGGCCATCTATTGGTTCCCGTGCCTCATCTTTTGGGGCAGAGCTTAAATTATCAGGGGCGCCTGGACCTGCTACTATGCCGTTTTGGTGGTAGATCTGAGCATATTTGGAAGTCAACTTCCGTTTTACGTTGACTTTGTGGGACTGGACCGATTAATCCTGCCTGTGTTACGCTATGGGATCATGGGCTCCGTCTGATTAGGAGATAAGTGTGGTCCAGCCCACCAGTGAAATATCTACTCAGTAAATAAGTTTTTCTAAAATGCAATTAATCTAAAAAAAAAAAAAAACCCTCTCAAGTTAGTTTGGTCCTTTTGGTTAATTAGTGTATTTGTACACTTTCACTTACCTAGGAAAATGGATTTAATTATGTTTTGAGTTGCAATGTAGCTGGTTAGAATAAGTTATCGTACCGAATAGACCAAAGAAACAAGAATAAAGAGGGTAACGATTATTGAATTTGTTTTGAAGTTTACGAAATCTATGTAAGTGGTTGCTATAAGTAGGTATTTTCAAATTACAGAACGTACTCTAGCTAGTTGCAATTAAGTTTATTAACTGATTCTGTAAGCATAACATGTTGTAGAACTAGTCTGAAAGTTTAGAGTCAAATAAGCTTTCTGTAGTGCTAACATACAGTCTTTGGGCACTACCATAAACTAATGTGGCGATCATTTGCTTGTTTAGTTTGGCTCACGTGGTTATTTACTTAAAAGTTAACTGTACATTAAAACAAATTAAAGGTATGGTTTGGATGTGGCATATTCACTTCAACTTGTTAAATTCTTTATTAACTAGATGTGTTTGGGGTTTATCTAAAATTTTATCAACTGGTGAGAAGTCTTCGTGACGAGAGAGAATGAAGGGTAGGGGAGAGGCCATCTGGCAGTTCCCTTTGGCCATTATATCCACCTTTTTGTGGATCCACTCTATTGAGATGATAGAATTGCTAAGAAGTCCAGAAGTGAAATACAGCCGTTTCTGTTTTACAAAAACAGTAGTACTTGGCTTGTGTATCATAGACTTCTCATCCATTGATCTGAAAATGGTGATTTTAAATGGTCGTTGAAGATGGCAGTGCCTTTTCCGGGAAGAGGCAGAGAGCTAGAGTGAACAAGGGTATGTAGGACTAGGAGGTAGCTGCAAAACAACCCCTAATGTTCAGTTTATTAAGTACCAACAACAGCTGAGTTGCTTTTCATATTTTGGTATGTATTGCTACTTCCTTATATTGAAATAGGGACAAGGGTCACAAGTTTAGACCCATCCACTCGCTCTCTCTTCATGTCCATCAATTTGTGGATTGAATAGTTCCTTTATTTGCATGCCAACATCATGGTTGTGAATTGGTGGAGACCTAAAACTTGCATGCCAGTTTAATTGAATATAATTGAGGTGTTAGCACACTTCCTAGTTCCTATTAATTAATTTCTCCTAAAAGAACTGAAATGGTACAAGATTGAGTGGAATGTAAATGGTCCCTCTACTAGCACAAAGTCCATATAAAGGTCATGATATGAGTGCAACAATGCTAAACGATGGGCTTGGACTGAACCGGTAACAAAACAGATTATATTGGAGGTTCCACCTTAATAGTTGTTGCTCTGCTTTAGCATGAATATATCTAACCGATTAAACTTGAATTGCAGAGCGGTGTGGACAAGATTTGGTCCATGAATAAGCTGGTTGGAAGCTTGGTTCTTGGAAATGGCCTCGTCTTTTTGCTTCTTTAGAGCACTCCATTTTTTGGACCCCGAGCTGGTTGGTTGGTTTACTTCACCCTTTATATTATTGCTTCTACGAACTACTTGTCAGTTATCTGCATAGCAGACATTACGATGGCTGTAACTTGATACTATTACACATTTAGTTGGATTCTTTGAGAGATTATTTTCGGTGATATGTTTTTGTATCGACTGTGGACGATTTATTTTGAATATCATTACTATTTAGCTACTTCCAGTGTGATGTTGTTTGAATTAGACTGATGCCCCAAATTCTCAATTCATTATTTTGATGGGGCAGCGTAGCCGGTGGCGAAGCCAAAAAAATATGATATAGTGATATTTTTTTAATTAAAAGGATTACACCGCAAAAATTGTTTTAGTGGTAAAAATGTTATACGGTATTTCATAACTTTAAATTAATAAAAATGACATAATCAAAATTTTGACCGACAATCACAAAATTCAATTAAATATTACCAAATCAGTTTATAATAAAAAAAATTGTAATTTTTGACTTTAGTATTAATCTTAACTAACTAGTTTAACCCCCGTGCGATGCACGGACAGTTAATAACAAATAACTGATCGAAATCCAAACGAATACAAAAGGAAATAAAGATGTTTGTATACATTGTAAAAAAATTATTTGAAACATATATTGTGAGTAAAAATATCAGATTGAAGGTCTAATGTAAACGCAGCGGAATCAACAAAGATTAACGAACAAACAAAGTGGAATGTTCGACCTAATTCGAATCCACGAATAGGATTTAATAAGCCAATAAAGACTTCCAAGCAAGAACTCAATTTGCAGAGCAAATTTTGATTGAATTATAAAAAACGTGTCCTACTAAAGAATACAAAATAAGTATTTATAGGATCCATAAATCTGAAAATCCTATGTAAAATAGAAGTAAAACAATACTCAAACTACTCCTAAATTATAATTAAGAAACCTAATTTAAAAAGGAAACGGAATGTAATACAGAAAAGAGAAAAAGGAAACAAAATCTTCATCTTCTGAAATCCTTCCTTGAGGCGCCCGCACAGTAGAGGCCTGGCGCCCGCCTCAAACAGCCGATCTGTTGTCCATGGCTTGTTCCTCGTGAGGCGCCCGCCTGGCAGAAGTACATGCGCCCGCCTCGAACACCGCAAGATTGGCCACGATTTGTCCCTCGCGAGGCGCCGCGTGGAGAGGTGCAGTGCGTCGCCTCGAAAGCAGAATGCTCCTCTCCGTCCCCTGCGATTGAGGCGCACGCACGGTGTAAATTCAAGCGGCGCCCGGGTCATTCTGCCCGGCCTACCTCCAACGCATGAACAACCATGCATTCCCTACATCATTCTCCCCCAGCTTTAAAAGGATTCGTCCCCGAATCCGTGTCAACATAAAGAGGATCATCGCCGTAGAAATCAACTAAATCCGCAACATTAAAGGTAGGGAAATGTTCCATCCCTCCGAGTAAATCCACGACATAGGCATTGTCGTTAATTCTCTTCACAATTTTGCACGGGCCTATCTTTTCGGATGAAGCTTGCTATAAGTGCCTTGGGGAAAACGTTCCTTGCGTAAGTGAACCATAACCATATCACCCTCGAGAGAATACCTTCTTGCGACGATGTTTGTCCGCATTGACTTGTACCTTGCATTGGACTCCTCTATATTCTTCTTCACCTCGGTCGAACATTATCAATCATCTCAGCCATATTCTTCGCAGCAATGTTGTAGCCCGGTAAGCTAGGTAGAGGAACTAAATCAAGTGTATGAGTAGGAGCCCTTTGGTAAACAATTTCAAAAGGAGACATTTTAGTGGTCCGATTCGTCATGCTATTTGAAGGCAAATTCAGCAGTTGCCAACACCAAGTCCCACTTTTTAGGATGATCACTACACAAACATCTCACCATACTTCCCAAAGTTCTATTGACCACCTCGGTTTGGCCATCGGTTTGCGGATGAAAAGAACTACTAAACTGCAAACCCGTACCAAAAATCTTCCAAAGAGTGCGCCAAAAGTGACTCAGAAATTTCGTATCACGATCAGAAGTAATAGTCTTCGGAACGCCATGTAAACGGACTATCTCCTTGAAGAACAAACCTGCAATATGAGCCGCATCTGCAGTCTTTCGACAAGGAATGAAATGCGCCATCTTTGAGAAACGATCAACCACAACGAAAACAGAATCATTGGACCGTTGAGTTCTAGGCAACCCAAGCACAAAGTCCATCGAAATATCGACCCATGGCCTATCAGGAACTGGCAAAGGAGTATACAACCCGGTGTTCTGCGACTGCCCTTTATTCGTTTGACAAACCATGCACTTCTTCACAATGTTATAAGTATCCCTTCGAATTTGCGGCCAATAATAACTCTTAGTAACTAACTCAAGTGTTTTATCACGCCCAAGATGACCCGCACGATGAACCTCATAAACAAGGCTTTCACGCACCGAACCCTGTAGGATACACAAACGAGATTTATAAAACAAAAACCCATCGTGCAACAGAAATAAACCAACCGAAACACCATCACGACAGTTGGCCCAATCGTCTGCAAAATCTGGATCTGTCTCATATAAGTCCTTTAAACAATCAAACCCAATAACGACATTCTTCATAGTCACCAACAAACTAGCCCTCTGACTCAAAGCATCAGCCACTTTATTACTTTGGCCACTTTTGTGTTGAATGACAAAAGTAAATTGTTGTAAATAAGCCACCCACCGAGCATGCATTCGATTAAGCGATTTCTGTCCGTTCATATATTTTAACGCTTCATGATCAGTATGGAGAATGAACTCATGATGAAGTAAATATTGCTCTCAATGCTTAATAGCTTGAACCACAGCGTAAAATTCCAACTCATAAGTCGTCCACTTCCTCTTTGACTCCTCCAACTTTTGGCTCATAAATGCAACCGGCCTCTTTTCTTGCATCAAAACAGCTCCAATCCCAATCACAGAAGCATCCGTCTCAAGCTCAAAAGGTTTCGAAAAATCTGGTAAAGCCAACAAAGGAGCATTTGTCAATTTCTCCTTAATCAAAGCGAAGCTAGCATCCGCCTCATCTCCCCAATGAAACTTTCCTTTCTTCATACACTCTGTAATCGGTGCCACTATAGTGCTAAAATTACGGATGAAACGACGATAGAAAGTGGCAAGGCCATGGAAACTACGAACTTCACTGACAGTGGTAGGTGTGGGCCAATCACGAATAGCACGAATTTTATCCTCATCCACATGTATGCCATCTGCAGAGACAATATATCCCAAGAATAATAATTTATCAAGCATAAAACTACTCTTCTTGCGATTGGCAAACAACTCATTCTCACGCAAGGCTTGCAAAACAGCTCGAATATGCTCAACATGCTCTTCCTCCGTTTTACTAAAAACTAAGATATCATCAAAATAAACCACCAAAAATTTTCCATTGAAGGGCTTCAAAACTTGATTCATCAAACGCATAAAAGTACTAGGCGCGTTAGACAAACCAAAAGGCATTACCAACCATTCATACAGGCCTTCCTTCGTTTTGAAAGCCGTCTTCCACTCATCTCCAGGGCGAACACGAACTTGATGATAGCCACTCTTTAGGTCGATCTTGGAAAATACTTTGGCACCCCGAAGCATGTCTAACATATCGTCAAGACGGGGAATAGGAAAGCGATACTTCACAGTTATCTTATTAATAGCCCGACTATCAATACACATACGCCATGTTCCATCTTTCTTAGGGACCAAAAGAGCCGGGACTGCACAAGGACTGAGACTTTCCTGAATATAACCCCTTTTCAATAGATCTTCAACTTGCTCCCTCAAAATTTCATGTTCTGCAGACTCATTCTAAAATGAGGGAGATTGGGGAGTGATGCATGGGAACCAAGTCAATATTATGCTGGATATTGCGTAAGGGAGGCAACCCTGCAGGCAGATCATCGGGCATAACATCCGCGTATTCATTCAACAAAGAATCCAAAGTTGTAGGAACCAAACTCACCGCACCCAGAACATCCTTTTTAACCACTGCAAAAATACACCCCGCTTCGACTATATCCCCCAACAATTCATTAGCAGAACAAAGAGAGATAATAGGTGTCTTTTTCTTCAAAATAGAAGGATTTTTAACTTTTAAAGGGCATAAATTAAAACGTGCCCCATCTTTCACAAAACTTAAAAAATTATCCCGCCCCTTATGAACCACATTAAGGTCAAACTGCCAAGGTCTCCCCAATAATAAATTGCAAGCAGTCATATCAATTATATCACATAAAATAGTATCCTTGTAACGACCGATAGAGAATGAAACAAGGCATTGTTCATGTACCTTAATTTTTCCGACGGAGTTGATCCAACCAACTGAATAAGGGGAAGGATGAGGCTTCACCTCCAGCTTCAATTGTTTCACGAAATCTCGAGCTATCAAATTTTCACTGCTCCCACTATCAACAATTATCTGAATATCAACATCTTTAATCTTCCCTTTGGTGCGAAAGATACTGTGCCTTGCCGGATCTTCCTCCTCCTTTGGAGTGGTCAGCATAAGTCTATTAATCACGAACGACCCATGATCCTCCTCCTCTCCTTCATTATCATTGGGATCCTCTCAATAAACCGGAAAATTATCCTCCTCCACGCCAACATCATCATCATGATCCACCATGTTAGTACTCTTACGAAGGTGGCAGCCACTAGAAGTATGTCCCGTTTGTCCACATTTAAAACACTTATTAACAAAAGTTTTGGCATAAGGGTTAGTGTTTTGTTGGCCAGTAGGGGCAGAATTATTAGTCCTCCTAGCTTGTGTGGGTTGAGTAATAGGAGGTCCATCACTCTTTTCTTCCGATGCCTTGGCGCCAGTAGCTTGGGGTTTCTCTTGTGGTACACCTTTGTTTCCGGAATAAGAACCCCCAAAATTCCTGAAGTTAGAACGAGGTCTAGAAAGTTGTTTCTCCACCGTTGTAGCTCTGTCAATAGCATCATCCAAAAATTCATGTGAGTGTAACTCGACAACATCCCTGATATTCGCGCGAAGTCCAGTGATAAATCTCGAGGCCTGCTGCACATCCGATTCTCCCATATCACAACGAGCCGACAAAGTATGAAACTCATGGGAATATTCAAGAAGCTGTTTTTGTCCCCTGTTTGCACTCCAAGAATTTCGATAAATAACATGGTCAAAATTTCTAGGTAAGAAACGGACGCAAAGCCTTGTCTCATCTGTGCCCATAAAGTAATTTGTTCTACGAATTCGCGACGCGATTGGTTACCCAATTGTTTCCACCATGCAGAGGCACCACCACGCAATTTATAGGCAACATATGGTACCTTCTTATCCTCAGGAATGTTCATCAAAGCAAAAAAATTCTCAACTTCATCTAACCAATCCGAAAATTCAATCATACCTAACTCACCAGAAAAAGATGGTAAATCAGCTTTAATCTTAGGCAATTGTTCTTGGTGACGATTACCTTCTCTCCTCCGATCGTCTCTAGGTCCTCCGGCCGGCGGCTCACGACGGGGAAAATCCTCGTGTCCTACAGCATCGTCTTCACGATCTGCCCTCTGCCTTTGGTTGACATCAACCCTCAAACCTCGCAACACCTCCACAAGTTCGGTATGACGACGAGCACTTTCTGTTTCCATACGAGCATTCGCAGCGACCAATTGTTGTAGAGTAGCAGCCATAGTTGAAAGGATTGTGTCGTTGTTGTCCCCTCCATTATTGCCGGCCATCGTTCAAGGATCGTCCCTTCTCTGATACCAACTAATGTAAACGCAGCGGAATCAACAAAGATTAACGAACAAACAAAGTGGAATGTTCGACCTAATTCGAATCCACGAATAGGATTTAATAAGCCAATAAAGACTTCCAAGCAAGAACTCAATTTGCAGAGCAAATTTTGATTGAATTATAAAAAACGTGTCCTACTAAAGAATACAAAATAAGTATTTATAGGATCCATAAATCTGGAAATCCTATGTAAAATAGAAGTAAAACAATACTCGAACTACTCCTAAATTATAATTAAGAAACCTAATTTAAAAAGGAAACGGAACGTAATACATAAAAGAGAAAAAGGAAACAAAATCTTCGTCTTCTGAAATCCTTCCTTGAGGCGCCCGCCTGGTAGAGGCCTAGGCGCCCGCCTCAAACAGCGATCTGTTATCCATGGCTTGTTCCTCGTGAGGCGCCCGCCTGGTAGAAGTACATGCGCCCGCCTCGAACACCGCAAGATTGGCCACGATTTGTCCCTCGCGAGGCGTCCGCATGGAGAGGTCTGGTGCGTCCGCCTCAAGAACAGAATGCTCCTCTCCATCCCCTGCAATTGAGGCGCACGCCTGGTGTAAATTCAAGCGGCCGCCTGGGGTCATTCTGCCAGCTACCTCCAACGCATGAACAACCAATGCATTCCCTACATCAAGGTCACTAAAATAAATATAGTGTTACATCGTGCGTTGCACGGGTAGTTATTGATGCACATCTTTAAATAAAATGACTAAATGAGACAAACATCTTTATACATTGTGAAACACATCTTTAAAAGACAACTTTATCGATACAACTGTCGAAATGGGAAGGAAGATCATCATTACATATCAATATCTTCGGACCATCGGGATTGTGAACTCTCGATAATGCAAAATATAATTGAGAATGTCAAAATACATAGTATCTATTTGAAAAAAAGACCAACAAAAGATAAATATCTACCTTGACTTTTATTAATAGGCATAACATAAGAGGAAAACAATAATACAAATATCGTGAAATGAAAAATAAATTATCGTACACTTTAAAATATTTATTACAGACAATTATGAGACATTAAATAATGAATAAGTTATTCACCCAATAATTAAATAGAATCCCAAATTCAAATTCATCATCCCCTATATGAACAATCCATAAATTCTCTCTTCTATCAATTATCACTACAAGAAAACTGACAGATACTGACGGAAATTAGTGACGGAAATAAATCCGTCACTAATACCGACGGATTAGCAACGAAATAGCAACGACCTGGGGTGAAAAACAAAAAACGAAATTAGGACGAGATTACCGACGGATTTAGTGACGGATATGCCGACGGATTCCATTTCGTCTCTAATCCGTCACCATTTTGGCGTCAAAAATTTGCGCACTTTTTTACCGACGAATTTGTGACGGAATGGCGACGGATATTTTTACTGACGGATTTGAGTCGTTGCTAAATTATTTAAAACAAATATTAAATTTATATTTTAGGTTAGCGACGGATTAGTGACGGATTTAATTACCGACGGATTAAAATCTGTCGGTAAATTAATTACATATTATTACCGACGGATTTGAGTCGTTGCTAAATTATTTAAAATAAACATTAAATTTATATTTTAGGTTAGTGACGGATTAGTGACGGAATTAATTACTGACGGATTAAAATCCGTCGATAAATTATTTAAAATAATTATTAAATTTATATTTTAGGTTAGCGACGGATTAGTGACGGATTTAATTACCGACGGATTATAATCCGTCGGTAAATTAATTACATATTATTACCGACGGATTTCAGTCGTTGCTAAATTATTCAAAATAATTATTAAATTTATATTTTAAGTTAGCGACGGATTAGTGACGGATTTTTTATATAAAAAAAATTAAATTTTTAAAGAAATAAAAGTATATAATAGATGAGGGAAGGACAATAACATATAAACTTTTTTAATTTTTTATATTTTTTTTGATAAATAAAATTATTTTCGATATTGGTTAGTAGTGGATTTTTTTACAAATAAAAAAACTATACATTAATAAATAAAAAATTAAAGAATTTTACCCGTCCCTGATTTCTTTATTATACTTTCATTTGTTTATTTTTTATCTAACTTTTTTATATAACTTTTTTAAAAAAAACTTTAATACTAAAAAATGTCCAATATATTTATTTATATTCATAAAAAAAAAACTATACATTTATAAATAAAAATTAAATAATTTTACCCGTCCCTGATTTCTTTATTATACTTTCATTTGTTTATTAATTTTCTAACTTTTTTTATATAACTTTTTGAAAAAAACATCACTACTAAAAAATGTCCAAAATATTTATTTATATTCATAAAAAATAAAAAAAAATACATTTATATATAAAAATTAAAAAAATTTACCCGTCCCTGATTTCTTTATTACACTTTCATTTGTTTATTTTTTTCTAAGTTTTTTTATATAACTTTTTGAAAAAAACTTCAATACTAAAAAACGTCAAAATATTTATTTATATTCATAAAAAATAAAAAAACTATACATTTAGGGTATAGGGTATAGTATATATTGTATATGGTATAGTATATAGTGTATAGGGTATAATGTATAGTGTATAGGGTATAGGGTATAGGGTATAAGGTATAGGGTATAGAGTATAGGGTATAGGGTATATGGTATATGGTATAGGGTATAGGATATAGGGTATAGGGTATAGGATATAGGGTATAGGGTATAGAGTATAGGGTATATGATATATCCTATAGGGTACAGGGTATACCCTATACCCTATACCCTATAGGGTATACCCTATAACCTATAGGGTATACCCTATATCCTATACCCTATACACTATACCTTATACCCTATAGGGTATATCCTATACCGTATACCCTATACCCTATACCATATACCCTATATTCTATACCCTATACTCTATAGGGTATACCCTATACCCTATACCATATATTCTATAGGGTATACCCTATACCCTATACTTTATACCCTATACCCTATACTCTATAGGGTATATCCTATAGGATATACCCTATACCCTATAGGGTATACCCTATACCCTATACTCTATACCCTATACCCTAAATCCTATAGGGTATACCCTATACCCGATAGGGTATAGGGTATACCCTATACTCTATAGGGTATACCCTATATGGTATACCCTATACCCTATATCCTATACTCTATACCTTATACCCTATACTCTATAGGGTATACCCTATATGGTATACCCTATACCCTATACCCTATACTCTATACCCTATACCCTATACCCTATACCCTATATCGTATACCGTATACCCTATACTCTATACCCTATACCCTATATCCTATAGGGTATACCCTATACCATATACTCTATAGGATATACCCTATACCCTATACTCTATACCCTATACCCTATACTCTATAGGGTATACCCTATACCCTATACTCTATAGGGTATACCCTATACCCTATACTCTATAGGGTATAGGGTTTTGGGTTTTGGGTATAGGGTATAGAGTATAGGGTTTACGGTATACTCCCTCCGTCCCGTCCGAAAAGGCACAAATTTCCTTTTTGGGTGTCCCATTTAAAAAGACACTTTCCCAAAAAGGAAAGTTTTTATTACTATTCCACCCACTCATTCTCTCTCCTACTTTACTTTTACACTCACAACATTCTCTCTCCTAACTATTCCTCCCACTCATTCTCTCTCCTATTTAATTTTTCATACTCACAACATTTAAACTTTTTCTCTTTCCTACATCATTTTCCTTAATTTGCGTGCGAGGTTGGTTTTGTGCCTCTTCGGGCGGGACGGAGGGAGTATGAGATTTAGGGTTTAGGGTATATACGAGGTTTAGGGTTTAGGGTATGAGGGTATATGAGATTTATGGTATGTGGGTATATGAGGTTTAGGGTTTAGGGTATATGAGGTTTAGGGTATGAGGGTATATTAATAAGAATTATAAATATTTTAAAAGTATAATTATTTTTTAAAAATTTATTTTTGAACTGAGATAAATATTTTAGACTTTTTTTGGTAAGGAAGTTTTTTAAAAAAATTATAAAAAATAAGTTAGAAATTAACTAAATAAATGAGGGATAGACAATATCCTTCACTATGAGTATTTTTTTTTAATTTTTTTTTTGAATAGAGATAAATGGTTTAGACTTTTTTTAGTAAGAAAGTTTTTTTCAAAAAAATTATTTTAAGAAAATTATTTAAAAAAATTGATATTAGTCATACCACTTTAATTAAAATTTTGGGTAAATCAAATAAAAGCATGTAAATATTTTAGATAACTTTTTGTAAATTTCAGTAATAAAAAAAGTCTAAAATATTTTTTCCTAGTCAATAAAAAATAATTAAAATTACTAATTATTATTAGTACTATTATTAATATTATTACTGTTTATATAATTAATATTAATATTAATTAATTAATCAATTATATAATTAATAATTCATTAACAAATATTATTGATAATAAATATTATTATTATTGATATTAGGCATAATATTATTTTATAGTTTAAATTATTATTATTATTAATTATTTTTATTAATTATTATAATCATGAAGAAATACAAATATTCACATGGATCATTATCCAAGCAACATCTTCACCATTAAATGCATCATATCCAATGGTCCAAATTCATCTCATAAAAACAAAAACACACTTTCATTTGATTGGCCCTTTAATATTCACATGGATTATCAACAAATCAATCTATACCATTAACCTCACTCAAATCCAATGGTTCTAATTCATCATTATATATATATATTTCTTTTAATATTATATACTCCACACACACACACACACTTTCTCTTCCCAGTCACACACACACACTCTCTCACAAACACACACACATTCTCTCTCTACTCCATCTCTCCCTTTTCGTTTCCCTCCCTTAGATCTGGCGACGGCAACGTGAGCGCCGGTCACGCACGAATCATCTCAGGCAACTTTCTGCGGAAGTGTTTCGTATGCAGAGACGGTGTTTTCAAATTTGATGCGATGGAGAGGGGACCTACTTTGCTTGATGGCACATGCCTGCTTGTCTTCAAGAGGGCAGCATGCTTTTAGCATGGAGAATACATGATTGTTCAACCGCCTTGCTTTCTTCATGGCTTCTATTAGCCCTTCCCATTGTCTGTGATGCAAGTGTGCAAGTTGTTTTTGGGACTTTACTATGTTATGCATTCCTATTGATTCGAGTTAGGGGGTCCATACTCTCATATGTATGTGGTTATTTGTTTCGAAAATTCGCGTGTGCTGCGAGATCAGCGTGTTTAAGTTTCGTGGTCCTTCTGATCCCAGATTAGACAACCTGGTGGGGCAAGCATTGTTCGGAGACGGGGCAGCAGCCGTGATTGTAGGGTCGGATCCGGATTTATCAATGGAGCGGCCGTTGTTTCAGATAGTATCGGCGGGGCAATCAATACTGCCGGAGTCGGAGGGAGCAATAACGGGACACGTGACGGAGGCGGGGCTGACATTTTATTTGGTAAAGGAGGTGCCGGCGTTGATAGGGAAAAACATTGAGGAGGGCTTAAAAGGTGCATTTGGGCCGGTGGGAATAAGCGATTGGAACTCATTGTTTTGGATAGCACATCCAGGTGGGCCGGCCATATTGGACCAAGTGGAGTCAAAATTGGAACTGAAGAAGGAGAAGTTAAGGGCGACGCGTCACGTGCTGAGTGAGTATGTAAACATGTCAAGCCCATCAGTATTATTCATACTGGACGAGATGAGAAAGAAATCAAGTGAGGAAGGGAAATCAACGACAGGGGAAGGTTTGGAATGGGGCGTACTATTAGGGTTCGGGCCGGGTCTAACAGTAGAGACGCTCGTGCTTCACAGTCACCAGCTACATTAAATTAATTAATTTATTGCCCCACCAGGATTGCTTGAAGATCCCTCTAAGAAGATGTGGATTATACCATAACTTCAAATTTTCCTGTCACTACAACAAATATGTCTTTTCCCGGCACTTTAAAAATGCCGGAAATGTTAAAAGTCTTGGGAAAGCTTTTAAAGATTTTTTCCGGCACTTAAAGAAGTGCCGGAAAAAGTGGTGTCGGCAATACTTTTCGGCACTTTTAAAGTGCCGGAAAATTCCCGGCACCTATAAAGTGCCGCTAATTTCCGACACTTTTAAAAGTGCCGCTAATTTTTCGGCACTTTTAAAAGTGCCGCTGCTTTCCGGCACTTTTAAAAGTGCAGCTAATTTTCGGCACTTTTAATAAGTGCCGCTAATTTTCCGGCATTTGCATAAAGTGCCAAAATATACCGGCACATCTAAAATGCCAGAAAATTAGCGACACTTTTTTTAAAGTGCCGAAAATTAGTGGCACTTTTAATATTCTCAATTATTAGATGTGCATTTAAAATTGCTGAAATTTTTTTCGTTTTTAAAATATATATATATTTTTGGCCCTAGAAAATTTTGGCTTCTCTAATTTATTGTGCTATTGAAAACAATAACATTCACAAATTTCAACAATTAGCAATGAATAAGAATAACTTATAAAATATAAAGTTTGGTCCATTGCCATAAATTGAACATTTAGTATGAATTACACAACCCAAAAAGTACTAGTTCAAAAGAAAAGTACACAACAAGCATTGACATCTACAAACTGAGTTCAAGTAGCAAACAAAAACACAAATGAATGCAATCTTCTCCCGTATAGATTGGGTTATAAGTTCCTCATTTAAATCATCACTTGAAAAAATAAGCATTATTTAGTTTTAAATGATATTAAATAAGAGAATAAGAGCATAAGAGATATAATTTAAAACAACATAAGAGATATAATTTAGAACAACCTTAGGATTAGATCTATTGATCTCAATGCAATTGATTTTCCAATAGCTACTCCCAAATTAGTAACTCCTTCATAAGGCCTAATCAAATATTCTGTTCGCTTTATCGAGTCTTAGATATTTGGATTCAATACTGGACTGAATGCTCTGGGTTAAAAATTTCAGTGTATTACCGAGTCAGTAGCAAAGTAGAAACTAAATGGCAGTCAATCAATCATGTTCTGCTGCTGGTTCACAACACTGGCCATACTAGACATCCATTTCAAGCTTCCACTAATTGGAACCTGTAAGTAGCACACATGCACGTATAAAAAACTACTTTAACTTGCTACGGATTCTTGGGGAAATATGTATAAAGGAATTTTTTTTGACAAGTTATAAACAAGGATCTTAGTACAGTGACCAATTCACTGTCTTCAGTTGTAGCTTTTTACATAATGTAGTCAATATAGATTTGGGTTACTTCATTACGTTAGAAATTAAAGATAAAATGATGTATACATACAAGTCTTATGAATTTTTTGGCTACTATGGATTTCAGCACAAAGAAGAACGATGTTTCTTGTATCTTTGAACAAAACTTCCTTTATTCCCTCCAATCCAAAAGGAATGTCTGTTTTTGTTCTTAATCAAGAACAAAATCGGACATTCATTTTGGGACGGGGGTAGTATTAAAAAGGAGTTGTCCATACTACCAATAATGATTAACCTGACTCACGACTAGGGAACAAATCCTAGTAAAATATAGAGCTCGTCCAAAATTTACTGTCCTGACCATGCTGAATAATAATCTTCTGAATACAATGCAAAACTATTAGTAAGGAAATAATTTTGTTACTTTACTTTTAATGCAGTCCAACTTAGGAAGCATAAAATTGTTTAGATGAGTGAAATCATTATGTCAAGCATTGTGTTGCTAAAATAAATACCAAACGGCTTAAAAGCGATTGCACACATGTGTTGTGCTCAACACAATGCGCATTTGTTAAAGAAAGTTCACTCCCAGTCGCTGTCAAAGAAACCAGCATCTCTCATTTCAGAGTAATATGCATTGTCAAGCAGTAAATCTTCCTTCTGAAAACATCACAACTTAAGTTATATTGTACACTTGACTTAGAAAGTGCCTTTTCATCGTGATAATTGATGTTTCTATGAATTGATTTAAACTAAAAGTTACATTTATATGGGGTAAATTGAAAACATTTGTCTTTCAAATGTCGGAATGGTACTACTCCCTCCGTCCCTAATTGAATGTCCAAATTTCATTTTAAGGGACACTCTGAAAATGTGTGTTTTTTATATATTTTAATGGCAAGGATCCATATATTCACATGATGATAAAAATGATTACCTGGAAGAAATCTGCTAGAAAAGTTGCATAGGAGAGGAAGATACAGGGAGTGATAGCCGATAATCATATGATATTGTACAACCTGCAAATGAGATGGAAGCTTATCACTGGTAAACTTTTTAAGTAAGATCAAGTTCAAAATGGTCTATAATCCTGAGTGATTTAGAAGTTTGGTACCATAGTCCCAAGCCAGCCCCACTTCCAGCAAGCCCACAACTGAACAACGCCACTAAACTAACCACAAATATGATGACGACGTAGTTGTAGAACATCAGCCTAGCTGTGTAAACAAAACAAGGAGCTTATTTACAATGAGGAACTGCATAAATAATGGAATGCAAGCTTCTCAGCTTTACTTTGTCCGATGTATAATCGTAATAAACAAATTACACTTAAAGATTCATGTTTCAGAAGCAAATGCAGATAGGCCAACTGAAGAAATGAAGAAACACAGGAAAGAGAGACAAGAGCTATATAATCCTTTTAACAAGAACCCTAATCCAAGTTACACAGCAATCATCAAATTGAAGAAGCAAAAGTAAATAAGAACAAAACTAATTAAGAATCACACAGACCTTAGGGTTCTTTGCTAGCAATTCTCCTCCAAAAAGCAAAACCCCATTGCCACCGCCGGCAAAGAATCTCAGATGGCCTGAACTCCAAGAACTCAATCCCTGCATTCATTTCAATATAATCCCCACTTATTACAACTCTGTTTGTTTCAATCATTATATGATTGACCAAAACATGCATTAACACACAATGGACCTTTGATTGCGCTTAAATTGAGTTGGGTCGATCGAAAGATCAAAGATTGTGAAGCGGGTTGATCACCATTAATCTTTCCAAGGAAACAATCTAAGAATGAAAATGGTGTCACTGCTTGCATTCTCCACTTCAATGTACTCAGAATAAGCAATTCCATTCTCTGTATAGTTTTCGCCTCAAATAAGAACAAAGTGGTTTAATAAAATTTAATGATTTTGATCAAGAACTTACTGGCAATTCATTGGCAGAGAGGAATCTGTACAAGTAGTTTATAGATAAATATGAACAAAGTGGTCCAAAATTGAAATGGGCATGAACCTGTTAAATCATCAAACACATCATGAGCACAAATTGTAACAGTGAAATTCAAGTTGTTTTGCAAACGGCACCTGAGAAAGTTGATGGGACAAAATTACTAATCCGCACATGAAATTCAACAATAAAATCATCCTAATGATGAGAAAGCTGGATTCAGTGCAACGAATTTGAAGATTATGAAAGGGATTTGAGGGTTAAGGTTAGGGTTAGGAATTGGTGAAAATCCCATAAACAAATTGCAGATTATAGAAGGAGAGGGAGAGGGAGAGAGAGGGAGAGAGAGAGGAAGAGGAAGAAGGAGTTTACCGTCGGTCGCCGCTGCAAAATGGCCTTCGCCGCTGCCAAAATCGCCTTCGCCTTCGCCGCTGGAGAAACCCTAGGAATCGAATCAGGAATGAGCGATGGAATGAAACCCAATGTTAATACGAGATCTGAAATGGAAAAAAAACAAACACCTCTTATTTCTCTTAGTTTAGAATTTTAGGATGATTCGAAAATCAGAAAGGATTTGAATTTAATTTAAAATTTGGATTGAGAGGGAATTTGTGAAGGAAATTTGGAATTTGTGGAGGGAATTTTGGGTGGGGATTTTGGGAAGGTAAAGAAAGAATTACTCTTGGTTGTTGGTTTGGAGATCGTAAAAATAAAAATTAAAAGAATAGTTTAATTATTAATTTTTTTGTACTATACTTTCTCCGTTTCATAATAAATGTTTTCAAAATTGAATATTCACAGAAATAATTAAGAAAAATATTACTCCCTTCAATCTAAAATTTTATATATCAACTTTACATTTTGAAATATTAGTACATAACATTAGTTATGGAACGTCCATAATATTAAAAAAAAGGGAAAAATGATGAAAAAATTAGGATAATTACAAAAAAGTGTTGAATATTTTGAGGCAATTTCACAAAAGTATCGAAAATTAGGCGACACTTTTCAAAAAGTGCAAAAAAATATGCGGCAATTACAGAAAAGTATCAGATATTAGCGGCACTTTTCAATAAATGCCGAAATTTAGCCACACTTTTCGGTAATTGCCGAAAATTTAGCGGCACTTATATCAAACTGCCGAAAATTCCCGACACTCTTGAAGTGTCGGAAATTTCTCGGCACTTTGAATAAAGTGCCGGTAATTCGCGGCATTTTTCAAAAAGCGCCGAAAATTTTGCGGCACTTTCATTGAAATGCCGAAAATTAGCGGCACTTTTAATAAAGTGCCGGGAATTTGTGGCATTTTCCAAAAAATGTCGGAAATTTAGCGGCACTTTCGTTGAAATGCCGGAAATTTAGCGGCACTTTCGTTGAAATGCCGGAAATTAGCGGCACTTTTAATAAAGTGCCGGAAATTTGTGACATTTTCCAAAAAATGCCGGAAATTTAGCGGCACTTTCGTTGAAATGCCGAAAATTTAGCGACACTTTCGTTGAAATGCCGGAAATTAGCGGCACAAAGTAAAGTGCCGGTTTAAAAGTGCCGGGAAAAGGCATATTTGTTGTAGTGTGTTCTGTTAGATTACTGGTTCTAGATTTGGATGTTTAATGCCAAAATAGTTGTTATACTTTAAATATTATACTACGGTGATTTTACACTGTTCTGTAATTTTTATGCATGTCTCTTCTGCAGATAGATTTTAGTGACTGTTTTGAGAATAAAAAACATTAAGGGACTAATTTGAGAATAAAAAAGTTGAGGGTTTGATTTGAGAATAAATATATATATATATATATATATTTTTTTAAAAATATATATATATATATATATATATATATATATATATATATATATATATATATATATGATGCTGCAGGAATTGTGCTTATCAGTAATCCTCCACGTGGCAGGACCAATCACCTGGCTTCTTGACCTGAAATCAGAACCCACGACTAGCCGGATGTGTCTCCGGCGAAGACGCTCAGGCGTGAGAGTAAGATAACGGTGTATATAGCTCAAAATGTATTGAATAATGAATTCAGATAACAAAATGACAGTTACCTTTCACCGTTGGTAGTGATGATGTATTTATAGGGGATGACCGTTATATTTTTGGTGGTGCTACATGAGCTCCGAAATTTTAGGGACAGTTACAAGTAATGTGAACGTGTCCTATAACGGCTCCTGATTCGCAGGGAATCGGTTATGGAAAGGTTTGATTTCACGTACATTCGTCTGCTAGGTCGACGCTTGTGGATTAGGTCGAGGTCGCCATTTAAGGAATAGTCGACCTGACTGACGGGTAGAGCATGGTTCGTACCCGAATTGTAGTATGGATCATGAGGTCGGACTAAGTTAGGTCGGGACCTGGTAGGTCGGACATGGACTTAGTCGACGGATACTTGAGATGGGCTTTGGGCCTTGCTCTGGTTGGGCTAGCTTCATTGAGAATGTGGGCGTCAAGGTTGCCTGTGATTAGGCTTTATTCGTTTGGCCCAACTCGACACTTTTGGTATGTTCAGTGGCCCCCAACTTTCGAGTTGACTTTGTCGGCTTGGAAGTTAAGGAAATCTTTGATGAGAATTGCTTTACTCGCAGGTCGCCACTCATAATGATACTTTAGTCGACCAAAATGACGTGGCATGATACCGGACGTTGGCCATGAACGGTCAGAGATGAAGGAGCGCCGCTTTTCAGCAATGATTACTATTCTGACGCTTGGTAGTCTTACTCGAAAACCGCTTCAGCGTTTAATTTTGGAAAATTAATTTCGAATTTCTTTTCCCATTCCAAATTTGGGAAAATATAAATACCAAAAATCTCCCTTTGAAACGAATTCTTACCGTCTCCAAACTCTCCTTCTCCGGCGATAATTGCGGAATTGCGGCAGGATTAATTTCAAGCTTGCGTCTTTGTCTACGACTCTCCCTTCTGCAATCAATCGAGGTATTTATCTTGTACTCTTGCATTAGGGCTTTGATTTCTGCTTTGTTTTGATTTCCGCCATGGCTAGGACCTTCAGTAGTGAACCAGGAGCTTGGTATGGGTACTGCACTGTTAACCGTAGGGTGTATAAGAACGTGAACGGTGAGTGGAGAGTGATGTCTTTGGATGAATGCGCCTCTATCTTGACTAGGTGGGAGTTGAATTTCAGTGATATAGGTTTGCCCATTGTAGGGGACGTTGAAAACCTAGTAGTCGATGATTCAAATATCGTCACTTTCCATCTGTTCCATGAGCTACTCGACCATATAACCTTGTTTTATGTTAGGGATGTCCACAAACCCTCCTTCCTTAGAAATAGAATAGGTTTTCCAGGGGAGTCTAGGTCGCCCTTAGGTAGGTCGACTGAATGTGATCATAGGACTGACTCCCCTGCTTCCTCTTTTGTTTGTACAGATATGATGACTCAAGGTGGAGTTGCAGCTTCAACTTCTTCAAGTCCTCGAATAGTGGATGCGTTTGGCTCCTCTGTTGTACCGGTGAAGAATGAGAGAGGATATATACCCAGTAGGCCTCTCCGAGGAAAGAAAAATATGGAGTCCCGATATGATATGGTTTATGATTTCTGTGGAGTAAGTAGAGCGGATTATAGGGTAACCATCTTTAGTAAGGCGGATTTTATGGCTAAGTTCCGTACCAGCTGTAACGATGTGTTGCCTTTTTCGCGGGAAAAATTCGATTTTCGCGTTTCTTTGAAAAACCAAATAAAACCGGAAAAAACGGAGTCGCCACGCCATTTTAATTTTGAAGGGCCAAAACTTTAAAAAAAAGCCCGAGATCAGAGATTTAGGTTCGGAGGTCATGTTACGCGTCGGGAAGGACGTTAGTGTGCACCCGACGCGCCTCGTAAAACGAGTCTTCCAAGCTGAAAATCATTTTGTGTGTGTGTGTGTGTGTGTGTTTTGGCCAAAATAAGTTGAAACTGGAAAAAGTAAAAATTGGGATGTCTTTTTAAGACTTTAAACTGATCCCATGATTTTTTGGAGAATTTTTGGTTTGAGATTTGGTACTCAAAAAACCTTTTGAAGTTGAGAAGTCACTTCTGCCAGAAGGAAATGGCAGCAGACACCTGATTTTGAAATGGATTCAAGGGTCCTAAAACTTCATAATCTGGATGAACTCAGAGAATGAAAGTTTCTCTAGACTCCTTGAATAAACTTTGTGTGAAAGAAATTTCCATTTTGGAGAAGATTTGAGGGGTCAAAACCTTCTGGAAACCTCAGATATGAGATCTGGATTCCCAGAAGCTGATGAACTAGCCTCTGAAAGAAAAATTGAAAAGAGGAGTTTTACTCACCCAAAAAATAAGGTAAAAATATGTCTGGAAAGCTCTGGATGTTGGCTACAAAAAGTGTTTTGTAGTCAACACCAAATTCCAAGTTCATCTGTGTCCAAAAATTAAGACCATGGACTGAGGTCTGAGAAAATTGCTACTGGACAGCAACTTCTCAAGAAAGAAAATATGATTTTAAGGGGGGTTTTGCATCCATGCTTGTCCCCATTTCCCTAGGTTTTGGTTAGTGATCACTAGACATTTTAGTGGTGAATCAACTATACCAAACCATCCTTGGGGGTACATTAGGACTAAGCATTTCATTTGCTTGGGGAGGGGGATTTTACCCTTTGAAATCAAGATTTAGTGCTTGAAAATGGTTTTTTAGGGTTTTGAAAGTGCATTTTTGCAAGTAAGCAAGAAAAGCTTTTGAAAATAATGTTGATCTTTGTAGAAGATCATCCATGGAGATGGTCTTCCATGGTGATCTTCTTAGATCTAGAGAAAGAAGATGAAAGAACTACATTTTGTAGTTTGAAGATGCATGCATGGATGAGATTTAGGGTTAGGAAGAGGAGGGTTTACCAATCTTCCTTGTGTTCTTGAGTGTTTGGCTTGAGTGTATGAGTGTTTAGGGCTTTAATATGAGAGTGAGTGGATGAGTATGAGTTGGGAAAGATTGGAAAGAAAAAGGTGACAATTCTTGAGAATTCTCACTTTGTTTTCTCTCTATATTTCGAGAACTTCGTTGCTATTGTGTTCTTCCTTCTTATTTTGTATTTGGAGGGCTCAATTTATAGCCCTCTGAAAATTACATACTTGTCCGCGCGGATAGGATCGGGCGGCGTGCCTTTGTTCATTAAATGCGGCTTGGCTTTGGACAAGAAGAATAATCTTTTTCAAAATTCAAATTGACCGGCCGTTTTTTGTTTCCGGCATTGCTATATTTGGTTTTCTTCATTTGTTTTTCTTTTTTGAGATTCTTTTTAAGGTTTAACCTTAAATAACAATGCCCATTTTACCCTCACTTTGTTAGGAAAGTTAGGATAGTTAGGAATGTTAGTAATTGTTATAACTTTCGTTAATTTTATAACGAAAATTCTAACAAGCTCAAATTGGAGCACTTACAGTAGCCCCTCGGCGACGGCGCTTCGAAGGAAGCGGGGTCGTCGATAAAATGAGCTCCATATTTGGCGGGATGATCGAGTGATCGGGTGGTGAACCTAGCGATAGGCTACCTACGTATCCCGAATGGGAATCAAGCCAGTCGTAGTTCGGGTCTTTGACCCCGGAGATGATGGCGTTTTAGGTGCCTCGAACTGATGAGCGAGTTCTACGGTCGGTTCTTTGGAAAGAAACTTCTGCTGGGGATAAGAGATGACCATTTTTGGTCGATGGCTATCCGCTCTGTGGGGATAGGAATGACCATTTTCGGTCTGACGGGTATCCGCCCTGCTGGGGATAGGAATGACCATTTTCGGTCTCTGCTGGGGATGATTGCGATTTATCGCTTTCTAGTGATAGCGTCTTAGGTGCCTCAAACCTTGGAGATGGCGTTTTAGGTGCCTCGGACCTTGGAGATGGCGTTTTAGGTGCCTCGAACCTTGGAGATGGCGTTTTAGGTGCCTCGAACCTTGAAGATGGCTTTTTAGGCGCCTCGGACCTTGATGATGATGGCTCTTTAGGCGCCTCGGACCTTAATGATGATGGCTTTTTAGGCGCCTCGGACCTTAATGATGATGGCTTTTTAGGCGCCTCGGACCTTAATGATGATGGCTTTTTAGGCGCCTCGGACCTTAATTTGAAATGGCCTTTCGGTGGACTTTGTCTGCTGCCGAAGGAGAGGGTGACCGTTTTGGTCGAGGTGGACCTAATGATAGGCTACCTACGTATCCCTAGTGGGAATCGAAGCCCTTTCGTAGTTCGAGTCTTACTCGAGATTCCGTTGGCTTTTGGGATTCCGTTAACTTTCTTTGGGGATTTCGTTAGCCTTTCTTTGAGGAAAATCGAGACGTATTCGTGCAGGAAATCGGTCTTACGTTTGGCTAGGGAGATTTTGATGAAAGATACGGGATCTCGTTATCTTTCTCGGGGCACTCGGTCTTACGTTTGCTTAGGGGTAATTTTGATGAAAGATACGGGATCTCGTTATCTTTCTCGGGGCACTCGGTCTTACGTTTGGCTAGGGGTAATTTTGATGAAAGATACGGGATCTCGTTATCTTTCTCGGGGCACTCGGTCTTACGTTTGGCTTGCGGGGTAATTTTGATGAAAGATACGGGATCTCGTTATCTTTCTCGGGGCACTCGGTCTTACGTTTGGCTATAGGGGTAATTTTGATGAAAGATACGGGATCTCGTTATCTTTCTCGGGGCACTCGGTCTTACGTTTGGCTGCCGGGGTAATTTTGATGAAAGATACGGGATCTCGTTATCTTTCTCGGGGCACTCGGTCTTACGTTTGGCTTAGGGGGTAATTTTGATGAAAGATACGGGATCTCGTTATCTTTCTCGGGGCACTCGGTCTTACGTTTATTGGCTTAGGGGTAATTTTGATGAAAGATACGGGATCTCGTTATCTTTCTCGGGGCACTCGGTCTTACGTTTGACTTGCCGGGGTAATTTTGATGAAAGATACGGGACCTCGTTATCTTTCTCGGGGCACTCGGTCTTGCGTTTGACTGTCGGGGAAGATTTTTGATGAAAGATACGGGATCTCGTTATCTTTCTCGGGGCACTCGGTCTTACGTTTTACTGCCGGGGAAGATTTTGATGAAAGATACGGGATCTCGTTATCTTTGTCGAGGAAATCGGTCTTACGTTTGACTGCCGGGGGTAATTTTCTTGACAAGGGGCTGACTTTGGTTAACTTTGGTTAACTTTGTCAAGTTAGGGAGATTGCGAGTCTGAAATTTTAAGGGGCAAAAGGGTCATTTTGACCCTTGCAAACCTATCCGCGCGGATAGGGATGGAAAGTCAGGGGTATTAATGGGGCCAACGCCCTTCTTCTTCCCCATTCAATTTTTTGAACACAGACGAGAGAGGGAGAGAGCAGAGCCGCCATTGTTGGCCTAGGAGCTTCAAAATTCGTCCGATTTCTTCGATTTTGAGCAATGGAACACGGGAAGGCGCTTTTCAAGGCCAAGGGCGTGGTCCTATAGCGGAGAGGCGGTGGAGCTTGTCCGGATGAGGAGGCATTACAATCTTTCGCAGTCGGTCGAGGAGGAGCATTACCCCGATGCTTGGCAACATTGGGCTTCGGATCCGCATCTCCGAACGGTATACTTCGAATCCTCTTGATCCTCTTGTCGATTTCTTGCTTGAAATTTTTGGGTGATTTTTGAATTTTTTTTTTTGAATATTGAATATTGATATTGATGATATGCAATGTTGCAATGAATTTGTGAGTGTCCCAAAAATGTGCATTTTGCTTGGGAAAAGAATTGGCATTTTTGCCACATTTTTTTTAATTCGAAAATTGCATGTGAAAATTCGAAGAATTGTGATTTTTTTTTTTTGAAATTGAATATTGCATGTTCTTGATGATGATTTTTTTTTTTTGAAATTGAATTTTGATATTGGTGAATGATGATGCAATGCATGCATTTTGTTTGGAAAGAATGGGCATTTTGCCAATATGAGATGTATGTTTAGGATTTTTTTTTGAAAAGTGGGACGGATTTTTCCTCCCGTTGCATGTAAGATGGATGGTATGCATGTATGCATTTTTTTTGTTGAAAATGGGACGGAGTTTTTACTTCCGTAGGAATGCATCCTTTTTTTTTGATGAATGCATTGGGACTTGCAAATTGTTTTCTTTCATGCGAGAAAAATGGGGCTATGCTCATTGTATCTTTGTTATCTTTGTCGAAATTTCTTCTTTTTTTTTTTTTTTTTAATGCAAATGCAATCTTTTTGACATTTTCTCTCTTTTTTTTTTTACAGGGCGGAAACCGTTTTGTGACGGAGCAGCTGAACAAAATGAAGACTCGAGGATCGGTGGAGTACGTGATTGACTTGTGGGACCGGCTTAGAATGCGGGCCGAGGAGCTTTGCGAGTCAGAGACGGATCGTTGTCGAGACGGGGCTCACAGGAGTTCGTCGAGTGCTTGAGGGGCTGAGTCAAGTTCCCTAAGTGCAAGGGCTTGATGTTTGCTCGGCGCGGCATTGGTGGGACGCGACCCGCACCTTCCACTTCTTACGGGCGAGGCGGCGTACGCCTTCGGACTATGCTTTGCGATCACGGTGCGTCCTTCAATGGACGCGGCATTGAGTGGAGAGATGGCTACGGTGACGCGGACTGCGGGACCTTCTTGGATTTTCCCTATTCCCAAAAAGGGGATGGGGATGGAGTATGCCGTGGTCTACGGCAAGATCGTGGAGACCATAGCGAGTTACGAGGTGGGGAGGATAGGTTTAGCGCCGAGCGGTGCTAGGTCCTTCCTGTGGTTTACTTTCTCGAGCACGCTCTTTGGTCATCTTTGAGGGACGGCGGTCTTTGCCTTCTTGAGGTCCTTGGAGGACATGGAGACGGTTGGAGATATTTCTGGGGAGGCCGGGCTGGTGAGCGTACTTCGCTCTTGATAGATACGGCCAGGAAGGGCTGTGAGCTCCTGTCTTGCTTCGAGTTTGCTCTGGAGGTATAAGCTCTCTTTTTGCTTTCCCTCTTTCCTTTGAGCACACACTTTTATTTGCACTTTGGATTGATTGGATTTTTACCTTTCGCGGTATGGGCGTTGGAGTTTTTCCACGTCACGGTGTGGAGCGGCTGAGGCGTACGTCGGGCGTATCCGGCCATGCGATCTTGGTCCAAGCATGCCGGGAAAAGATAAGCTCCGGGGCGTACGACTCTCAGTACGCGGATTGCCTTCCTTTGACGGAGGCCGAGACGGATGAGGGGATGATATTCTTCCCACAGGATCGCTTTGAGGTAAGCGCGGTGAAGGGCGGCGAGATGCGGGCGGTGCGGCGGAGGATTTTGAGGGGGCTGACTTGCGACGCCTATTATGCGGGAGAGAGGGTGACGCGCCGGCATGGCGTGAACTCGCCTTTGAGGACACCGGTGGAGCCTCCCGCCGATATGATGCACCCGAGCGATCGGTCAGTGACTGGGATGATTACCCAGCGAGCCGGCACTTCTCGGACTTCGTGGCGATCGAGCCGTATGCGACGTTCGTCTTGAGGAGGCGAGGATGCCTCGGGTTTTGGAGAGGAGGGGCTTGGGATCCGCGGTACCCTCGGACGGATTTTTCCTACATCCGGGATGGGGTCCGATTGAGGGTGCGAATCCCTCGGCCGAGCGGCTTCCACGAGCTTTCCGGCCTCGTCAGGGTATGAAGGTATGGCTTCACCTTTTCCCCTTCTTTTCTTTCTTTTGTTTCATCATCTCTAGCATCACTTCTCTTTTTTTTTGACGCTTTTGCTTTTGTGCGGTTTCGGAGGTGGTCGTCGAGACAGCGACGAAGCAAGTGATCGGAGCCAAGAGGTTCATACGGAGGATGGTTGCTTGCGGGCGCCTCGAGGCTAGGGCGAGGAGACCACGGCGGCACTGTCCAGACGGGAGGCTTCTCCTATTCCCTCGGAGACTTCTTGAGACCCCTCTTTCTCCTCTCATTGATCACCGCGCGGCCGCCTTCGGATCACGTCATTCTTGGGGATCCGCACGGGCGAGGACACGTACGCGGCATGGTGGGTCGTCTCCGTATGTTCGGGAGTCGGACGCCTTCACCTTCGGATTCGATTTCTTCGGGGATGCAGGTTTTACCCTATCGAGTGTGCCGGTTGGTCCCGACGAGCCTCTTTACGGAGATGAGGACGATTACGAGCCCGAGACTTTCGGGGCTCCTGACGAGGCGGGCCGAGTCGCAAGAGGGCGGGGAGACATCGGGTCTTTGGAGACTCCGATTGATTTTTTTTTTTTTTTTAGATTTAGATTTGTACAGATCATGCACATTTTTTTTTTTTTGATGTAATAATTTAGGATTTTATTTATGTTTGTTTGTTGTTTTTTTTTGTACACTCTCTTTTTTTTTGGAATGTAATAATTTAGGATTTTATTTTATGAATGCAATGCAATATGAATGCAGTGTTGCATGAGCCTTGGTTTTTTGCAAGGGTGTTTGGTATATGGGTGGTTTGGGGAGGGTTTTTGCACAAGTTTCGAGCAACGGGACGGAATATTCCCTTTTTGGTGTAGCGGCTTGGGTACATTGCGGATTTTCGATGGGGAACAAACGTATCCGCGCGGATGGGGACGGCATCGACTTTGTCCTTTGATTTTGCTTTAAATCTGGCTTTGCTTTATTTCAAATTCAAATATCCTCTTCAACTTCCAGTCCAAACAGCCATTTTCGGGGAGGAAGAGAGAAAAAACCATGGAAAGCCTTAGAAAAGCTCCCTCAAGGTTATCCCAAGAATCCCAAATGTCATTTTTCAACAAGTTCAAGGATTGGTCCGGGAAATTATGCATGAGAGAAGGTCTTTCTTTGAAGAACGGTACAAGGTACGATGCTTGTGGTCTCTCAAAGAATTGGTTCCGGATTATGACCTCTTAAGGGCTTCTTCTTCGTTTTGGGATACTAGAAGGCATGTCTTTTGCCTTTCCTTCAACGAGATTGTTCCGGCTTGTGGAAGAATTTCGGGCCTTGCTTGGAGGTCCGGAGGTGGAGGAGATAGCAATTCCTTTGTCAGGAGGAGCTTCTTTTGTTGACAAGTTGTGCAACCTTCTTCATCTTTCCCGGAGGAAGCACGAGGCATGATCCGCGGTCCCGACCATTTTGATATTTCCGGTCTTCCCAGACAGATTTAGGGGCTTAGGCTTGGTGGATGACGCCTATTGGGATGCCTTTGCACTTTGCATGTTCGGCACTTTGTTCATGGTCTATTCCTTCGGGATTTGCCATCGATCTCTGCTGGATGTTGTCGTCCATTGTCGCACAGGCGAGAGATGTCGTTCCTTTGATTCTTGGGGAGACTTTTCATGCTCTCGGCAGTTAGCTACCGGACGGCGGTACATGCACGGGGGCAGCCCGTTTCTCTTGACCACAGTGGGCGATGGAGCGTTTGGGGTTCTTCGGGAAACCTCGATATGATCGAGCCTTGGACTTTTGCCGGGAGAGGTGTTGATGTAGATTTTGATGATCGGGGCTCGTGGGAGCGTTGGATGGCGGGTCGCCCAGGGCCCAGAAGATATCGAGATGGTTGGTGCCTCATTGGCGGGTGGAGACTCGCAGAGTGCTTCGGGGACGGGTCCCATGTGGTTATGCTTCCGGGGCTTTCTCGGTCCGGTTTCTACATTCCGGCTCTGGTCCTTAGGCGGTTTGGCTTGGAGCGAGGTTCCTTTGGAGGGCTTTGATGATGTAGCCACCGGGGTGGTGGCTCCTGTTTCCATGGATGATCCCTCGGTGTTTCCATTTCTTTCCCGAGTATGGAGGTACGATGCCTTTCCTCCTCGGGTCATTCTCGGGCGTCAGAGGCCGGTGTTCTGACCACTTGGTACTGGATTGGTACGAGGGGCATGCAGGAGAGACTCGGGTGGCTATTTTGAGACGGCGTGAGGCCATTGTAGGTGCGGAGGACCGGGCTGTTTACGAGAGGAGGAGGGCCGAGGCGAGGGCCAATCCTCATGACGGGAGCGGAGACGGCGTGGCGATTATGAGGCTTACGTCAAGAGACGGGAGAGGAGGGCTCCTATGTTACCGGCTAGGTTACGGGAGATGAGGGATGACGCTAGGGCTACTAAGGCCACGACGGAGGCGGTTTGATAGACCTGTTCCTATACCGAGCTTGGTAGGAGGAATGCCGAGCATCTTTCCGGTTCGGAAGAGAAAGACTCGGAGGGGAAGAAGAAGGGAGAGGCCGATGCAGTGGCTTGGAGTGACTACGAGATTTCCAAGTATCCCTTTCTTGCCATGACTACACATTAGTTTGATTATGTATCTTAGTTTTCCTTTAGCGAGGTTGCCGGTTGTAGGAATGAATCGGGCTTAGACTCATCAAAGAGCTTTTAACTTGTAATGAATATTTGAATTGCTTTAGAGTTTTTCGAGACGCTTTCATGGTACGATCAATTGTATTGATGCCAAAGTATGGCTTTTATTTGTGCTTTAGACCGAACCGTTTCCGTGCCTACGTTCCCCTCATTTTGAGGAGCTCGGGTCTTCGTAGTTCAAACCGGTGAACTCTTTTTGTTTTTTTTTTTTTTTGTTTTTTTTTTTTTTGGTGCAACCCTGTTTTTACCTAGGCCGCCCTTTTCGGGTTTCTAACCTAGTTGGGTATTACTCTTTTAGCACTCTTTTTTTTGTTTTTTTGTTTTTTTTTTGTTTTTTTGGTGCAACCTGTTTTTACCTAGGCCGCCCTTTTTTTTCTAACCTAGTTGGGTATTACTCTTTTAGCACTCTCTTTTTTTTTTTTTTGTTTTTTTTTGTTTTTTTTTGTTGTTTGTTTTTTTTGTTTTTTTTTTACGCGTAGTATCTGCGCGGCTTGTCACCATTCACTTGGGTGTACAAAGGGATTCCCGTCGAGGTCCGCAAGTTGCATGGCTCCTCAGGAGAAGATCTTACGGACGACATATGGCCCGACCCATACGGGCTCCCATTTGCCGAGAGGGTTGATACGGGTGAGGGCTTTTCTTTTAGAACGAGATCACCTTCTCGGATCTCCCGATGCTTTACTTTCTTGTCGAAGGCTCTAGCCATTCTTCCTTGGTAGGCCGGATGTGTTCCATGGCCTTCGGTCGGCGTTCGTCCAGTAGGGCCAATTCGTCATGGCGACTCGGAGCCATTCGACCTCGTTGATTTGGCTTTCCGGCGGTATACGGAGCGAGGGTATTTCCGGCTCGATTGGGAGTACGGCTTCCATTCCGTATGTGAGGGCAAAAGGTGTTTCCCCGATTGCCGTTCGGCGATGTTACGTAGCCCCGAGTGCCGAGTGTAACTTCTCGGGCCAATCTCTACGCCTTGGACGGCCATTTTCCGGATGATATTTTCCCGAGTCTTGTTTCTTTGCTTGACGGCTCCGTTGGTTTGGGGCACTGTAGGGTGATGACTTGTGACGGGTTATTGAATTCCGCCGGCAATTTTTCACATTCCCCTTGAAGTGGGATCCATTATACGAAATGATTTCGGCAACCCGTATCTGCACATGATGTTTTCTTTGATGAAGAGGGCGACTTTCTTTGAATTGAGGATTTTGTAGGACTTGGCTTCAACCCACTTGGTGAAATAATCCACGGCTACCGGGACGAACTCGTGGCCGTTCTTGCTGATGGTGTGATTTTGCCTATGACATCAATTCCCCCAGTGACGAAAGGCCGCGGGTTGTCATGCGGTATAACTTCGTGAGGAGGCAAGTGATTAAGATTTGAGTATCGCGGACATTTGTCGCGGCTTTTGACAAAGCTTGGATGCGATCGGCTTCCATGGTGATCCAAAAATACCCCATTCTCGGTATGATTTGCATCGAGCTCGAGCATTCATGTGAGGGCCGCGAGTACCACCATGTATTTCTTTCATGAGTTCGGTAGCCTCTTGTTTGCCGATACATCGCGGGAGGGGGCCTTGATAACGTTTTTGTATAACATGTTTCCCAAAAGAACATAATGGGAGGCGAGCCGCTTCCAGTGAGAGACTTTTTGCTTTGATTCCTTCTTTATATTCCCCATCTTCGTTTTTGAAAGAGGCCTCGCCATCCTTCGTGCTTGGTAAATACGAGTGTACCGGGGATCATTGATCGGTTCGGCTTCCGCTTCAATTTCGAAGCAATAGGCGGGGTTTTCTCTTCTCCCGACTCGAATGGTTTAACGAGACTTTCCTTCGGGTATTTCGACAAGAGAGGCTAGTGTAGCCGAGCATCTGCGAACTTTGTTTCGGTCTCTTGGCGAGGTAATGAAAGCGATTTCTTTGAATTGAGTTACTAACTCTTCCATGTAAGCATGATACTTCTGCAAACCCGGATCCACGGTCTTCCATTTGTTAGAGACCCGATTGATGATGAGGGCGAGTCACCGTACACCTCCAATTCCTTGATATTTCTTTCAAGGCGGCTTCCAACCCAGCCTATGCAAGCTTCATATTCAGCAGCGTTGTTGGTGACTTCGAAGTTCAGCCTTGCTGCCATGGGGGTGTGTTCGTCAGTAGGATCGACCGTAAGCATTCCTATCCCGTTCCCCCTTTTGTTTGACGCCCGTCGAAGAAGAGTTGCCAGCGATTTTCTCCTTCTAGAGCGAAGATTCCATCATCGGGAAATTGAGGTTCAGGTCTCGGGACTCATCACTTGGGAAATCGGCCGATGTTACGCCATTATGCGTCCTTTTATGGATTTCCTTGAAACATAAGCGATGTCATATTCGGCCAAAAAGAACGACCATTTTGCCAATCTCATGGAGATGGAAGGCTTGTCGAAGATATTTGACGGGGTCTATCCTTGAAACAAAGATGTATCGGGTGAGACCGCATGTAGTGTTTCAATTTTCCCACTACCCGGACCAAACCTGCGCAAGTCTTTCTCATAGCGCAGTAATTGAGTTCGCTTCCTTGGAGCTTTTACGCTACGAAATAGATGGCGTTTTCGACTTTGGAATCTTTTTTCTCTTGAGCTAGCATAGCCCCAATTGCCGTATCCGTGACAGTGAGATATAGCAAGAGTGGCTTTTGCCGATGTGGTGGGAGAGAATCGGGGATTCACAAGGTATGCCTTAATTTGTTCAAAGGCAAGTTGACATTCTGGGGTCCATTTTGTGTAGGCATTCTTTTTCATCAACTTGAAGATTGGCTCGCAGATCGAGGTCACCGATTTACAAAGCGGCTTATGTATTGGTCTTCCCATGAAGGATTTCACTTCTGCCAGTTGTCCGTGGTGGCTTCATTTCACCTATCGCCTTGATTTTACTGGGATCTACTTCGATTCCCCGTCTGTCACCATATATCCTAGTACCTTGCCCCGTCTTACACCGAAGGTGCACTTGGCCGGATTCAGCCTCATGCCGTGGTCTCGGAGGCGGCCGAAGAATTTTCTCAAATCAACAAAGTGCTGGCCATCTCGATCCTTTGGAATGTATTATCATGTCGTCCACATAGACCTCAATTTCTTTGTGGATCATGTCATGGAACAGAGCCGTAGCCGCCTCTCCGGGTACGTAGCCCCAGGCATTCTTTAGTCCGAATGGCATGACCGTGTAGCGTATGTGCCCCAAGGGGTTGTGAAGGCTGTTTTGGCTTGATCTTCTTCTCGCCATTTTGATTTGGTTGTAGCCGGCAAAACCATCGACGAAAGATTTGACTTCGTGGTTGGCCGTGGAATCTACCAAAATGTCGATGTTTGGCAGGGGAAATCGTCTTTTGGACTGGCTTTGTTCAAGTCTCTGAAGTCTACGCGGATCGGATCTTTCCGTTGGCCTTGGTCACCGTCACTATGTTGGACAGCCATGTTGGGTATTCAATGACCCCGATGAACCCGCCCTTGAGCATCTTTTCTATTTCCTCTTTCACTTGTAAGGACCATTCGGGCTTAATTCTTCTTAGCTTCGCTTTACTGGCTTGACTTCTGGGTCGAGCGGTATTCGGTGCTCAACTATGGAAGGATCGAGGCCTCGGCATATCTTTATAGGACCATGCGAACACATCCACGAATTCTTTTAGCAGCTCGATTAGGGCAACCCTTTCAGTCCCTTCGAAGAAACTACCAATCTGCGTCTCTTTAGGCTCTTCCGTAGTTCCCAAATTCACACTTGTCAAAATCTCTTCGGCAGCTTGGGCTCGATTTTCCTCTTTCCGGACAACCTGCCTTAAAGATTTCTTTGATATATTGTTCATTTAATGTGTCTCGCCTCTTCATCTAGTGAATCGTTATTAACTGTTTTTAGATTATTAGTTAATTCATCATTAGTTAAAGTTGCAATTAAGGGATACTCGTAAAGGTTCATCATTTCATTGAAGACGAAGGGGAATACAACGTTGGCTACAGACTCGTAGTCTTCAGGCGTGAGGCCATCTGGACGACTCGAGAGACTCGAACTCAACAATGAGAGACTCGGAGGACTTTACAAAGGTTGACACGAAAGGACGGGGGACCAATCCAAGCTTGGTGATCATTTCCTCCTTGGTCGCGGACGGGCCTGAGAGAGTTTCCCAATTCTTTAGCGGCATCGCTGTTGGTGGCTTCACAACTCGGGAAAGGCATGGTCTCTGTGCTCCCTCTTCAGTCGTTGCTATCATCTCTTTGTCTGAACCAATCAACTGTGTTTGGCATCTGAGAACTGAGCATGTGGATGTAGGGATCTTCCTCAATTCTGGGGACTTCCGTTTCGTCATAATCTGATCGCTCAATCCAGATGTAAGGACGCATTGCGTCTCGGTGAGCGGCTAGAAAAATCTCATGTCCCATACTCGAGCGGAAAGGCTTGGCAGGTAGTTCAGCAAGGAGGACGTCCCACACGACGTTCATAGATTCGAGCCGAGTCTGTCGGTGTTTGCTGACTTTTATCATGAAAACCTCCTCGCCCGGCGAGGCCAAAGAATGGGTTTGCAGAACACCGACAAATCTGTGATTGAGGACCGGGGGCTTGTGTGCCTGCATCATGGCGGCGTTCAGCTTCCTTCCAGACGACTCCAAGTGTTGGAAATAGCAATTAAATTTGATGAATCGAACTTCTTCGGAGTCCGCTCGCTTGAGTGTGTCGACATAGTTGGCATTGCCGGATTCCAAAGGATGCCGCGAGACTTGCCTCTTGAAGGATGTAGCCCCGGTGTTCGACTTGTGGGTGTTCTTGGCTATTGTTTCAGCTTCCGTTCCCTATGAGGAAACCTGCCACCCTTATGACTTCAAGGTCTCCCGCCGGTTGATGAATTTGACGCATTGGTGGAGAGTGGAGGCTCTGGCTTTCATGTGATGCAACCAAGGGCGCCCTAGTAGGGCCGCGAACTCGGAGGGGATATCCATTACATGGAACTTCGCGGGCACCATTTGGGTTTCGTACTGCAGTTCCAGAGTCACCGTCCCAGCATGGGACGAGACGAACCGTCGTAGGCTTTGACATCCCGGTAGATGGGATCACGCACCTTTCATTTATGCGGAGGGCCCTCATCATGCTGAGGGGAAGGACATTTACCGATGATCCATTGTCCACTAATACCCCAGGGAGTGACACGGTGTTGAGCCGAATAGTGATGTACAAAGCTTCATTGTGTTGGGAGACATCTCTTGGCAAATCTTCATCGCAGAAGGTGATCATACTCCCATATAGGTGAGGATCATAGATTTGGTCCTTGTCTCGGGATGGAGAGTCATCAAGCCGGTCACTTCGTGCCTTTTCTTGCGAGGTAGAGTCTTTGCCGAAGCCCCTGGGTTATACTGATGCCTTTTGTGGCGGTTGCCATCTCTAGTCAACATGTTGATTGAGTGGGAGCGCCAGACTGGCGTCGGTTTTTCTTCATCGGTGATACTCGGGAGCCGGACAAATTGAACCTTGGCTGACCCCGAGGGGGTTGGACTTCCTGCTCTGCAGCACTCCGGTATCCGAAGGTCTCGATTCCGTCGTTGGCAAGGCTTTTCCGCTCTTTTATCCCTTTTTGCTTTGGGGAAGACTGACCTGAGTAGAGTACATAATAATCAAATCCCCAGATGGCTCCCGAGCGTTCCCACACCGTTATCACCGGCCTCGAATCTCTCCTTCAATTTTTGCTGAGGAAATTTTCTTTTTCTTAGGAGGACGGTCCTCGTGTATCCAAGCCTGATAGTCCCTTTCAAGGCAATCGGGACAGCCACAAATATCCCACCAAATGTGTTCTACGGCGGTGGCGGATTTGGGACCTCAGGTTGAGCGGTGCTGGAATGACTTTGAGTGGAACTGGGCCGGGGGATCTGCTGCCGGCTCGCCCGGTAGCGAGTGATTGGACTCCGCGGATAATGAGAGATATTGAGGTCCCGGGAACGGCATATGTTTGTCCTTCAAGGTAGCCCCAGCCAGCCGGGATATTGTTAAGGTCCCAAAGCGGCGTGTGGCCTCTTCAATCCAGGCCGCCGTCTGCTCCTGCGTTCTTCCAGGGATTTGATGGCTGACCATATTTCTTTAACTGTTCCCTGATTTTCATCACTCAGGATGATATTTGTGGGACCATTACTTTGAGAGGGGACAACCGACAGCATACCGAACTCTTTCGTCCTACCGCTGCTCGGGGCCAGCTGCCCTGTAAGTCGGCGGCGAGTCCCGGCGGTGGAAATATAGGAATCTTGGGGTAGCATCTTGATGCATCCGGACTATTAAGAAGAGGAGGAGAACCTTCTTCCGTCTTTGCGGTAAAGGTGCCATCGGAATTGAGACTGATAGTCAAACCATGACTTGCGACTACCCCTGAGGTCATCAATTTGAGCCTCATGTCGAAGTCTCATTTGTTCTACCAACTGGATCCAACACGGCTGTCTGAGGGATTTTGGAGGACGGAGCAACGTTATCCCTATCATTACCGGGCCGATGCGTACATTCTCCAAACCCGGAGTTGGAATAAATGGCGAAGCTGATGACGCGCTTGACTCTTCCCAACCTGATCAAACGGTGACCCGGTGCCCGAAACCAAAGCTTTGTGCGGAGTCTCGGGGAAAGGACACGAAGGTTCAGATGTCTGGGAATGGAAGGAGGGTAGGTGTTTGGGCTTTAGGCTCATGCAACATGCAGTTATTTGTTCACGTTTACTTAAAACACGTTTTATTAACCTAATCGGTTGGAAAAGATTGCTCTTCTTTTTCGCAAACTACTCTGATTCCTGGATCAGTGGGCCCCGTCACTACGTCTATAAGCCCCTCGTATTCCACCTGTATTTCGACCTCCCAGGGTGGACAGCCCCGGGCGAGGGTCCTATAGGGCAAGCGGGTCCCACCGACCGAAAGAAAAACGATCCTAGAAGTCTGGCGGGTAATCGAGTCTTAACGAGCATTCGATGTAAATTATGGACAAAGCTGACGCTAAAGTCAAGATCGTGTCCGAGGGCTCGACAAAAAGTCGGCATGATTTGGACTGATAAATGTCCGCTATTGATCTTGACTTATCGTCAGTTAAGCCGTAATTAGGCATGGAATAACCGTTAATCCTTGATGACTCAGTGTCAATGCTGGGAGTCAGTGTATAATTTGTGCCAGTCAGAGCCGAAGTCAAGGCGCCGGTCAATATCTTGGTCAAAGTCTGCGGCGGAAAACCGGCAGAACTTCGACTGATTAGCGACTGATTAGGGACCCGAGAGATATTGAGTCGGTATGCCGACAAAGGCTTGAAAGGAAAGGTCTATACACGGACAGGGCATGACACAGACCAGACTAAAAACCAACCGGGTCTCGGACAAAGTGTGTCACGGACAAGTGCATGGTCGACACGAGGCTCCATGGGATGTTTGGGTAGTCCTGTGCTCATCCGAGAGGCGTAATAAGACCAAACGGACCGCGACAAGGATTTCCCCGGGTTAAGGACGTAGTGTGCAGTGTACGGTCACGTGCGCGTAGTGTGCAAGCAGTCTATATTCTTTTTCTGAGTAAAATAGAGATTTTTTTATGTGTCTTAAAAATATGATGCATGATTTTTTTTGGAAATTTTCTTTTTTTTTGAAAATCTTTTTTTTTTTTGAATTTTTTTTTATGAGCACATAAGCACGTAAGCATGAAAATTCCGACAGTTAGGGACATTATTCCGACAGTCAAAATTTTGACTTTCTCCGAGGCGGCCAAAACAACATGAAAACTGTGCAAAAAATCAACACACACACAAAAATGATTTTCGAAGCCGGGACGGAAGCTTGACCCTCAAAAGCTTTTTTTTTGAAAACGGTGATACCGGTACGTGGGATTGTTAGACCACAATTTATCCCCGACTCGTGTTAGGAGGCGATAACGGGAAATTTAATGGTTTCCACCAATATACCGAATACCATTTTTTTATTAAAAAGCTTATGTCCCCAGCGGAGTCGCCACTGTAACGAAGTGTTGCCTTTTTCGCGGGAAAAATTCGATTTTTGCGTTTCTTTGAAAAACCAAATAAAACCGGAAAAAACGGAGTCGCCACGCCATTTTAATTTTGAAGGGCAAAACTTTGAAAAAAGCCCGAGATCAGAGATTTAGGTTCGGAGGTCATGTTACGCGTCGGGAAGGACGTTAGTGTGCACCCGACGCGCCTCGTAAAAACGAGTCTTCCAAGCTGAAAATCATTTGTGTGTGTGTGTGTGTGTGTGTGTTTTGGCCAAAATAAGTTGTAACTGGAAAAAGTAAAAATTGGGATGTCTTTTTAAGACTTTAAACTGATCCCATGATTTTTTGGAGAATTTTTGGTTTGAGATTTGGTACTCAAAAAACCTTTTGAAGTTGAGAAGTCACTTCTGCCAGAAGGAAATGGCAGCAGACACCTGATTTTGAAATGGATTCAAGGGTCCTAAAACTTCATAATCTGGATGAACTCAGAGAATGAAAGTTTCTCTAGACTCCTTGAATAAACTTTGTGTGAAAGAAATTTCCATTTTGGAGAAGATTTGAGGGGTCAAAACCTTCTGGAAACCTCAGATATGAGATCTGGATTCCCAGAAGCTGATGAACTAGCCTCTGAAAGAAAAATTGAAAAGAGGAGTTTTACTCACCCAAAAAATAAGGTAAAAATATGTCTGGAAAGCTCTGGATGTTGGCTACAAAAAGTGTTTTGTAGTCAACACCAAATTCCAAGTTCATCTGTGTCCAAAAATTAAGACCATGGACTGAGGTCTGAGAAAATTGCTACTGGACAGCAACTTCTCAAGAAAGAAAATATGATTTAAAGGGGGGTTTTGCATCCATGCTTGTCCCCATTTCCCTAGGTTTTGGTTAGTGATCACTAGACATTTTAGTGGTGAATCAACTATACCAAACCATCCTTGGGGTACATTAGGACTAAGCATTTCATTTGCTTGGGGAGGGGGATTTTACCCTTTGAAATCAAGATTTAGTGCTTGAAAATGGTTTTTTAGGGTTTTGAAAGTGCATTTTTGCAAGTAAACAAGAAAAGCTTTGAAAATAATGTTGATCTTTGTAGAAGATCATCCATGGAGATGGTCTTCCATGGTGATCTTCTTAGATCTAGAGAAAAAAGATGAAAGAACTACATTTTGTAGTTTGAAGATGCATGCATGGATGAGATTTAGGGTTAGGAAGAGGAGGGTTTACCAATCTTCCTTGTGTTCTTGAGTGTTTGGCTTGAGTGTATGAGTGTTTAGGGCTTTAATATGAGAGTGAGTGGATGAGTATGAGTTGGGAAAGATTGGAAAGAAAAAGGTGACAATTCTTGAGAATTCTCACTGTTTTCTCTCTATATTTCGCCAGAACTTCGTTGCTATTGTGTTCTTCCTCCTTATTTTTGTGACTGGAGGGCTCAATTTATAGCCCTCTGAAAATTACATACTTGTCCGCGCGGATAGGATCAGGCAGCGTGCACTGTTCATTAAATGCAGCTTCAGCTTTGGACAAGAAGAATAATCTTTTTCAAAATTCAAATTGACCAGCCAGTTTTTGTTTCCAGCATTGCTATATTTGGTTTTCTTCATTTGTTTTTCTTTTTTGAGATTCTTTTTAAGGTTTAACCTTAAATAACAATGCCCATTTTACCCTCACTTTGTTAGGAATGTTAGGATAGTTAGGAATTGTTAGAAATGTTATAACTTCCGTTAATTTTCTAACGGAAATTCTAACAAGCTCAAATTGGAGCACTTACATCAGTGTAATCGAGTGGAGTTCTGATACCAATTGAAAGAAATTGAGCGGCTAGGAATGACAAGTGAATAACAAAAACCTCTCGTGTGAGTCATGGTGTGATAGCACCAGAACTAACACCAGTACTAAAGCAGCGAAATAATAAACTTAATCAAAGTAGAATACGAATTTAAACACTCATCTACAACAACTAGCTGTAAACAATAAAAAGCTTCTCTTATTAAATCAATTAGAAGACGGTTTACACAAAAAAATTGTACTAACAGAAGAACAAAATAATAAAATCACCAAACTAATCTCTTACACTTTAGGACTCTATTAATCTATGAACCTTCAACAATTTAGAGTCTGAAAACCGCAGGTAGTAATGTGTCGTGCACTTCTATTATATAGAGAAGAATGTCCTTGTTTGTAAAAGATGATTTGCTTGAGAAGATCTTTTTCAATTAGACTTCTACCTTCTTTATTCAATCCAATCAATCATTCCTTATCTTGAACTCTTTCATTGTGTGTGAGAGATCCTACAAAATAATCAAAATATACACTAAACATATCTAAAATTTGGTAAGTAGGTTAGTCAATTAAAATAACCTAATTACAATAAATACAATATTTACCTAAATTAACTAATATAAAAAAAGTAACAAATTCCAACTTAAGTCAACGTTTCGACTTGTCAATGTGTGTGGAACATCACACACTTTCAAAACATATACTCCCTCCATCCCAGCCCAATTGATACCAAATTTTTGGGCACACAGATTAAGGAAAAGTAAGAGAGAGAAAAAGTTGAAAAAAATATTGTGAGTATGAAAAATTAAATAGGAGAGAGAATGAGTGGAAGGAATATTGATTTGATTGACGTTGTGAGTATAAAAGTAAAATAGGAGAGAGAATGATTGAGGAAAATAGTAAAAATTTCCTTCCATTTTGGACAGTCTCAATTGAACGGGGACGGACCAAAAAGAAAATAAGTCTCAATTGGCTGGAACGGAGGGAGTATAAATTTACGTGTGTGTGTGTGGCGTGTGCATGTTACGGAGTACTCCCTCCGTCCCCAACCTAAGTGCACACTTTAACTATTTTATGATATTTGACTATATAATTACGAAAAATTGATATATTATAATTAAATTTTAAAACTTCTAATTTTCAGTGTTGTTAGTAATAAATCAATAACAACTTTTAAAATTTCATCAAAATGTTCTAATTTCTCGTTATTGTATAATCAAATTTTATAAAAAAGTCAAACTGTGCATTTAGGTTGGGAATGTAGGGAGTATAGTATTAAGGTGGGAACATGAGAATTATATATGCATGTGAGTTGTGGTCTAGCATAGATATGTAATTAGAAGAAATCCACAAAGACTTAATATATTTTTAATAAAATCAACTATATCCTCTGTTACATTTTACTACTAGGATATTTGTAGAAGCCTTGGAATAACCCTTCAATTAGGATAAACTATATATTAATTATAAATAGATAAGAAGGCCTAAAAATAAATCCAAAAGTCTTGACCAAATTTAAATGTACATGTTCACGTGCTCATCCTTTGGTAAAATGATCATAACTTATTCTAGAAAAATCCAAAAGAGTATCTGAAAGGTGCGTTGCAAACTAGACTCGAAAATCTTTCCGGAAATATATGATTAGGTTGCTGAAACTTTATGTGTAATTACCAGATTGCCCATGAACTTAACCTATATTCGGGTTCTATTATTTTTTTGGACAACAACATTTTTACCAATTTTCTCGAATTTTTTCTCAAATAATCCTTTTTTACTTTTTTATTTACCAAAATGACTCACTGTTCAAACTATTGCCCAGAATGTCCATTTTTTTAAAAATCGCTACACCGTGTAGCGAGTTTGACTTGGGTCTTGTCAAAACTCGCTACACCGTGTAGCGAGTTTAGGGTAATTAAGTTTGGCCGTTTGGAAATTAATTAGGGCATTTAATTAACCTAAACTCGCTACACCGTGTAGCGAGTTTGGTCAAACCTAATTGAACTCTCTACACGGTGTAGCGAGTTAGACTTGGGTCCGAAATCCTTTTTTTTTTCTTATTTTATTTAATTCTTCTCTTCTCTTCCTTCTTTCTTTCTATATATATTATATATATATATATATATAAATATATATTATTTATATATATATAAAATAATAAATTAGAAAGAGGAAGTCCCTTTAAAAGTCTTCTCACTAAGAGAGGTCCCAAAGGAACTTGAAAAACAATGAAGATGAATCATCTATTTATAGTAGAAGAAAGATTTGAAAAATGTAGAATACATCTATGTGGGAAACACAAAAAATATTTAAATTTAGAGATGGTGGGAAAAACAAAATTTCATTTGCCTTCAAAAATTTCATTTACACCCCTCATGAATTTTTTGGAGGCAAATGAAATTTTTCCTTAAATCAATTACTTCTCTTGGATCTTTTACTTGTTTCATTTTTATGTGAAAGTCTCATGAAATTTTTGACTAGTAATATACGTGATTTAATTATCTTAATAATGAAAACTTAAAAAATATTGTATTTAATTTTTCAATTTTTACACTTTTATGAATAATGATTTAGGGTGAGGGGGCGCAAGAAATTATTTCTACATATTTCTCATACTCTATTATGATCCAAATTAGTACTTTTTTCAAATATCTATTATGCTACAAGTAATCATTATAATAAATATGCAAGAGCTAGTGAATTATTCCTTCCGTCTCAGAAAGAAGTAGAAAGAAAGTTAATTCTATTTTAATTTAAATTAATTTAGTGGTAAGGTTAATTGAATTTTTCCAAAATAAAATTGAAAAATTAAATACAATATTTTTTAAGTTTTCATTATTAAGATAATTAAATCACGTATATTACTAATCAAAAATTTCATGAGGCTTTCACATAAAAATGGAACAAGTAAAAGGTCCAAGAGAAGTAATTGATTTAAGGAAAAAATTCATTTGCCTCCAAAAAATTCATGAGGAGTGCAAATGAAATTTTTGGAGGCAAATGAAATTTTGTTTTTCCCACCATCTCTAAATTTAAATATTTTTTATGTTTCCCACATAGATGTATCCTACATTTTTCAAATCTTTCTTCTACTATAAATAGATGATTCATCTTCATTATTTTTCAAGTTCCTTTGGGACCTCTCTTAGTGAGAGGACTTTTAAAGGAACTTCCTCTTTCTAATTTATTATTATATATATATATATATAAATATATATATATATATATATATATATATATATATATATATATATATATAGAAAGAAAGAAAGAAAAAAGGAAGAGAAGAGAAGAGAAGAATTAAATAAAATAAGAAAAAAAAGGGATTCCGAACCCAAGTCAAACTCGCTACACTGTGTAGCGAGTTTGATTAGGGTTTGTCAAAACTCGCTACACCATGTAGCGAGTTTAGATTAATTAAATGCCCTAATTAATTTTCAAACGGCCAAACTTAATTACCCTAAACTCGCTACACGGTGTAGCGAGTTTTGACAAACCCTAATCAAACACGCTACACGGTGTAGCGATTTTCAAAAAAATGAACATTCTGGACAATAGTTTGAACAGTGAGTCATTTTGATAAATAAAAAAGTAAAAAAGAATTATTTGAGAAAAAAATTCAATTTTCTCTCCATAGTTCTTCGATCGAATAAACACTCCACCAACAATGAATAAGAATGACATATATGAGGGTCATTTTTCACGTCACATAGCTTTATGCATTTTAAATTTGAAAGATACAAAAACATCCAAATGTTAGTATTTAGATACTAATTATTAGGGGCCGTTTGGTTCGGTGAAAAAAAAGTGAAGGAATGAAATGGTCAATGAAATTGAATTTCTTAAGGAATTGAAATGGAAAAAAACTGGTCAAACCCCTCCGTTTGGTTGACACGAAATGGAATGAAATTGTCATTCAATTCCTTGGCAAATCATGTTTGATTTGAAAATACAAATTATAGGAATGGAATGAAAGCATATAAAATGTCCAATTTACCTTTTTTTTCAAAAAAAAATATTTTTTTTGGGGGGTGGGGGTGGGGGGGGGAGGTAGGGGGTATGCAAAATGAGTAAAAAATATTTTTTTTCGTGGGGTGGGGGTGGGGGGTAGGGCAGGGCTGGATGGGGGGCGGGGGTAGGCAGGGGAAAAAAAATTCGTGGGGGTGGGGGGTAGGGTAGGGCTGGATGGGGGGAAGGGGTAGGTAGGGGAAAAAAAATTCGTGGGGGTGGGGGGGTGGGGGGTGGGGGGTAGGGCAGGGCTGGATGGGGGGAGGGTTTAGGTAGGGGAAATTTTTTTTTTTTCGTGGGGGTGGGTGGGGGTGGGTAGGGGTGGTTTTGGGTTTTGGGGTATTTTGATCAAAAATTTTTTTTTTCTATTGCCAAAGGAATTCATCATTCCTTCCAACATTGGAAGGAACGAAAATCCATTCCAAGGAATGAAATTTCATTCCGTAGGGAATGAAAAAATTTTCATTCCAATGAACCAAACGGGGCTAAGGAATGAAGTTAACGGAATTGATCATTCCATTCCGCTCCAAAATGGTCAATTACCGAGAACCAAACACCCCCTTAGGGTTAAAATCAATTGTTCAAGTTGTAGGCGTAATTATTTGTTTTCTTTTAATATGCTTCAGACTAGACTAAGAGTCATAATTTGATTTATTCCAAAAATAGCAAATAATAAATAATATTTTTGACATTTATAATATTTTTCTTTTATAGAATTGCAATATAACCAATATTTATAAGCGGTACATGATACATGACTCACGTGATCAAAGATCTTTGATCACGTGAGTCATGTATCATATACCGCTTATTATATTTACTACTCTATTTTTTACCCACTTGAATCATCAATGGTGTTTTAGACAATTATATCCTTAGCCTTTTGCAATTGTTTACTCGTTACTTAATTTTATTAATAAACGTGTAAACTCTTAGTAAGATACTTAGTTTGAGACTAAGGGAGTGTATATATTTTAAAACCTTTATGTTTTAGTTTTAGGTCTTGAAATTAATTAACAATATAAAAAAATATTCATATTAGAATGTTCATCGACACTTAATGAATAAAAAAGATTAATGGGTATTAAATGACAAAATAAAATAAAATGAAAGATCTTAGTTATAAATGTCAATCACACCATATTCATCTAATTGATTCCTCAAAAATCTCAAGGACCAGACTTAAAGATTTCTGCAAATATGTGCTCCGAGAGCATTCGCAATTCTTTTCATTCATTTCCCAGTTTAATGGGTATTAAATGAAAAAATAAAATAAAATAAAATAAAATAAAATAAAATAAAATAAAATAGGGGAATGGTAAGAAACATAATTATGATGAATTAAGAAGAAAATTTGTGAGTTGTAGACAATGCTATCTATATAAAGAGAGAGATTATGAGATGTTCATGCACCAAATTCTTCTCTAAACCGATATTGGTATTTTAAAGTTTGAACTTGGAATTACATCAAATTCTTCTCTAAACCGATATTGGTATTTTAGTCCTTCATTCAAAAATTGAAGGGAATGAAGTGGGATATCTAAATGGCAATGGCAGGATACGGGTGGTATTGGGAAAAATAAATAGAGAGCTTGTTATGTGGACAATACCATAGCATTAGGGGGAGCAAGATCAGGTGCGGGAGTACGAGCAGGATCAATGGCGTGAGCACTACTACTAGTGAGGGCAGAAAGAGGAGTAGGAGCAGGAGGATGTGCATGTGCAGGTGTATGAGCAGAGACCAAAAAGGAGAAAGAGCAGAAGTAGGAGGAGCAGGAGTAGGACCAATGTCAACAACAAAACTATCAGCACGAAGGGTAGCTAACAAGGGAGTATGAGGCTCTACGGAATCAATATAGTCCCTAGCAATCTCTGCACAAGTATGAATATGATCCCTGCAATTACGCAAACAAATAAGATTTAGTATTCTGCATATATTCGAGAGAGTAGGATATGAATTGTATATTACTTGGAATACTCACCTCATCATCTCTAAGACCTGACGCTCGCGATCCATGTGCCTGTACGGTGCTCGTAGCTGTATCAGAGTCTCAAGAAAAGCAGGTCCTCTGACTGTTTGACCAATAGATCAGCAATGTTGATTAGAGATGTCGTCCCCGAATCACTATCGCCCAAAAGGCATCGAGATAAAAGTGCTGAAGGTATACTTTTACTTTTCAGGACAAGATACCCCGTCGTCCAGAAAAACACAACACCGTATCCAGATATGGTTCTACTCAAATTGCTGGACATGACAATCAACTTAAATATATCAATTGCGATGGTAGAAGTGATCAAGAGAAGACTAATGGAAAGATTTATCGCCTGACAGAATCCTAATCCTTTAGCAGCCACCTCTCGACAAACAGGGACACCTAAGCAGAGACACCTTGGTCAATAGCAAAAATTATGACTGCTTGTAGCAGGTATCAAGAGAAGACTATGACTGATTGTAGCCGTCATAGTTTTTGCTATTAACCAAGGTGTCTCTGCCTAGTGTCTCTGTTTGTCGAGAGGTGGTTGCTAGAGGATTAGGATTCTGTCAGGTGATAAATCTTTCCATTAGTCTTCTCTTGATCACTTCTACCATCGCAATCGGTATATTTAAGTTAATTGTCATGTCCAGCAATTTGAGTTGGACCATATCCGGATCCGGTGTTGTGTTTTTCTAGACGACGAGGTATCTTGTCCTGAAAAGTAAAAGTATACCTTCAGCACTTTTATCTCGATGCCTTTTGGGCGATAGTGATCCGGGGACGACATCTCTAATCAACATTGTTGATCTATGGGTCAAACTGTCAGTGGACCTCGCTTTTCTTGAGACTCAGATATAGCTACGAGCACCGCACATGCACATGGATCGCGAGCATCAGGTTCATCCGCCTAAGGTGGATACCTGCTAAATCCACAGAGGCATCCTAAAATTTGAAATAAAAATATAAGTAAATAGTTTATTCCCAGTATGCATTATACTCTAGATAGATGAATGAGAACGACATAAGTGATGTCAAGTAGGAATATTCAATTTCAATATACTTCTTCTGTCTACCAAATTGACTAAAATAGTCTACTTAAGATAATTTTGATCGAGACTTTATAGAAAATTTGATGATCTTTATAAAAATTAAAAAATTGTTATTGAGAGTATTTTTAATGGTGAATCATTTTATAATTTTAAAATTTCCATTAGGATCATAAAAATTTCTATAGTCTTGTTCAAAATGACCTAAGTTGACCATTTTAGTCAATTTGGTACCAAGTGAAGTGGAACAGAGGAAATACTCCTCCCGTCCCTAAATGTTTGTTCCATTTGACTTTTCAAACATTTTATGGTTACATTACAAGTTTTGAAAATTTAGTAATTTTGAAGCTTTAATTTTGGAAATGAGACTAACTTTTTGGGACAAAGAAAAAGGAAAAATGAGACAAACATTTAGGGACGGAGGGAGTACTGCTTAGAGGTGCAAGTAGAATATTGTTAGTGTCTATAAATACAAATTACTTCTAACAGATACTTAGTTTTCTCATATAAATACAATTTTCAAAACTAAAAAATTGGATAACTTTGATAATAGTTATAACGTTTTCTAACATGAACACCGGTTAAACATGGCCGGTGATTATGTGCAAGAGGCTCTGTAGCACAAGGCTCAAAAATCATAAGAGCCCCCTAGTTTCTGCATTTTTATCCTTTCAACCCTTGAAAAATTTGTGAAAAATATTTTTAAAGCCTTAAATCTCTAAATTCCTAACAAAGTTACTGCTTAATTTTGTAATTTTTTTTTTAAAAGTACTTATATATTATATAAAGTTTTGTGTAAATTTATAATTACCAAGAACTCAATACTCACATGTAGCACAGGACTTTTATAATTATACTAGTCCCCGCCTAGGCGTTAGGCCCGGCTCCGCCGCCTAGCATTCGCCTAGCGCTTTTTAGAACCTTACTAAACAGTCAAAAACATGTTTATCTTATTTTTCGAAAAATATTTTTATTTTTCGAAATTCATTTTGCGAGAAATCATTTTTCGGAAGATGTTTTACGTTAAACAAACGGAACCTACCAACGGTACTTACACTCTTTAAACTCATGCGTCGATCCTCAATTACACAAGCATCGACACTAACAAAATACTCCCTCCGTCCCATGATAATATATAAACTTTCCTTTTTGAGCGTCCCACAATAATATATACTTTCCTAAAATGGAAAGGAATTTTTACTATTCCCTCCACTCATTCTCTCTCCTACATTATTTTAATACTCACATCACCATTATAATTTACTATTCTCTCCACTCATTCTTTCTCCTATTTTATTTTCACACTCACAACACTTTCAATATACTACTTTCTCCTTAATTCTCGTACAAAACCCAAAAGTCTATAAAAAGATGGGACGGAGGGAGTATATGGCACCGACACTTTTAATCACTCAAATTAACCTTGCAAGTGTAGTGCTAGTGTTTTATGCATCAATGAAATTGTTTGAGTGCAGTGATATTTTTTGTGTTAGTACTAGTACTTATATCCGTGCGGACCGCACGGCGACCGTTATAAAATTTGTGCGAAAATAAAACTTAATGAAAAAAATGAGTAAGAGAAATTTGGGTGGTAATTGTTTGAGGCACATTTTACTTTCACTACATGACGGCCTCGAGGGTTAAAAAATCTTTCCTTACTAATTTTAAGATGCCTCGTTAAAAAATCTAAATGCCCTAGTTTTAGTTTTAGGCAGCCTTGTCAAAAAAAAATTAAATGCCCTCAAGTTTGTTTTAATAGATTTTTATTAAACATCATCGATTTCATATCTTTGATTTAGATTCGGTGTATGTTTATAATCAAGAAAACCATGAAATCCCAAATTCAACAATACTCGACAAAATTAATTCAAAGCATTACAATCCAATTCAAATTTACAGAACTCTCAATTCAATATATCATGTTATTTGTATGACACCCAAATCCCAATCGTTATTTTCATGTAGAGTTTCATAACAGATTATCTCATAAGTTGGACATCATCATAATACCCTCCAATTCTTATTCACCCACACACTCTATTACACCTATTTAACCGCTAAGTGGGGATATACGTACCCCACCAAATTAATTATTACGCCGATGTTTATTAGTTGACTCATCATACTAATCTATTTTATCTCTTATAAAAAACTATTTCGTAAAAATCGAACACACAATTTTTCCGTTTCTTTATATCTCACCTCTCCCCTCCTCTTTTTTACTTTGCGCAACATATCACGTACAAAGTCTTAGATGTCTCCGGACATAATTTAGCAAATTCATCATGACACCTTCCTACCCTCCTTCATATTGTTGGTTGATCAGATTGCTGAATGTTAGACATTTAAAATATGAAGCCAACCACATCTATATACAACTTCCACGAAGTCAACCTCATTTCTATGATTTTTTTTGCGCTACAGTAATTTATGGCTTTCTATTCACCCAAGTCCTTCACAGTTAACCATGAGCAATTGACTGTCTCACATATAAAAGAGGGATTGAAACGCTATAATTTTTAAACCGGAACAGAATGCACAATTATTCCTTTTTCGTAAATCTCCAAAAGCTTTACATTAAAATATTGCTTCTCAAAAGTTTGAATATACATTTTGATATATAGAAAAACATATCAATGCATGATGATTACATGGATGCCGGTTCTAGAAAGCAGTCAACTGCCTACATTGACTCTCCTGTCCCTGCGTCTTCTTCTCATGCATCCGAGTATAGACATTATAACGGTTTCCATTAAAAAAATCACAATTCAAACTAAAGTTAATCTCTTCAAGAAATAAATCCAGAAAACAAATCTTCACCAGTTTCATTTTTTGTAGAGATTGACAAACGTAAAACAGATTTAAGGAACACTAAGTCGTTTAATTCGGAGGAGAAAACAAAAGGAACACAAAGAATTTAAAGAGACATAAATCAAAACAACATCTAAAAAGAATTAAAGAAACAAAATTTAGGATACAGCAGAAAACTCAAAATGAAAACTCAAGAAGGAATCAAGGGGCTGCTACGTTCAATAGAAAAATCTCAAGTATACTGAATTGCCATTTGCTACACCAAATTTATCTAGATCTAAACACCAAAAACAAAAAAAAAATAGAAATGAAATGGTTAGAATCAGAATTTGAAAATAGAAATGAAAAGGCACGCGAGGCAAATTTTCAACACTGGCCCCAACTGGTGTACTCGAAAACTCAGAGCTAGCTGCAGAATCAGACGATTCATCTTCTGTATAAACACTGTTTCTACTCCAACTGGATATCTATTTGCTCCTCTCATAAGTCTTTCTGCCACATTATTTCGCCCAACCCCAACATTTTCCCTCGATGAATCCACATCAGTAGGGTGCACATTACCATATTGTGTTTTGCTTTGGGTGGGTTTATAGCATCCATTGGCAGCAACATTGCTTGGGACCCTGTCATCCTGGGGAGGAATCCAGTGAATATCTTCCACCACAAACCTCCTCTTCTGAATCAGTGGTCATATCATTATCTAAAGCTGCTGATCCACTTTCTTCCCCAGGTAGGACCCGAGATATAGGAACTACACCAGGTAAGTGTCCGCTTCGGAATTTTGAAGTAGGAGGTAACCCAAAACCCCGATTCCCATTTTGAATGTTTGTAGAAATAGGATCGATTCGAGCACCTTGGTTCGATACTGAAAATTGGATTTCCTTCTTATGATTATTAGAACCCTGAATACAATCAAAACATTGAAATTTCACACAACGAAACTAATCAAGAAATTTCTTGTCAATCCATAACAACCCAACAACGAATCAATTCAGAAAGAACAAATATAATTGCATTATCAATTACTGAGGATTAAAAATTGAAAATATATGATAAAATTGATAATTTAGCAGCAGTCATACTTCAAAGTGAATAAAAAGAGAGTAATGGGAAACGAACCTCTCGAACCCATTTCTGGGCATTGTTGTCAAGACCTTCTGTGAACATATTTTTCCTCAAAGCTTCCCAATTCGCCTACACAATCCAGAAAATCAAATGTCACACACACACACACACACACGAAACTGGAAATGAAATACTCCTACTTTTGTGAAAACTCACATGCTAAACTAAATTAGTTGGGAAAGGTTTAATGGCTGTTTTGTGACAAAACCCACTTCTCAAAACATCAACTTTAGTAATGTAGGAAGAGTGAGCGAGTGTGTGTCTGTGTGTGTAGAGAGAGAAAGTGAGTTCTAGAGAGAGAAAGAGATTAGATCAAAAAGGAAAGAGAATAAACATGAAAATTGGGGGAATTATAGGAAAGTGAAAATTTCGTAAAAGTGAAAATCCCCTCTCTCTCTCTCTCTCTCTCTCTCTCTCTTCTCACTGTGTGTGTGTTTCTCTCTCTAAAAAAAAAGATATCTGTGGGCCTGTGTGTGTGCTAACTAGACAGAGACAGACAATCTCAAGCTCAATTGCTGTAAAAACAAAATTATAAACCGAATCTCGCAATTAAAATTTCACATATGATCAAATGAGTTTTAAAAAACTGTCTTGCCTTTTGTGGAGGAGAGGAGTGGGGGAGTTTAAAAATGGTTTAGAGCGGAAGAATTCAAGCCGTCGAATCAAATTGTTGAGAATGAATCTCAGTCTCTCTTTATCTTGACGGTTAGCTCCATCCCCTATTGTAATATAGATAATTATAGACATGGACTTTGCCAAAATCTTAAAAAAACTCTTTTTTTTTAAGCTTAGAAAAAAAAGTGTTTTGCTTTCCCTGCTAATGTCAGTATTAGTGTAACAAAGTGTCGGTATAAAGAGTTTCAGTGCATATATTATTAAGTGCCAGTGTAAAAATGTGCCAGTGTTTGTGTAACAAAGTAGCAGTACAAAGAGTGTAAAAAGTGTCAATGTCAGTGTAAAAAAGTATCAATATTAGTTAAAAAAAATGACAGTATAAAGAGTGTCAGTGCATATATTATTAAGTGCCAGTGTAAACTTTACACTGGCACTTAACTCTGACACTTTTTTACACTAACATTAACACTTCTTACACTGTAAAGAAGTGTCAATGTTAGTGTAAAAAAGTGTCAGAGTTAGTGTGAACAAATGCCAGTGTGTGAAGAGTGATAGTGCGTGTATTATTAAGTGACAGTATAAAAGAGGGCCAATGTAGGGTAAAAAAGTACCAGTGCTATTATAAAAAAGTGTAAGTGTGAAGAGTGTCAGTGCATGTATTATTAAGTGTCAATGTAAAAATAATTTTTCTTTAAGTTTAGAAAAAAAATGCATTTTTGTAAGAACAACTCACAGACTTTGGCCTTAAGACTAGAGCCATTGGTGACCCTGGAGGGAGGGTCACCACTAACCGCTAAAGACAAACTCCAAAATAAAAATAAAAACAGAAAGTCAAGAAATGGCATGACCTTGGGCGGCCAGCCAACCCAGGTTGACCCCGGTTGGGTTACAATTTTTTTTTTTTGATTTTGTACACATGTCACTCTTTCATTGGGTGACATGTGTTTATATAAATATATTTTTAAAATTAATATATTTTATATAATTATAAAAAATAATAAAATAAAAAATATATCAAAATTCATTTTTTTTATAATTGTATGGGTAATTTTTTTAATAATTGTACGGGTAATTTTAGAAATATTATTACTAATACATTATTTAAAAAAAATAAAATGATAAGTATTTTAGGTAAGTTGAAGTAAAGAAAAATAAATATTTTATTAAAAGGTTGGGTTGGGTTGGATCACTGATGAGAGTATAAATTATATAAGGTTGGAGTGGTGTATATGAAAGTGAGAGAAATTAATATTTTATTTGAGGTTGAGTTGGGTTGGGTTGAGTTGGGTTGAGGTAACTGATGAATGAAGATAGTCTAAATAAACTAATGGGAAATTTGGGACTGAATTTATTACAGGATCATCATCTAACTCGTCTTGGGGATGGGCCAAGGCCTAGGCTTGAGTTTGGGCCTGATGGCTTCATGAACTATCCATGAAATGGTAATGTAAGTTAATCCACACCCATTATGGCGGGGTTGTGTATAGTAAAAAGCTGTCCGAATAAAGTAATTTTTAGGGACAACCTAATTTGGGACCGTTGTATGTGATAGACCCTATTAACCACTAATTAAGTTTGTCTGCTGGAATGGGCTTGATGATGGGTCGGCGAATTGGGTCTTAAAAAACCCAAAATTAATCAGTTGAATAACCAAAACACTCCCTATTCTAACGCCCACTTCTTCCTCCAATTCCTTTCCCCTCTCTCTCTCTCTCTCTCTCTCTTGATTAGGTTAAGATGAGCGCCGCAAACCCTAACAATTCCAAGCAGCCGTTCAATTTCATCTACCTCGTTGCTGTTTGATTTCATGTAATTCGTGTGATTCCACACTCATATGCAAATAGGTATGCTATCTCATTCATGTTATCATTGATCTATTCTTTATCCCGCTCTATGTATTGCTAGGTTTTGTAATTGGGCATAAGCACCATCAATTTTGACCAACAATCTAGAGTAATTCGAGCAGTAATCTGTCATATGGATCCATATTCTTTATCCCGCTCTATGTAAGCCTATTTTACTTCTGGGTTGTTCATTGGAATCATTAGTTTGGTTTGCCTTGTTAATCGTTAACTATAGTACATCTCATTTCTTTTGTAACATTAGGTCTTTGAGTATTAGAGCAGTGGCGGACCCAGGGCTTTTCTAAGTGGGTCACAAATTACTCTAAAAAGCTTCAAAATGTAATTGTGAAAAAAAATTGACACCCACCATGAGACTTGAACCCATGGCCACAAGCTAAAGAGCTACATGCTACTTGGTTAAGAAAATGGAAATTCCTTCTGTTAAATTTGGTAAAGTATTGGGTGCACCTGAATGCACCACAACAATCGCTTGTTTTCATACATGCTTGTTTGAGATTAAGTATTTCTGGTTGGTCCTTTTCTTATTGGAAATGGCAGCAAGTAACTGTGGGCTTTGTATTTGCTTGATTTCTTATGTTTTCTAATGCTTGTTAGAATATTAGTATCTGTCTACTTCCTGAAAGGATAACCTAAACATATTTTGCTCTTGGCAACAAAACTGAAAAACTGACCCCAAAACCATGATGAAGATAATGTTGGTTTTGGCTCGTTTCATTTATTTTGAGGCGGCCTGAGCTGTAGTGGGGATTTGATATAGGCCATACTTCATATAATATAACACGCAGTTGATGTGCATCCGCTCTTTCTTGTAGGTCCAGAACCAAAGCTAAGTTCTGATCTCGAAAAGCAAGTATCAGGTCCAGCAAGACATATTGTCCAAAGCCGCAGGCAGATTTTTGATGAAATCTACATGGATCCTTGAGCTGCAACTGCAAGAGCTTCTACTAAGTTCCAATTGCTTTGAGACGACCAGTTTCTTTGGAGTTTGTTGTACAATAACATGTTCAATCTTCTAGCCAATCCTCTCGCACTTAGGAAGTTTCAGGTCTTCACTCCTAATTTTCTCTCATATTATCAGATTCTTGCATGGAAGTGGCTTTTTTGTAATGTAATTGAAGCCGTGCTGCTGTGCAAGGACATTACAAATGACATGATATGGGCTTTTTTGTTCAAAAGGTTTCGCTTTAACGTGCAGGGTTTACTGGGACCAATTGGATTAATGAGTGCTAACCGTCTTGAACAAGAAGCTGCATTACGTTCTCTGTCAACTTTGATGACTATAACACCCATGGATACCTACAGAGAGTTTAAGAAGGTTAGTTGCAAATCTTATACTTCTATCTTGTCCGATGATATATATAACAGTAGCTCTGTGTGAACTTGATATAAGCGATATGTTATGTGCTAATTATAACCTTTGCTTTGTTTTATAGCACTTGAGAAATTCTCAAGACCGTCATGCGCATGATCTTCTATCAAGAAATGATATTCAGGTTTTTCTTCTCTAGATTATGTTCTATTGCAATCATGGGTTTCTTAGTTTATGCCGTGTCCATTTTTGATCATTTGGATTAGTTTTGTGGTGTAAAAGCTGAAATGCTATATTCCTTTGATTTAATACCTGCTAGGAGTTGCTAGGAGATACAGCTATTGGGCACTACCTAAGGTACTTGAAAATGCAATTTGAAGAAACTAAATTGTTTCTTGTAGTGCTTGTTACAGATGTAAATTGTTTTCCATCTGTGTGCTAATGCAATGTTCTTAGAGACTTAATTGGATCTCAGTTGTATGAGCTTCAGTTCAGCCCTATTGAGCCTTCATAGTCTTCTGTTTTTATTTCATTGATTTTTCATTTTTTGGATGGCATTTTTTGGATGGCATCCAATCTATTCTTTCAGGTAGTAAACACAAATATCCTTATTTTTCATAGTAACTTTGGAATTTTTTTTTCTTCTGACTGAGCCCGACGTGAACTATTAGGAGCTGTTAGAGGATGTGGCAGGCAAAAGATTGGAGCAATTGTCAATTTGGTAGCTTATTACCTTATTGGCATGCCTACTGCTGTATTATTAGCTTTCATATTTCATCTTGGAGGAAAGGTAAACCTTGTTATGCGTTATTTGTTATGTTTGTTGTCAAGTTTAGAAGGTATAATGAACTTAATTGTCGGGAGTCAAATGGTCAATGCAGGGACTATGGTTGGGACTTATCGTGGCTTTGTTTCTGCAAGCCTTATTTCTTTGGATATATACGCGGTACCTTGATTGGGAGAAAGAAGTATGAACTTCAACTTTAGGGCTATTAAAGCAAGATGCATGGATAGATTTTACGATCGGGGTTACTGAATTTAGATGCTAATATTGACTACTGTCACCGTTTCGTAAAACAATGCTGGGATACTCATTTTGGATGATATTATAATGCCTGATGCCAACATTGATTATCTAGTACATCTGTTCATGTTAATTGAGATTTGATTGGGGTAAAGGGACATATTTTGAGTCTTCACTTTCTAGGCAAGTTCGTCTGATTCAATCTACCAATGTAATACCAGTAGCATATTGCTTGGCAAATGATTTGTGAAGATAACAAGAAGCAATTTGGTGGGTCCCTTTAGTTAGTGGATTTGATTCGTGCATTTTCCCTAACTTGGCATGTTGATAAACTTCAAATTTGGTTAAAATTTGCGTCTTTAAGTCTGCTAATATTGTTTTAACTTATTATTATTATTATTTTCACGATGACATATGAGAATTCGTGTTAGCCGACCCCAAATTCTTTTGGGACTAAAACTTTGTTGTTGTTGTTTTGTTGCTGTTGCTGTTGTTGTTGTACTGAGTATGGAGTGTGGACCACACGAATATTAGCGCTGTTCACTCATATTCTTTTGTTATTTTCTGATGCAGAACCGCCCTTCTAGTGGTTTCAACAGCCCATATTTCACAACAAATTCTGGTGCACCAGTGTGGAACAACAACTCATCATTAACTATTGGAACCAGAGGTACTTCAGTTAACTTATTGTTTGTTGAACAATTGAGGTTTCTTGTTACAGATGTAAATTGTTTTCCATCTGTGTGCTAATGCAATGTTCTTAGAGACTTAATTGGATCTCAATTGTATGAGCTTCAGTTCAGCCCTATTGAGCCTTCATAGTCTTCAGTTTTTATTTCATTGATTTTGAAGCTAAAGTTACAAAGCTTGTAGAATTGGGGTTCGGAAGAGAAGCAGTTGTACAAGCTCTCAAGTTTTTTGATGGTAATGAAGAAGCAGCAGCTGGGTATCTTTTCGGCGGCTAGATAGATATAGTTAATTTCCCTTCTTTTTGGTCATAAGATTATCTCTTTATTTTGTGTTACTTCAAATGTGTACAATAATACATTTATTTAGCTGGTCAATGATCTTATATGAAAGAGTTAGTTGATGAACATTCATTTCATTTTTATACGAATGGAGTAGTTAATATTGATGGTTAAGATTTAGGTATTTTGGGATACAAGCTTGTTTGGGTCGTTGAAAGCCGACCTTAAATCTTTTCCTCCAAAATTATATTTTGGCGCAAAATTACATTAGAGTCGGCGACGCATGTCCCTAATAATTTCCCGGGAAAAAAATAAATTGGCGCTAAATTAATATTAGGGTCGGCAAGTCCGACCCTATTAACTCGTCCCAAAAAAAATTGGCTCCAAAAATATTCCCGCTAAATTACTTTTAAGGACCAAAGTGTGCTGTCTTTAATACATTATTAGGGACGGTGACGGGGGTCCCAGAGTTTTAGAGTCGCCTGTTATTCCGGACCCCAAAGTCCCGTCCTTAAGGCCGACCTTAAAACTATTAGGGACGGCAAATCGACTTTTAGGGACGGTGACGGGCCGACCCTAATGATGACGTTTCTTGTAGTGTTAAGACTAGAGCCATTGGTGACCCTGGAGGGAGGGTCACCACTAACCGCTAAAGACAAACTCCAAAATAAAAATAAAAACAGAAAGTCAAGAAATGGCATGACCTTGGGCGGCCAGCCAACCCAGGTTGACCCCGGTTGGGTTACAAATTTTTTTTTGATTTTGTACACATGTCACTCTTTCATTGGGTGACATGTGTTTATATAAATATATTTTTAAAATTAATATATTTTATATAATTATAAAAAATAATAAAATAAAAAATATATCAAAATTCATTTTTTTTATAATTGTATGGGTAATTTTTTTAATAATTGTACGGGTAATTTTAGAAATATTATTACTAATACATTATTTAAAAAAAAATAAAATGATAAGTATTTTAGGTAAGTTGAAGTAAAGAAAAATAAACATTTTATTAAAAGGTTGGGTTGGGTTGGATCACTGATGAGAGTATAAATTATATAAGGTTGGAGTGGTGTATATGAAAGTGAGAGAAATTAATATTTTATTTGAGGTTGAGTTGGGTTGGGTTGAGTTGGGTTGAGGTAACTGATGAATGAAGATAGTCTAAATAAACTAATGGGAAATTTGGGACTGAATTTATTACAGGATCATCATCTAACTCGTCTTGGGGATGGGCCAAGGCCTAGGCTTGAGTTTGGGCCTGATGGCTTCATGAACTATCCATGAAATGGTAATGTAAGTTAATCCACACCCATTATGGCGGGGTTGTGTATAGTAAAAAGCTGTCCGAATAAGTCAGCAATTATCAAATTAGGGTTTTAGATCATCATTTTCGACCGGTGCCATATTTTCCAAGCAAGAAAAGAGAGGGAGGAGAAAATGGGATGGGTCGGATAGCAATTAAGAGATCAAGGTGATATTTTGTTCTTGCATATGATTCTCTGGTCCCTGTACGAATATCAAACTGAATAACAAATCAGAAAAAAAACACAAAATGGATTCGAAAGACATGATAACAATGTTGTATCAAACTACTTGTCTTCGTGTAGTTGGATCTCCAAGTTTTTGGAATGCTCCAAATTTGACTTGAGCATCCAAATTCGGGTATCAAATTTGGTTTATTTTACATTGCTTAGATACTATAATTATTCGTGCTGGAGAAATTGTCTGAAAAATTCCGGCCAATTGTTCATATAGAGTGATTAAGGTTCATTAGGGTATATGTAAAAGACACGGGAGAAGTTGATGTCGTAACCAAAGGTGACAACAATTTTGGGGATGAAAGAACGGCTTCTATATAATGAGAAGTGATGAGCTCGGATCTACTGGACCGGGCTCGCGCTCGGTCTGGTCCAAAGAACCAGTGACGTGGCAGTTCCTAGATAGCTGGGGGGGGGGGGGGGAAGACCGCGGACAGATAGGCCCTTGATGTCAAGATCGCGTCCCTCCCCGCATTAATCCTATCAAAGACCGGAAGGATCCTGACCGCTATATTCGTGCCCGCACGACCTGTGACCGTTGGGTCCGTGCCCGCAGATTGAATGTCCGCGGGGACCCATGACCGCTGTAGGCATGCCCGCATCAACCATGCTCGCGTCATATATCTTTGACTGCGGCCACAATGTTGACCGCGGGCACATGCCTGCCTCCCGGTTAATGTCAAGCCTTACTAAGCAAGTTAGCTTACTGGCTCTGACAGGCCACTTGCCGCCTCCCCCATCACGCATTCAATGCACTCGCCGCGCCTACTATTCCATTTAATGCTCCAAGCCGGCTACACGGCTCATGTCCCTTTCACCATGTCCCCCGGACAGTCAATGTTCCCTCCCCGACAGGACCAATTGGATGCGAACACGTGTAGCTGGTCAAATACCAAAGTGCCCCCTAGGGCTGATCTCATTGCTTACCTCAACAAGCACCATGGCATTGCCTATAAATAGAAGGCCTTTACCCCCTTGGGCAAGGTAAGTTCCATAGACAATTGAGTAAGCCATATTACTCTAAACCCTAAACACACACTCACTCCAAGGTATTCAAAGCCTTATTATCTCAGTATTCTTACTCTCACACCCGAGGGCCTGAGTTGGAGTAACATCCAACTTTGACCTTAACGGTGCTTCTTTGTGTTGTGATCTAGGTACAAACCAACCACTTAAATATCCTAGCCAGATATCCTCAAACCGCTCCTGACCCTGAAAAGCTTGGCGTCATCGCGGTTCCATTGCCTGAATCTAGAAACAGTTTAATCTTTTCTTTATTTACTTCCCGTATATTTTGTTTTCAAGGCACCTCTCGTGTCCTAAACAAAACGAGTGCCGAAAGGCTCTTCTTTTTCCATCATCTTTTCCCAAAATATGTCTAAGATACTGGAAAATGCTGGTCATTTGACCTTGGAGGATGAAAACCAAGCCTCACCCTCCGCTATCAATAGGGGAAAACAAACTAACTCTGTCTTCAACAGAATGGGGGCTCGTTCCCGCCCGCTTCACACCCTTTCCCTGGCCGTAAAGCCACGCACGGGCTCACGCACCAAATACGTGCCGAAAAGGCACAAGCCCTCCTAAACAAAAGTCCCAAAACTCCACAAGCTCCCCCGAAACACCACCATGAACACTCCTCTCTCCCTGAGCAAATCCTAAGGAGACAAGAAATTCGGACTCCAAATCCAAGCCGGTCGCTGAGGCCATGGTGATTGCCGACCAACAGTTGGAAATGTTCAAAATAGAGGCCAATGGAGGGCTACAGTTTCCACAAGGGTCCCAAAGGTTCTCCCAACGAGCTCCCGCTAAATCACTTGCTAGTCAAGCGGCGGGGGCAAACCGGGTTGAACCAACCCTTGAGCGCGGACAGATGGCCAAGCGCAGTGTGGTGCACGTGGATGATAGCGAGGAGATTGGCGAAGAGGCGCAGTCTAATCAACGTGTGAGGCCCCAAGCACTACCCCTGGCTCCGGCCAAGGGGAAGGCCGTGGCTCCACGTAGTAAAAATGTAAGATTGATAGCCGTAACCCCGAGTTCGTTGATTTCATGCGAGAAAATGTGGGAAACCCATCGAAGGCACCCAAAAATGTGGTCGCACAATGGATGCCTTCACGACAAGATCGCGCGGGCACCTATCCGTAAGGGAAGCCCCCCCAGATGGATACATATGATGGTTCCAAGAACGCGAGGAGCCACATGGGTCGATTTGAGGGACAAATGGCATTATTCTCCGCGGACGAATCCGTAATGTGCAAAGCTCTAGCTGCCACTTTCACGGGCAAGACCCTATCCTGGATGCTGGCTCTAAAACCCCGCTCCATCGACTCTTTCGGCCACTTCAGAACATTTTTCTTAATGCCTTGCTGAGCCGGTGCCCGCTAGACCAAAGACAGATCTTGTCCGTGTCAAGCAGGCCCCCACTGAATCCACAAAAGATTACATTGCTTGCTTCAGGAAGGTGAGCGAGGAGATAGTGGATCTAGAAGGAGGGGATATTAGACTTTGCTTTGAGGGAGGCCTCACCTCCTCCTTCCTGAAATTGAATTTCGCCTCCACCCGCCAAAAACAAATGAGGAGATGTATGAAAGGGCTTCGCCATTGCCTCGCCGAGGAGAGCAAGATGCCCGTTCCCCGAGCTTCGCCCAAGGAAAGAATAAGCCAAGTTCAGAGACCACCCTGCAGGCCGCCCAAGTTAACAACCAGGGCAAGAACAGAGGCCGTGGGTCGGACAAACTCCGGAGAAAAGTTGCGGAAACAGTCTACACCGAGCCGCGAGCAGTGATCATGAGGGCATCAGATTTTCCTCCTCCTCCCCCCATGCTCAGAAAACCAAGTGAGAGGAGTAGGACAAAGTTCTGCGAATTTCATAATGATCACGGGCACGGAACAGAGGACTGCTTCCAACTAAAGAGAGTAATTCAGCAAAGAATCAATGATGGGGAACTAACCAGATGGATCAAGGGAAAAAACCAGGCCCCCAATAATAACCAACAGCGGGCACGAAACCCTCGTGGTCCCGAGAGGGTGGAAAGAGACAATTTTGAGGATGACGATGGAGACTACAACATAAACTTCATTGGAGAAGAACCTCCCTCCAACAAACAGCTCTCCCTCCAAATCCGGACATTGGAAAAGGTTTTCTCCATCCCCGCAATGGCTCCTAAGAAGAGCAGAAATTGGGTTCAAAAGGAGTGAACTTGCCTCCACCCTTTTTCATTCCACTCAACCTCTCACCCTCGTAATGAGAATCAACCTGGGCAAACATAGGCCGAGTGTTGATAGATACAGGAGCTGCCCGCGATATACTCTACTACCATACGTTGGTAGGAATGAGAATGACTGAGGCACATCTTTTTCCATACGCGGGCATGCTTGAGGGCTTCACAAATCACGCCGTAAGGGTAAAGGGGACGATTGTGTTTGACGTAACTATTGGGGAAAAACCCATGCGTAAGACGGCCAAGATAACTTTCATGGTGGTCGATCTTCCTTCCCAAGACAATGCCATTCTCGGCAGAATCGCCAGCCGAATTGGGAATAGTTGCTTCCGTCCCCACCAAAGGGTGAAATTTAACACCCCTGGCCGGGTTGCTACCATCAAGAACCAGCCCGGGAGATTCCTCCGAGCACTTGAGGAAAAAGGAAAGAACAGAAAGGCCAGCATCCCGCCCGCCAATACAAGGCGAGGACAAATTGATAGAGGGAAAAGGCGAGACAAATCAAAAAAGGGAAAACCCTTGCTCTCCCGCCGCACCCATACCAATTGGCATGCTTTCTTTCCATTCCACGAAGGTGGAGCTCAAGACGAGCGTAAAATCAAAACAGCTTGGCCCCTATTGAGGGAGGTTATATTGATCGGGGAATAGAGGGGATGATTGACCGCGATATCATATACTCTATGGCAACACCGACCGGAGCTCGTGTCAACCCCCCAACCATAATCATTGACTCCTTGCACAACCGTGAAATCAGCCGACCTCCACTTAACGACGAGCTCGAGGAGGTGGTAATCAATCCCCACTTCCCCGAGCAAACAGCTTAAAGTCGGCCCGGAAATTCACAATGAGGAGAGAAGAATCCCGATCGAATTCTTAAGGGCAAATTGTGATGTGTTCGCTTGGAGGGTGGAAGATATGCCGGGAATCGCCGAGGACGTGATCCTCCACAAAATAAACGATGACCCATCCTTCAAAAACATTCACCGTAAATCAAGGTACTTCTCTCCTGAGAAAGAAATTGCGATCAAGGAAGAGGTGGAAAAATTGTTAAAAGCGGGGATAATCAAGGAGATTTCCTACCCCAAATGGTCGCCAATGTGGTAATGGTCAAAAAATCCAACGGCAAATGGAGGATGTGTGTTGATTTCACCGATCTCAACAAGGCATGTCCCAAGGATTGTTTCCTCTTCCTCGCATTGACAGATTGGTGGATTCTATAGCCGGCCACGAGTATTGAGCTTCATTGATGCATACTCCGGCTACCATCGATCCAAATGGCTCCCGAAGATGTCCGCTCCGTAGCTTTCATCGTCGCGGGCAAGACTTACCGCTACAAAATGATGCCCTTCGGGTTGAAAAACGCAGGAGCCACCTATCAAAGAACGGTCAATCTGGTCTTCGAAAACTAACTAGGCAGAAATCTTGAGGCCTACATTGACGATATGGTTATAAAAACTAAGGAAAACTCCCACGAGCTCGACGTGGAGGAAACCTTCAAAACTTGCGCCGCAATAACATGAAGCTAAACCCCTTAAGTGTGCTTTTGGGGTCAAGGCGGGCAAGTTCCTCGGATTCATGGTCAATCAAAGAGGGATAGAGGCTAACCCGGAAAAATCCAAGCCCCGTTGGACATGAAACCTCTTGCTTGCGTGAAGGATGTCCAAAACTCAATGGTCGCATCACCGCACTTCGTCGCTTCATCTCGCGGTCACAGAGAGATGCCTCCCTTTCTTCAAAACTCTAAAAGGGGGAAGAGAGCCGATGAATTTACATGGAGCACCGAGTGCCATCAAGCTTTTGAAGAAGTCAAAACATACCTCTGGCAAACCCACCTCTACTCAGCTGCCCAAAGGCTCCTGGGGAAGAACTTTTTCTCGTTTTTAGCAAGCATCGATCCGGGCAAGAGCCGATGTTCTTGTGAGGGAGGAGAATAACTCCCAAAAACCGCCTTTATTATGTATCTAAGGCACCGTCCGCCGTAGAAGGGCGTTATCTTAATATAGAGAAGTTAGCTTACGCCTTGCTTGTATCTCGCTCGAAAATTAAGAGCCTACTTTTCGCACACCCTATAACCGTATTAACCGAGGCTCCGCTTAGAAAGGTTTTACACAAACCGTAGTCCTCGGGAGAATGCTAGCTTGGTCTATAGAACTCACCGAGTTCCGCATCACCTACTCCCCGAGAAAGACAATCAAAGCGCAGCCTTAGTAGATTTTGTGGTAGAATCATCATTTAAAATGGCGGACAACGACTGGGAAAAAGAAAGCGGGCGTAATCGAAGAAGGCCCAAGTAGCCCGAGCACGTAAATCACGCGCCAAGGGAGCGTCCGCAGGAGGTATGGATTCTATACGTGGACGGCTCACGAGCAAGTTGATTAGTGGCGCGGGCATACTTCGATTGCACTCGCGGGGAGAAATTTAAGAGAGCCTTGAGGTTCAAATTCGAAGCATCAAACAATCAGCCGAGTATGAGGCGATTATAGCAGTGCATGGAATTGGCAAGAGACTTGGGAGTTCAGAGTATAGAGATCAATAGTGACTCTCAGCTCATAGTTAATCAAATAAAGGGGGAATATGATACTATCAACCCAGTACTAACTCAGTACTGTGGCCTTGCAAAAACCCTCATCAAAAATTTCACCAACTATGAGCTGAACCAAGTCATGAGAGAGGACAACGTGGAAGCTGACCTCCTCTCCAGAATAACCGATCAAGAAATTGATGAGTTGGAGGCAGATTGCCAGATTGAATTCACAAAAAGACCTGCTATAGATCGGATTCAGATAAACAATATCGAGGATCAAGTAAGGGACTGGGTAGATGAAATGAAGGATTACATCGAGAAGCAAACTCTCCCCGAGGACCCAGTAAAGGCTAGAGCTATCAGAACGGTGTCCGCGAAATACCTCGTCCTCGATGGGGTACTTTTTCGGCGATCATTCACCAAGCCTTTGCTAAGATGTGTTAAAACTCACATGGTCACCAACTTACTCTATGAGCTCCATGAAGGAGTTTGTGGCGGACATCCAGGTGCTCGCACCCTCTCAGACAAGATCAAATTCCAAGGATTCTTTTGGCCCACAATGAGAAGGGATGCACAGGAGTATGTAAGAAAGTGTGACAAGTGCCAGAGATTTGCAGACATCCCCAGACTACCATCAACAGAGCAAACTTTGGTCGTACCATCGTGGCCGTTTGATACGTGGGAGATTGATCTCATTGGACCATTCCCAACTGCTAGGGGAAACATCAAGTATGCTGTGGTGGCCGTGGATTATTTTACCAAGTGGACGGAAGCCAAGGATTTAGCCACTATCTCCGAGGAGAATACAATCAATTTTGTCCACGATCACATCTATTGTCGATTTGGGGTTCCCCGAGCAATTATTTCAGACAATGGCACCCAATTCTCTGCAAAATTCACCGCTGAATGTATGAGAATGAAGGTGCAACACCGTAAGTCCGCAGCTGCCTATCCTCGTGAAATGGCCAAGCCGAGGCCGCGAACAAGCTAGTTCTCGACCGCCCTAAAGAAAAATTTGGAGGGACGAGGAGGACGATGGTTGGGACGAGCTCCCGCACCGCATTATGGGTTGTCCGCACAACTACGAGGAATTCTACGGGAGAAACTCCTTTCTCGCTCACGTATGGGTCAGAGGCAATGGCTCCAGTTGAGGTTGCCCTACCCTCGTACAGAGTCACATACTTCGACGAGTCTCAAAACGAGGCAAACGTAAGGTGTGACTGACGATCTCGAAGGAAAGAGAATGCGGGCATGTGAAAAAATGGTGAACTACAAGCAGAAAGCGAAGAAGCACCATGACAAAAGAGTAAATAGGAGGAGTTTTTCAGTTGGAGACTGGGTACTCAGAAGCGTAGAGGTCCAAGGGACCCAACCTGGTTTCAACAAGCTGTCCCCGAAATGGGAAGGTCCATATGAGGTCACAAAGATAGTCAAAGAGGGCACCTACATATTGCGACCAAAAGAGGGAGAAGAGCTTAAGCACGCTTGGAATAGCGACCACCTTAAGAGATACTTCTTTTGAAATCTTTGTAATTTTTTGGAAGGAGTATAGACTGTATATAAAGGAAGTTATCATCATGTTTCATCATATTTTGATGCAAAAACCTATTCCCACCAAATTTCAAAAGCTAAAGTGGATGCCCGCAAGCGGATGCCGCAGGTTAAAGAGCAAACATATGAGCTCCTACCTACTGATGCGCAACGATCTATTCGGTCCGCAAGCCTATATGAGTACAAAGATCCATTACGATCCGTACTCCGATCGCGGGGAGGATACCCTGTCCTGCCCGCGTGACACCACCAAGAATAAGTGGATATAGATGCCAACGAGGACAAAGGCCAAGGCCCTTGTCCCCGCTCAGTGCGCAAAGGTCCTCGTTAGGGCCGTTACTCGTATGCCTGTATGTGACAAAGGCCTACATATAAGCCCGTTACCAGATCGCGAAGAAGACCCTCACACAAAACTCCAAGGGGTTTTGAATAAAGGGTCAAAAAAGCGTGAACCACCGTTAGTGGATACAGATGCCAGTAGGTTAAAGGGCCTCTATGCTAAATATGCTCCTATCTACTGTTGCGCGGACTATAGCTTCACGGCCACACTCTGCATGCCCTAGGAAGGTAGCTTGCCTTGGCTGCTTTTGACTTACACCACGGCTCGCAAGGCTGGGAATACGTGTAAACGGATGACAGTGATCAAAAAAGTTTTTACAAAGCCAAACAGACAAAGGGGGTTAAGGCCCCAAAGTTTGCCACAAGGCCAAATAAAAGCGATCACAAGATGAATAAGGCTGGCTCTCACGAAAAATCCAAGTGATTTTGAATAAAGAGTTAGGAAAACTCAAAAAATGCGGGCAAAGGGCCTACTAAGCTTTTGCCCGCAGAAGGAGAGTATAAAGTTTAATTACAAGTCAAAGAAGCTAGAGAAAAAGCAAGAATGCAAGTATCAAGGTACTCAAAAGATTGCAAATACTCATAATTAGCCTACAAGACAAGTAATTAAAGAGAATAAGTTACAGAAAAATGCTTCTATTTACCAAGGAAAATAATTACAAAATTCCTACACTATTACAAAGAGGTCCTAGTCTATTACAAAAAGAAAAAACAAAAACCTATGCTATCGAGCCGGATCCTTGGCCGCATTAGCATTCTCTTTGGCCGCACCTTCTGTGCCCGCTTCAACAGCTTGGAGTAGGGGAAAGAAGACGGGTCATCAAAACCTCTCGTGACAGATCGAGGCGGGCTCAAGCGAGACCGGGCAGAGCCGCCCGCTGAGGAAAAAGATCTCCAATGGCAGGACCATCAGGAAGAACGCGAGCAAGGGCCTCCCCGAGTGATATCGGGTTCTCCCCAAACCGTAGTTCATCCAGATCGGCGATCAGGCTAAGGGCCGTCACTTCTGCCACGGGAGGTAAAGAAGCCGCAGCGGACAGCTCCAAGCCCTTTATTTCGTCCTCGGACAGAGGAACTAACGCATGCCCGGGCAAGCATTCATCATCCGTAGCAACAACCGAGCCAATAACGGCCAGCTCTTGTACAGAGAACCTGCCCGTGGCCGCGAAGTTCCGAATCTGTGTCCGGACCCCAGCCTCGTACTGAGCCAGGTTCTCAGCGAGGAGCCAATCCTTGAATTCCTGGGAGTTTTTGTACTCCTCCACAGCCTCCTTGCGAACATCGTCGAGGGCAGATTTCCCCTCCGCCTCCATCCTTTTGTAGGGAAGCAGCTGATCGGACAGCTCGTCCACCTTCTTCCCCAAGGCCTCCAGATCAACCTTGGTGGCCTCCAGCTTGGCCGCGAGCTCCTTATTCCTGGGCTCCCACTCAGCCTTGTGCCCGCGGAGCTCATCCCGCTGACCCCTTACCCTCTCAAGGTCCTTCTCCACCACGGCCAAGCGGTCAGTGAAGTCCTTCAGATCAGACTCCTTCTGTTTGAAGGCATTGTCCTTTTCCTCCATGAGGGAGTTTAAGGTACCTATCCTCGCTTGAGCCTCCTCCAGCTCACGAAGTTTGGCCGCCAAAATGGAAGTTTTGTTATCCACTTTAGCGGTCAGGGTGTCACAGCATTCCCGCAGCCGCAGCACCTTATTGCTCACCTGCGAGGAAGGAGAGCAAAGGTTAGACATACTGAGAGAGTGGAACCAAGTATGGAACCAAAGAAATCGATCGCTATCTACCTCGCCGAGCAAGGCCTATGTCCCCCACCATGGCCGAGGCATTCTCCTCGACAACTATGTTCTTGTAGAAGTCGGGGGAATACAGACGGTTCACCAGCCCGATCCCCACTGAGGAGGCGTTGGCGGAATTTCGGGCGTAGATGTCCACCCGGGGCCACGCGGGCACCTCTCGACAGCCTTCTTTCTAACCGCGCCGTCTCCTCGCGGGTGGTCAGAGGGGTCACCGGATAAGCTGCAGAACAAATTGATCCCCCAATGGGGGAAGATGAGGAGGCCGCAGCAGGAGCAGTCATGGTACGGGGAGGAGCATCCCCGATTTTCTGGAGTTTCCTCTGTCCTTGCCCCAAGTCTCCTTCTCTGTCGCTCCTCTTCCGAGAATCCACTTGGTGGCAGGAAGGAATGGTGCGACCAGGGGAAGTAGCTCGGAGAGCATTGGCCGGGGGAGGACCCTTGGGAGGTGGAGGAAGGTTCCCCGTAGTCGTGACGGTTTGGAGCCGGTCGAGGCTCCCGCTTTCCCGCCGACAACAGAACAGCCTTATCTTTAGCTGGGACTCCCCCAACTCGCCCCGCTCCTCGCAATGCATCCCTATTGGCCTTCATGTTCTTGGCCTTCAGTTGAGCAGCGGTCATGGGTAGGGGTGGTTCGGTTGGTATACCGGCTTCATTTTGCTTGTACCGTGTACCAATCAAGTATGAATTGGTACACAAAAATCCGTACCAGTACCAACCAAAAAAGTCGGTATACCAAGTTTATCGGTACGGTTGGTACCGGTTGGTACGGTTGGTATTCGACGAATACCAATTGTTATTGAAGACAAAAAAACAACAAGGGGCAAAGGGATCATTCGAGGAGATCCATTTTGAAAATGGAAAACAAATCAAACCCATGTACCAGAATGATCAACAAACATAAACCTAGAGAGGAATCACCCTAAATCAACACAAAAAAAAAATGAAATTAAACAGCCATGAACAAACCCTAAAAATACTAGAAAGTAGAAGCATGGATCTATTAGAAAAGAATACAAAAAATATTATAAAACCCAGAAAAAAAAATTACCTTCTGAAGCTTATGATAATCTTGCAAAAGCTCTTGATGCTTAACCCTAGCCTTAGCATCCTCATAAGAGCCATAGCTTGATGAATCAAAGACAGCCCCTTTCATCTTCTTACTCATCTTCAGATCTCAATACAAACCCACTGATATTAATGAAAGAATTTCAGAACCATCAATTTCGCAGTTACGAACCCTAGAGGAGCTCCAATACTTCTTATCCCAGGGGCCGCCGTTGTATAGCTTCCCGATGGCAACGATTTCGAGACTGTCCGGTTTCTCTCCGTCATGCTCCGCCATTAGAAGCCCTATTCTCTCTCTCTCTTCCCACTGTGTGAGTGTGTGTCAATGTGAGAGAGGAGTGTGAAAATGGGGGGAGAGAGAGGGAGTTTCAATGGATTATTGGAGGTGAGGCCTACTGGGATTTGTTTTTTATATTACATATATATATATATATATATATATATATATATATATATATATATATATATATATATATATATATATATATATATATATATATATATATATATATATATATATATATATATATATTTATTTATAATTTAAAAAAAAAAGTCGGTACACGGTATACCAACCGAAGTCGGAATTGTATACCGTGTACCAACCAATTAGGCACAGTTGGTACGGTACTACCGTACCGAAACTTCGGTATACCGACTTCTGTTACCAATGTGTACCAATTATAATTGGTACGGTTGGTATGCGGGTTGGTTGGTACGATCAAGTACCATTTGCCACCCCTAGTCATGGGAGCCATCAAAAATTATATTCTTCGAGATCTACTCTGGAGGGAAAGAGAAATGGTTAGAATGCAGTTCAAAAATTCAAAAGCAAAAATGAATGGGCAACAGTTATATGAAAAATCAGAGACCGATAAGTTCGGGAGGATTGCATTTTGCGCCCAGCATGCAAGTTCTACAATCCGCCTCGAATTGGTAGTGCTCGTGCACCCTCCAATCAGGGTCACGGGGCAGAGGCTCTATTTCTACTCTGGGGGCATATGGGGCGCCCTCCCTGCGAGGAGCCACCCCCGAGTAGATCAAAAGTGGCTCATCCTCCACTATGGCGCCCACATCATACACGGGCTCCTCCACGCTGTCTAAATAATTGGTCAAATACTTCTCTAAGGCACAGCGCATATGATCAGCGGAAGAGGGGTCTGGATAGTGTAGCGATGCGTGAATTTTGAAATAACAGAGTCGCCACTTATTATTTATTTAGGAAAACAATAAGAAAAACCTTAAAAAGAGATTTGAGGGTTCGGGGGTTAAGTTATCGAATGGGTAGGTCGAGGAGCATCCATTCCACCCAATCCGGAGATCGGTCTTGCCAATTGAGTATTATCAATCTTTTTAATTACTAATTAAATAAAGAACAAGAAAACCCTAATCAATTTCTTGATTAGGAATGTCGGATTGTACGCTTCGAGATCGCCTTCATCGATTGAAGGGACTCTAGGCTAATTCTTTTGATGGGATTACACCACTCTAAAAGCCAATAGAGAGAGAGATTAAGAAGAAAAGAGTAAAAGTATAGGAGTTTACCTAGTTTAGGGAGGATTTGATTTAGAACGTGGTTCTAAGATGTTTTCTCGATCGAGAAGTGATTTGGGCAGAGTTTCGACTCAATATGAGAGTCAAGTCTTGATGCGGACAGAGCTTCGCCTTGATGCTAGGCTTGAGCCTTGATGTTCGTCAATCAACGTGGTTGAAGGACGAATTTAGGAGTTGTTTGTGAGTGATTTGAAGGAGTCTTTCGTGGAAAGAGACCAACAAATTATGTGTGTTGTGTGTAATTTTCTGGACCTTTGAAACAGTGGAAGTCACCAAGTATTTATAGGGGTTTAAGAGGTAGAGGTGGAGAGGTAAAACACTCCTAGGAAGCTTCCAGAACTCAATTCTGATTGGAGAACCGGATTAGATGAGGTTTATCAAGAAAGGAGGTTGAAACAGAGAAGGAGAGTGATTTCTGCACATCCTGTCGAGGGGATATCTCGCGCGAGATATGATATCTCGTGCGAGATATCTAGTCTGATGACTATTTTTTCCTCTTCAGTTTATTCCGTTAGTCAGTTAGGTCCAAAACTAACGAGGTTAGTTAAAAACTTAACGAAACATGACGAAACTGATACGCTTTCATCAAAACATAAAAGAGAGACTAAGAATAGTGTAATCATGATTTATTGGTTCAGAATGGGGTGTCTACAGAGCCCCTCGGCGACAGGTCTTATGAAAGAAGAAGTGTCGTCGATAGAAAGACATCATTCTGAACATTGGGATGGTCGTGCCGCACAGCTGCCTACTTATCTCTAAGAGAGAATCAGACCAAACGTAGTTCGACTCCAAAACACTAAAAAGGCTATTTTAGGTATTTTGAAAAGCATTTTTGAAAATCGAAGAGGGATTTTTTTTGAAAAGGTAAAATCATACTGAGGAATGAAAAAGACTTGACCCAATTCTGAAGATACCCATTTGTTGATGAAGTTGTTGAAGTGTGCCGCCCGAGGTTACTGACGTTCCTGTTGTTGTTGCCGAGGTCACGAACTTGAAGTTGCTGCCGTCACAGACTTTAATATTGTTGCCGAGGTCACGGACTTGAAGTTGCTGCCGTCACAGACTTTGAAGTTGTCGTTGCCGAGGTCACGGACTTTGTTGTCGTTGCCGAGGTCACGGACTTTGTTGTCATTGCCGAGGTCACGGACTTGAAGTTTGCTGCCATCACAGACTTTGAAGTTGTTGCCGAGGTCACGGACTTGAGGTTGCTGCCATCGCAGACTTTGCTGGTGTTGCCGAGGTCACGGACTTGAAGTTGTCGGTTGAGATGAAGGTTCTGTCGGCCCCTGTAATGCAAGGATATATGCATGCTGATCTTGGATAGACCCGACTGATTCTTACCTTTCTGTACCTGTCAGCACATAAAGATTCCAAGTAGAGATTTTTTCCAAATTTTAGTTGTTTGACTGGACTTACGTGGTGGTGCTCACGTCTGTTCGTGTAAATGGCCGGTCGGACATTTTGGTGGTAAGTTTATGTATGAGTGTATGGTATACGGACATGTAGGGACATGTGTATGGATTTGTATTTGAGATGGGTGAACTGTATGAGTGAACTTGTGTTTGACAAGTTAGGACCAAATCAGGTTTTGCAGAATCTGTTGCTAGTCAGCGAGGCTGTAGAATTTCGTTCGGTGAGTATCCTTGTGTGAACACATCTAGGTCTGTTGAGAATCTTCATTCTTACTTCTCCGTTGAGTCATTTCTCTAGGAGGCAAACGACTACAAATCTGTCGACTGTCGTAATGGCTTTATGTCTAAGGCCCTTTGGTGTCTCAAGCCCCAAGTTGTTTGCAAGTGGTAGATGACTTTGTGAACAGGCTTGTGAGTCAGCTCTCTTGATTTGAAGGTGATCGAAGAAGGCTCTCCTTGTTGATTTGATTTGAAGAAGATCGAATGATGCTTGATGAAGAAGGTTGAAGAATACTCTCCCTTTGACCTTTGATTTTTTTTTCTTAGTGTGCACCCTGGTTTTTGCCTAGACCGCCCTTTCGGGTTTTCAATCTAGCGGGCATCTCTTTTGCGTCTTTTTTTTTCATCATTTTTTTTGAATAGTATGTAACTCGAAGAGAACTCAGAGAGAGAAAATCTTATTGAGGAGAGAGAAATGAGATCTCAAGTTAATTTAGGAGAGACGGACTCTATTCATTGGAAGGTGATCCAAGCATTGACTTTTTGGAGAAGTGTATTCTCTAATGATGAGAGTGAGAAACAAAGAGGAAAGCCCCTAATGCAGATTTGATTATTTTGAAGAGTTGAAGTAGAGATTGACTGGGGGAGGAAAGGTGAGGAAGCCCCAGTTTTGATGCTTGAATTTCAAGAGTGTGTATGAGAGTGGCTAACAGGAAGCCCCTAGACTCAACAAAGAACGCTACATGGCTCAAAGGTCTAGAAAAGTTGTTCTACTTTTAATGGACCAGGTATCATCTAGAAGTTTCTAAATAAGTTTAAGAAGAAAGCCAATCATTAGTATGACTTAAGGGTAAACATTTTTCTTGATACTGAAAGTCTTCTTCACTTGATGTAGGAGGATTTTGAGGAATCCTCTTTTCTTTTGTTGGTATCACTTGACTCCTCTTCTTTGTGGGAGAGTCCTTCTTGCCTTTGTTGAAATTCCATCCTTGTTGTGGGGCGATGAAGGCTTGAGAGGCTTTTTTTTTTTTTTCGATGCTCTATTTTTGCCAAGGACGAATTGAGGAGTTTCGTCCTAGCGAGTTTTTTTTTTTTTTTTTTGTACTCTCTAAGCTTTGAGTTGAGTAGCCCCACTCTTCTTGGGATGAATGTTGACAGCAGCACCTTTGGCTTTCTTCGTTTGTTGAACTTTTGACTTTCAGTAGGGATAATGTTTAGCCCTTAAGCTTCCTAAGGACAAATTTCTTCTTAAACTCGCTTAGAAGTCTCTATTTTCGCGATGATTTAGGGAATGGAAGGTCCATTACTTTGCATGAGTTGAATGATATTCATGAGGTAGAACAACTTTAGGGAAAGTGTTTAGAAAGGAAATGACTTTGATTAATTGAAGAAATTAAAACAGACTCGATAGTTTAGAAGACACAAACTAGAGGGGGTGAGAAGTACTAGAAAGACAGAACGACTCTTCGAGTTCATATTTGGAAATTTAAAACCTAATCTACTTCTATCAAAGGAGAAAGGGAGAGGATAGTTGTAGCCCCAAAGTGGTAAGTGTAGATTTCTTCTTGGAGCTTCATCTTCTTCATGGAGTACGAGGAAGAGGATTGGTGATGACGTTGGGACGTTCTAGATCTCCATTATCAAAGAGGTCTTGGATGATGTCCTTCAAGTGGTGGCAGGAGTTGGTGTCATGGCCGGTGAAGTTGTGGTACTTGCAGAATAAGTGATGAGCATGATTCGGACCCATATCCTTCGGAGGACCACCTTCCCTTGGTTTGATTTTTTCATTCTGGATAAGCACATCGAAGAGTTCTTCTTGAGTGATTCCTTCAATTTTGTCGTAGTGCCTCTTTTTCTTTTCGGGAGGAGGGACAGCAGAATACTTTCCGGTGTTGGGGCGGCTGAGTGCAATAGCGTTGACTGAAGCATCCTTACTTGTGGTGGGCTTGTTGTAGCGGAAAGTACTTTCCTTCTTTTTGCTTTTTAGGAAGTCGTCAATCCTAATTCCGGACTCGAGGAGTTCATTGAAACTAGGAAAGTAGTTACCGGCGAGCTTCTCTTGAAATTCGTCACGAAGGCATTGGAGGAAGATGTGGATTTGCTCTTTGAGAGTAGGCCTTTCGACGATTTCAGTAAGTTTGAGTCTCCATCTTCTAGCAAATTCAGCAAAGGACTCATTTGCATGTTGTTTAGTTTGTTCAAGATCCCTCCTAGTAGGGCGGTAAGTGGAGTTGTCTTCAAACTGCCTTTGGAAGACCAAACATGCGGATGACCAATCAAGCCTTGTAGTCGTAGGAAGAGACATGTACCAATCCCTTGCAGCACCTTCTAAAGTTTGAGGAAAGCATTGGGCCAAGATTGTGTTGTCAACGCCCATCGGAAGCATGGCCCAAGTGTAGGTCTCAACATGAGCTCGAGGACAGGTAGTACCATTGAACTTGGCGATATCGGGTGTCTTGTACTTGCGAGGAAACTTAGTGATGGACTGTTGAAGAGCATCGGGATCAAATGGAACGAATGACCCTTTGGAAGTGTCAAGAGTTGCAAGCTTCTTTTCGAGGTAGTTCTTAGTAACATGGTCACCAAGTTTAGTAGTTTCACCACTGCCTTCTTTCTTGGTTTTAGCACCCTTGGAGGTATGTCCTTCGTCATCGGAGGATGATGAGGAAGAGGATGAATCGGATTCTTCCTTTTTCTTGCTTGACTTTTTGGTTTTTCTATTCACTTTGGTGTAGGATTCCTCTTCGTTGGAGGAGGATTCCACTTTCTGCTTTTGTTTTCTGCCTTTCTTGACTTTCAACTCGTGAAGTTCTTTCATGAGGGCGGCCATTTGGACATTTTGCTCATCAATTTGCTTACTTTGTTCATCCAACCTAGTCATGGCTTCGATGAGTTGGGCCTTAGCGTCGTTGATATCGGCCTCGGTGGTAGAAGGAGAAGCAGACATCGTGTCGAGCTTTGGCGAAGAACCTAGACGTGTAGCAACCGTGTTAAACCATGATCGAGTCCCAACAAGTCGGCTGAATAGGGTGAATGAAGGATTGAAGGTTTGAAGGTTTTGGCCAAAACACGAAAAGACCGAACACTTATCTCGTACGAGACAAGTAGTCTCGCGCGAGACTTCACCACGGAAAGTCACAATTTTTCTGATTTTAATCCTAATTTTGATCGGACGGAAAATCCGTTTTGGGGGTTTCTAAAGTTCAAGAACCAAACCTAGGGACCTAGGGGTCGGAGTAATCCAAAGTAACATCAAGTTTTGTGCAATAATTTTGATGAGCAAATTTTCTCTTTTTAGGGGCAAATCCGAAGGGACAACCGTAGGGACGTTTCCGAAGGGACAATTCCGAAGCGACAATTTATTGATTTCTTTTCCGTGGATTATTGCACAAAACGATCTTGACAAGGGATTACAAGGACTCCAAGATCAAACCGACCGGTCAAGGAGTGTCTTAAAAAGTCAATCTACATGATATGTGGCGATGCAGGGCTGGAAGGCTAGGCTCCCCGCGATATGACAATCTAGGTGGATTGAATACGCGGAGTGGGATGATCCAACTTCGGAGAGACCGGCGACTAGGTGGTTACCGTCATCCGTCCTTAGTGTGGGTCCCGGGTTTATAGAGGGTATGTAGTGCAATGACAGTTATATATGAGTGCACGTGTGTGAGAGTCAATCTAGGTGATAGAGTAAAATAGAAAGTTTTTTTTTTGAAAACAAAAGAAAACAGATAGTGGTCGCACCAAGTGGTTGCCTACGTTTCTCCCAAATTAGGAAGACTCAGGCCGTCGTAGTTCCACTTAAAGAGATAGAGAAAGAGGATTAAATTAATTAATTACAACTCCCGAGTCCTTCATGGACCGGACTTTAAATTAAATAACCAATCACACGCAGGTATATAGTTCGAGTAATTAAAATTATTCTACCCTGCAAAGTTAGCACAAGTAAAATAATATTTATAATTTATTTTGAATTTTCTGAAATTTATTTTGAAAGTTTTCGGAACTGTTTTTGATTTTTTTTTTTTAATTTTTTTTTGACATGGTCAAATTTTTCTTTCTTTTAAAGAAAAGTCAATGAAGGAGTATTTCTTTTAATAAGGTCAAATAAAAGTCAATTGACCTACAGAGACATGATATGGTCAAATAGAAAAATTAATTGACCTATCCCCTTTTTCAATAAAGCAGCCGCCGCCAAGCACGCCAAGCACAGATTTTTCATGCCGTATAATTATTTCGCGCGAGATAAGTTATCCCGCGCGGGATAAACTGTCGCACAGTAATAATTTTTTTTTTGAAAACAGTATCGAAAAATTCCAAAAAAATTCAGAAAAATCAGATTTTAAATAGAAAAATAAAAAGATTGATAAAACTCAATTGTAACGCAAGTCTAACCCTCTTAATTAATTGTCCCCAGCGGAGTCGCCACTGTAGCGATGCGTGAATTTTGAAATAACAGAGTCGCCACTTATTATTTATTTAGGAAAACAATAAGAAAAACCTTAAAAAAAAGAGATTTGAGGGTTCGGGGGTTAAGTTATCGAATGGGTAGGTCGAGGAGCATCCATTCCACCCAATCCGGAGATCGGTCTTGCCAATTGAGTATTATCAATCTTTTTAATTACTAATTAAATAAAGAACAAGAAAACCCTAATCAATTTCTTGATTAGGAATGTCGGATTGTACGCTTCGAGATCGCCTTCATCGATTGAAGGGACTCTAGGCTAATCCTTTTGATGGGATTACACCACTCTAAAAGCCAATAGAGAGAGATTAAGAAGAAAAGAGTAAAAGTATAGGAGTTTACCTACTTTAGGGAGGATTTGATTTAGAACGTGGTTCTAAGATGTTTTCTCGATCGAGAAGTGATTTGGGCAGAGTTTCGACTCAATATGAGAGTCAAGTCTTGATGCGGACAGAGCTTCGCCTTGATGCTAGGCTTGAGCCTTGATGTTCGTCAATCAACGTGGTTGAAGGACGAATTTAGGAGTTGTTTGTGAGTGATTTGAAGGAGTCTTTCGTGGAAAGAGACCAACAAATTATGTGTGTTGTGTGTAATTTTCTGGACCTTTGAAACAGTGGAAGTCACCAAGTATTTATAGGGGTTTAAGAGGTAGAGGTGGAGAGGTAAAACACTCCTAGGAAGCTTCCAGAACTCAATTCTGATTGGAGAACCGGATTAGATGAGGTTTATCAAGAAAGGAGGTTGAAACAGAGAAGGAGAGTGATTTCTGCACATCCTGTCGAGGGGATATCTCGCGCGAGATATGATATCTCGTGCGAGATATCTAGTCTGATGACTATTTTGTCCTCTTCAGTTTATTCCGTTAGTCAGTTAGGTCCAAAACTAACGAGGTTAGTTAGAAACTTAACGAAACATGACGAAACTGATACGCTTTCATCAAAACATAAAAGAGAGACTAAGAGTAGTGTAATCATGATTTATTGGTTCAGAATGGGGTGTCTACAGATAGCTACTAGCGGCCACCTTCATCGGGACTGAATTTGAGGGTTTGGAGAAGGGCCAACCGAACCTAGACTCAATGACCAAGATGTCCCTCTGATTCCATTGGTCAAATTTATTTGAGGGAGGAGAGAAGGTCCGGGTAGAATAATTCCTAGCCTTCAAACCCAAAATGTTGCGGCTGATCTGGTTCTGGTAGTAGGCATAAAGCCCGGCCAGGGTAGGTTCATAGCCATGGAATCTGCAGACCGCGATGAAGGAGACTATAGCCCTAATGGCATTAGGAGTCAGGTGCATGGGGAGGCAGCTGTTGAACTCCAAGAAAAAGTAGAAGAATGGGTCCAGGGGCAATCTTAGGCCGTTCTCAAATTGGGCACCATAAAAAACCAAGGCCCTATTGTCCTCGCGGACATCAGCTACTGTCTCTGGCCGCAGCTTGTCTTTATCCTTCAAATGTACGTGCCCAAGGGTGCGGACACGGAAGGCGTTACGGTCAACATTATATACTTCATATATATCCTCCTCCCAGTCAATGGTAGCCACTTCCTTGGCTTTCTTATTTCCGCGGCCACGACCAGGACCAGGGTTCATTTCAGCTGCTGGCCTCTTGCCTTTATTTCGAGCAGGGGCCACCACCTCTGCCTCCTCCTCAGAGTCAGGGTCAGAAAAGGCATCCACAATATTTGTGGTCTCAGCAGCCTTCTTAGAGGTCCCCGCAGCCCTCCTAAGTTCGACCTCGCGGTCATCCTCCTCGGTCTCCGTGCTCGTCGAGCCAAAGAGACCAGTGGCATCACCGCGGCGCAGGTCACTTCATCCTCATCCTCCCCGCCTCCAAATAGCCTCAAAATTCAGAGGCTCCAGCCTCCTCACTATTACTCGCCCAATGGGTTCAGCACCGGGGCCGCGGGCACCACATTGGGAAATACAGCTCGTGCGTAACATCCAAGGGGTCATTCAGGTCTGTGCCCGGTGCCCGCGGATGGGGGTCCATTAGCTCACACTTCTCCCAATCAGTTATTTGTTCGGGGACACGAATCGCTCTCCTCACTAGTTCAACGGCGTTCAGAGCCTGATCTCTCTCGCGGGGAAACCTGCACAAAACCCCCATTACAAAGTTTCTTAGCCTACGGTGATCCCCAACACCAGTACATCCCGGTTATATATATATTTTCTTTTGCCCTCCCACAACCGGGGTGGGACGAACGGCCCCCAATCTGCTTTCTCACAGAAATACAGAAAGCTTGGCAAGGATAGCCTAAGCCACCCCAAGCCTACCTTCCTAAAAATCCCCCCAATCTTTTTACAAACAGCAAAGACATCGGGGGTGGCTCCATCTCCTAGTTCTACGGGACGGCGGGGTCCAAATTCACGGGTGGTCATCTTTCAAAACCCAGAAAAGAAAAAAATAGAAGGAGATGAAGAAGAAAAAACACCCAAATACTTACGAAGGAAAACTTGAAGGTTGGATTCGGAGAAACACTAGCACGGATTTCGCAGCAAGAAAATCTCTCTCTTAAGCTCTTTGAAGGTTTGGAAATGGTAAAAAGGGTTTTGAGGTTTAAGAGTTTGGTATTTATAAGGCCTACCTATACGGGTTAACCCGTTAACCCGTATTAATTAGCCCACAAATCCAACCTCGGACCCTGAACCGTCTCCAACGTTTGAAAATTCGAAAATTAAATAAATTTTACATTTATTGCCCCCCTTGGATAAGCGACACGTACCCCCATACGTACCACTACCCGTCTTTTCATCTGCCCAAGGGGCCCACCTGTTAACCGGGAGGCACACCATGCAAGGGACCACGTGTCACTCACTGGTGCCTCCCGAACGTTCCCATAGGCCCATGGGGCCAAGCAACCAACAACAAAAAGCGCTAACACTGGTGCTCGCCAAAACGACGATCCAATCCTACCGAGCTTCTAGTACCTCCTCGCTCAGACCATAAATAATCACACTCGGAGCTAGGGGCCATTGATGAGCCCGGATCTACTGGACCGGGCCCGCGCTCGGTCTGGTCTAAAGAACCAGTGACGTGGCAGTTCCTAGACCGCTGGGGGGAGAAGACCGCGGACAGATAGGCCCTTGAGGTCAAGATCGCGTCCCTCCCCGCATTAATCCTATCAAAGACCGGAAGGATCCTGACCGCTATATTCGTGCCCGCACGACCTGTGACCGTTGGGTCCGTGCCCGCAGATTGAATGTCCGCGGGGACCCATGACCGCTGTAGGCATGCCCGCATCAACCATGCTCGCGTCATATATCTTTGACTGCGGCCACAATGTTGACCGCGGGCACATGCCTGCCTCCCGGTTAATGTCAAGCCTTACTGAGGGTGTTAGCTTACTGGCTCTGACAGGCCACTTGTCGGCTCCCCCATCACGCATTCAATGCAGCTCAGTCAGGCGCCTACTATTCCATTTAATGCTCCACGCCGGCTACACGGCTCATGTCCCTTTCAGCCATGTCCCCTGGACAGTCAATGTTCCCTCCCTGACAGGACCAATTGGATGCGAACACGTGTAGCTGGTCAAATATCAAAGTGCCCCCTAGGGCTGATCTCATTGCTTACCTCAACAAGCACCATGGCATTGCCTATAAATAGAAGGCCTTTACCCCCTTGGGCAAGGTAAGTTCCATAGACAATTGAGTAAGCCATATTACTCTAAACCCTAAACACACACACACTCCAAGGTATTCAAAGCCTTATTATCTCAGTATTCTTACTCTCACACCCGAGGGCCTGAGTTGGAGTAACATCCAACTTTGACCTTAACGGTGCTTCTTTGTATTGTGATCTAGGTACAAACCAACCACTTAAATATCCTAGCCAGATATCCTCAAACCGCTCCTGACCCTGAAAAGCTTGGCGTCATCAAGAAGAGTTGTCGGGTTTTTGCATGCCGGTAAAGTGACGCACTATTATTATTATAACTAGAGTGACTCCCGTGCGATGCACGGGGCGTTACTATATATTTAAAAAATTAAAAATTTATTTAAAATAAATCAAAAACTCAATTCGTTTATACATTATAAAATACTTCCTTAAAGGATACATTGTCAGTACATAAAAATTAAAAATCAATAAAATAGAAATAAAACAGAAATCATAAGGATTATGCATTTCTCTATATACAATTATGTAGTATTTTATCATTTAAAGAAATTAAATAAAAAAGACGAACATGTTTATCAGTACGAAATAAGTTATTGAAATTAGTTAGGAAAAGTGAAGATTAGAAATCTAGTAAAAAAAGGTGATATTTTATTTATTTTTGAGAAAGAGAATTTTTGAAATAAAAACAAAAGATTTAGTCATAACAACAGGATATTACAGTTATCTAATAAGAATTAATATCATTATTTTTCAAATGGGAAATTTTCATTAACTCATGCTCGTACATCTAAAAAATCATGTCATATTTATTTACATTAACTCATTATGAACATAAAGAGTAAAAATTTATGAATTTTGGTGTAAAAATATGTAACGAAAAATTAATTTATTATAAAATGAATGAGGGTAAAGAAATAGGAGAAAAAAATTTGGAAATTCAAAGTACCAATCAATTCGGGAGACATGTGTTAAAATTCTTAAAAAAAAAGGAAAAAACCTACATATACAGACGTTGTCATTTCGTGCGATACGCCCAGAGATATGTCGAAATTGCCTTTCCACAGATAGACGACACATATGTCCAATGTTAAAAAAAAAATAACCTAATGCATTCACGCGCCTCTTTAGGCAGTGTAATTTACGCCTCTCCTCATTTTAATGAATAAAAAAATAAGAAACAAAATAAATCATTTCCTATCCACTTTATTTTGGTAATTGTTAATAAAGTAAATTAATTTATTTCATAAAAATTGAGATTATAACTCATTTAGTTACTTGATATTTTGTTCTAATGTGTTTTAGTGTGTGTGCACATGTGTATGTTTAACATGATGTACAAAGCTTCTTAAATAAGCTACTCATTTTTAGTAATCCTTTTGCCCTTCATAGATTTTCAATCATACCCAAGTAACTACAAATGTGCCCTCGTTTACTTTAAAACTTATGCAAGTCTTTTTATATATAGAGAGAGATAGCGATGTATAACTAATTATTTTATACATATTTTTAAAAATATATTATATTCACTTCTATTATGAGTTTTAAATTAATGAAAAAATTAAACCAAGAAACTAATCTAATTTTGGACTATAATATTATTATACTAATTTTCTGATTTCTCAAATAAATGTCCAAGAAATAATTCAACAATGTGTTAAAAGGAAAAAATTTCCCCAAACCCTCCACTCCCTCATCAAACCCAATCAAACCCACTTCTTCCTTACCCTATTTTAAAATATCAATTTATACTATCTATATTCTTACAATATTGACATGTAACGCTTCAATAAAAAAATTAAAAATGAAGACGATCTTTACCGATATTCGCCTTTATTAATAATTTATTTACTATGCTTCAATTTTTTTAAATAAAATAAATCAATTGTTTGATGTATCGAATTAAAATAAACCCAATAACCATATTACCCCTTCCAACTCATTATCCTATACCCCATCACTTTTATTTTATTTTATATTATATTATTTAATTTTATAATTAGTAAAATTAATATTATTATCATGATCATTTATAATTAAAAAAACTACTTCACACTTAAATAATTTTGACTCAAAACATATTGAAAAATGAAAAGGGATAATTAAGAAATTTATATTTTAAAAAAATGGTTTTTTTTTCAGAGTCCAAATGAAATTAAAATAGTCTCCAAAGAGGAAAAAAAATTATGAAGTTTGGTGTAAAAAAAAATTCAATTTAGTATAAAATAATTTAGGTAAAAGAAATGGGAAAAAAATACAAATTCAACCGGCCTGATAGGAGAACGCCAAGTGTCCAAAAAAAAAAAATTAAACAAGTCTGACTGCACGCGACATTGTCGTCGCGTGAAGTAAACGCGCCGGTGAAATGACCAAAACGCCCTTCACCACACGGATGACACATGTCCAAATTTACCAAAAAAAAATTAAAATTACCAACCCAATCACAACTTGCCACGGGTTATTTCGGTCATTTTTTTGCAAGTTCGCCATGGCGGGAAAAGACCAAAATGCCCTCAAACCCCTTTAATTACCACAATCTTCCTTTTATATATAGAGATATAGATATACATATACATATAGATTCCCCAAACCCTCCACTCCCTCATCAAACCCAACCCATCTTTTCTATCCCTCTTTTAAAATATCGATTTATATTATCTTTATTTCTTATAATATTGACATACACTTCAATCAAAATTATAAAAATTATGGTCATCTTACTAGATATTCGTTTTTATTAATACACAATTTTTTGAGAGGGAGAGAAAATTCGACAAATTTATTAATACTTTATCTACTTTGCTTCAAAGTTTTAAAAAAAATTGAAATAAATTGTTTAATGTATCGAACTAAAATAAACCCAATAACCATAATACCCATCCAACTAATCATCCTATACCCCACCGAGTTTTATTTAATGTTATATTCTTTATTTTTATGATTAGTAAAATTATTAATATTATTATAATTTATATTAAAAAAATACTTCACACTTAATTACTTTTCACAAAAAGATATTGACAAATAAAAAGTTTTTTTTTTGTATTCCAAATCAAATGAAAATAGTTCTATTATAGAGAATTTTTTTAAATGAATTTTGGTGTAAAAATTAATTTATTATAAAACAATTGAGGTCAAAGAAATGGAAAAATAAAAAAAATTAGAAATTCAAGAAGCCAATGAAACGCCAAGGGTCCCAACAAAAAAAAGGAAAATATCTGCTCGTGTAAATGTGCCTCGGTGGACGCGAATACGACACGCGCCAAATTTTTCACCCTATCCGGCATGCCACGACAAATTTGCTTCAACTATTTTTAGTTATGCCACAATATGAAATGACTTACACTTCAATCAAAATTTAAAAAATGATGGACATCTTTCCCGATATTCTCTTTTATAAATACACAAATTTTTTAGACGAATAGATATTCAATAAATTTATAAATAGTTTATTTACTATGCTTCAAAGTTTTTTTTTAAAAAAATTAAATATATTGTTTGATCTATCGAAATAAAATAAACCCAATAACCATATTATCTCATCCAACTAATCATCCTATACCCCACCGCTTTATTTAATTTTATATTATTTATTTTCAAAATTAGTAAAATTATTAATATTAACATCATTTATAATTAAATAAAATATTTCACACTTACTTACTTTTCACAAAAAATAAATTAAAAAATTAGAAAGGAAAATTATCAAATGATAATTAAGAAAATTATATTTAAAAAAGATGGTTTTTTTTTAATAGTCCAAATCAAATGAAAGAAGTCTCTATTTAAAGAGGAAAAAAAAATATGAATTTTGGTGTAATTTTTTTTTAAAAAAAAATTATTTTATTATAAAATAATTGAGGTAAAAAAAAAGAGGAGTTTTTTTTAAAATTTGGAATTCTCCAAATTAAAATAAAGAGCCACGTGGCAACATTAAAAAAAAAAAAAAAAAAAAAAAAGAAACAAACTGCATTAACGTGCGTTGGTCGTCGATTGTGCCACACGCGCCTAGGAAATGTCTGAATTGCCCCTCCTCATTCATCCGACATGTGTCCAAATTGGTTTTAAAAAAATAAAAAAATAAAACCAGCCAATTAAAAATTGCCACATGGTATTTTGGCCTTCTTATTTGCCACTTTGCCATCATATGAAAGGACTAAAATGCCCCTCAATGGCCCAAAAATTACCAAGATCTTGTTATTATATATGTATAGATGACTACGTACTAATAGGTTTGTTGGGATGGCTAGTCATAACATGATTAAAAGGAGTAGTATAGTAAGCTAGCCAACCTTACACAATGGCAGGCAACAAGATTCCTCCTTGCTGCCTGCCATCCATCGCCTCCCTTTAATTTCAGTCATGGCCTACGGATATCAAAGTGCCATTCACAATGCCTCACAAGTTGTATCATGGTCAAGTTTGGAACGTGCATCATCGATGGCGTTGAAAACAGCAAATAGGTGGGCAACAAAATTATCAAGATGCAAACTAGAATTTAAGCAAAGTGTAAAGAAGGATTATCATAGAAATGGACACACATATGCACATAGAATTTGAGAAGAAAGTTTAGAACTTGAAAGACATATTTAATTTTCAAACGGATGATTCATGATAAAAACTAATAAAAGTTACTCCCTAAATGAAAGACTAAATTTTATTTAGAAAATATTTTGAAAAAAATATTTATTTTTTAAACATTTAAACCCATAAATGCATATATACTCTTGTTATACACTTTCTAAATATTTAATTTTGCCAGTAAAAAATGAATAGCCAAAAAATAAAACAATTGGTTTCAAAGCATATGGGGAAAGAGATTTTATAAAAACGGATATTTATTTTGAGATAAAATTTCTTGAAAACTGACATTCATTTAAGGACAAAAATGAGGAAAAAATGAGAAACATTATGAATCTATATTATAATTAAGACCATGCCAATTCAGCATGAACAATACTGTGAATAGTTCCAACCGGCAAATTTCCCATTTTGCTCTCATACATTTGTCCCTTTCCCATTTTGCCCTTAAAAAAATATTTTTTTTAAATTAAAAAAAAATCTATATTATAAATAAGACCATGCCAACTCAGCATAAATATTAAAAAAAAAAAAACAGTGTCCTTAGATATGGGCATGTACTAGTTGAATAAATTTATGGGGTGTAAGTGCAATTTTATAAATTAATTTTAACGACTAACTAACTGGAGTGAGATTTAGTATTCCTTTAAGGAGGGGCCACAAAATATTCATCAGTTAAAATATTTCACATGTCAATTTATGGTAATTTTGCACATTCACTTCACTTAAATTGGCCAGATAAGTTTGCTGACTATACATAACTAAACTACGTTGTTTTGGATTTTTCGAACTTACACAATTGAACATAAACGGCAAGAGCTCTGGCCACCCATTTTCGGGGACGACGGAGGCGGCGAGCCTAGACGGTATCGCAAAGCTTCTTGGTGATGTTTTTGGCGGATTCGTTGATGATGGAATTGAGAAGCGTTGACTTGATGATTGACTGTGTGGAAGGAGAGAGAGAAGGGTTGAGACAGGAATCGTCACGAGTGAGGAGTTTGCGGAGGAGGATTGCGAACATGGCGCAGGCTTCAGGATGAGGGTAAGAGTAGAGGAGGTGAGCAAGCTTGAGAGAAAGGGTATCAGGCTGGGTTTGTTTGGAAGATTGAAGAAAGATTCAGTTTGGGAACGGTGGTCGTTTGCGGCGGACATGAGGTGGGAGATTAGGATTTCGAACGAGGCTTTCTCAGAGCTGAGGATGGCGGCGATTTGAGCGAGTTTGAGTTGAGTTGGATCGACCACCATGTATGATGATGGAAAGCTTTCTCTCTCTCTCTCTCTTACAGTAATGGTGGGAAAGTTTGGAGAGAGAGAGAGGAATGGAGGAAAGGAAGAGAGTGAAAGGATTTTATGAAACGACGTCATTTTGAGGGATTATCTTTCAAGGGGTAAAACGAAGTAGTTAAGTTATGCATAGTCAGCAAGCTTATCTGGCCAATTTAAATGACGTGGATGTGGAAAATTACCATAAAGTCATCCTAGTCAGCAATTTCCTTAAAAAATTGACGGAATGTTAGTTTTGATCAAATTTACCGTAATTAAATGTTCATACGAGGGCATATGTGCAGAAAAATAAGATGTGGGGTATATATGCGTCTAATAGCTAAGTACGGGAGCAAATATATCATATTTTCCATTTATTTTGAGATGGAGATCTTGTATTATATAATTAGGAGTTTGCTTAATTACTCTCTACATCCAAAATACATGTATTGAAAATAAATTTATAAATTAAAAATAAATCAATATTCTTGACCTTTATTAATTATGAAATAAATTAATTGATACAAATCCTCATTTAGCAACAAAGATAGTAGTCCTTCTATTTGATTTAATGTTTTTAGTTTGACTTTAGACACTTATTAAGAAATAAAGAAGAAATTGGTTAAGAATAGTAGTGAGTAGAGAATATAATTGTTCATTTATAAAGCTAGTGAAGAAAAAGTAGATAGGTAAGTACTATACTCTCTTCGTCTCAATACAAACTACACATTTTCCTCATTAAACATCCCATTACAAATTACACGCTTCCTGAAATAGAAATGTTTTATTACTTTTATATTAATGTGACCCACATGTTATACTCACAACAACAATTCATGTTTTCTCTCTAACCTCACATTTCATAGTCACAATATCTATTCCACAATATTTTTTCTTAATTCTTGTGTAAACAGTAACTGAAAAGGTTGTAGCGAGAAGGAGAGAGTAAATTTTATAAGAACAAGATTGTTTAGAACACTAATCATACTTTAATACTAACACAAAAAAAAAAACCAAAACCGAAGTCATACTAAAAAAGGTAAGAATATGAAATTAGTATCTATCTATATATAATAACAAGGTTGTGGTAATTTTTTTGCATTCGAGGGGTATTTTGGTAATTTCACGCGGTGGCAAAAGTGCAATAAGCAACACCCAAATGCAACGTGGCAATATGTTATTGGTTACTTTTTTTTTTTTTTTGTTTTTTTTTTTAACAATTTGGACAAGTGTCGGCCGTTTGATGAAGGGCAATTTGGACTTTTCCATGGCGCGTGTAAAACACGCCCCGACAGAGGCACGTTCATGCTGTTCGTTTCTTTCTTTTTTTTTTTTTTAATGTTGCCACGTGTCGCCCTTTGATTAGCTGGATGTATTTCAAATTAAAAAAATCCTATTTCTTTGACCTCAATTATTTTATAATAAATTAATTTTTTAAAAAAAAAAATTCACCAAAATTCATAATTTTTTTTTCTCTTTAAATAGAGACTTCTTTCATTTGATTTGGACACAAAAAAAAAATCCTCTTTTTTAAATATAATTTTCTTAATTAATTTTCCTTTCTAGTTTCTTAAAATATTTTTAGTGAAAAGTAAGTAAGTGTGAAATATTTTATTTAATTATAAATGATAATAATATTAATAATTTTACTAATCTTGAAAATAAAGAATATAAAATTAAATAAAAATAGTGAGGTATATGATGATTAGTTGGATGGGGTAATATGGTTATTGGGTTTATTTTATTTCGATAGATCAAACAATTTATTTATTTATTTTTTATAAAAAACTTTGAAGCATAGTAAATAAAGTATTTATAAATTTGTTGAATATCTATCCGTCTAAAAAAATTGTGTATTTTTTACCTCAATTATTTTATAATAAATTAATTTTTTTAAAAAAAATTACACCAAAATTCATAATTTTTTTTCTCTTTAAATAGAGACTTCTTTCATTTAATTTCGACACATAAAAAACCCCTCTTTTTTAAATATAAATTTCTTAATTATCCTTTGTTAATTTTTCTTTCTAATATTTTAATTTATTTTTTAGTGAAAAGTAATTAAGTGTGAAATATTTTATTTAATTATAAATGATAATAATATTAATAATTTTACTAATCTTGAAAATAAAGAATATAAAATTAAATAAAAATAGTGGGGTATAGGATGATTAGTTCGATCGGGTAATATGGTTATTGGGTTTATTTTATTTCGATAGATCAAACAATTTATTTAATTTTTTTTTAAAAAAAACTTTGAAGCATAGTAAATAAACTATTTATAAATTTGTTGAATATCTATCCATCTAAAAAATTTGTGTATTTATAAAAACCAATATCGGGAAAGATGGCCATCATTTTTAAAATTTTGATTGAAGTGTAAGTCATTTCATATTGTGGCATAACTAAAAATAGGTGAAGCAAATTTGTCGTGGCATGCCGTGATAGGGTGAAAATTTGGCGCGCGTCATAATCGCGTCGATCGAGGCACATTTACGCAGAGATATTTTCCTTTTTTTGTTGGGACACTTGGCGGCGTTTCATTGGCTTCTTGAATTTCTATTTTTTTTATTTTTCCATTTATTTGACCTCAATTGTTTTATAATAAATTAATTTTTTTACACCATAATTCATTTAAAAAAATTCTCTATAAATATAAACTATTTTCATTTGATTTGGACACAGAAATAAAAAACCTTTTTTTAATATAAATTTCTTAATTTTCCTTTCTAATTTTTCAATATCTTTTTAGTGAATAGTAATTAAGTGTGAAGTAATTTTTTTTAATTATAAATGATAATAATATTAATAATTTTACTAATCATAAAAATAAAGAATATAAAATTAAATAAAAATGGTGGGGTATAGGATGATTAGTTGGATGGGGTAATATGGTTATTGGGTTTATTTTAGTTCGATACATCAAACAAATTATTTAATCTTTTTTTTTTAACTTTGAAGCATAGAAAATAAAGTATTAATAAATTTGTCGACTTTTCTATCCGTCTAAAAAAATTGTGTATTAATAAAAACTAATGTCGAGCAAGATGACCATCATTTTTAAAATTCTGATTGAAGTGTATGTCAATATTATAAGAAATAAAGATAATATAAATTGATATTTTAAAAGAGGGAGAGGAAGAAGTGGGTTGGGTTTGATGAGGGAGTGGAGGGTTTGGGGAATCTATATGTATATCTATATCTATATATCTATATATATAAAAGGAAGATTGTGGTGATTAAAGGGAATTTGAGGGGCATTCTGATCATTTCACGCCATGAAAAACTTGCAAAAAAAACGACTGAAATGACCCGTGGCAAGCTGTGATTGGGTTGTTTATTTTTTAAATATTTTTTTGGTAAATTTGGACATGTGTCATCCGTGTGGTGAAGGGCATTTTGGTCATTTCACCGGCGCGTTTACTTCACGCGCCGACAATGTCGTGTGCAAGCAGATGAATTTGTTTTTTTTTTCGTTTGGACACTTGGCGTTCTCCTATTGACTGGTTGAATTTGGAAATTTTTCTTACCCATTCCTTTTAACTAAATTATTTTATAATAAATTAATTTTTTTTTATTTTTTTACACCAAAATTCATAAAAAAAATTTCTCTTTGGAGACTATTTTCATTTAATTTGGACACAGAAAAAAAAACCATTTTTTTAAAATATAAATTTCTTAATTATCCTTTTGTTACTTATCCTTTTTCATTTTTCAATATGTTTTGAGTCAAAATTATTTAAGTGTGAAGTATTTTTTTTAATTATAAATGATAATGATAATAATATTAATTTTACTAATTATAAAAATAAAGAATATAAAATAAAATAAAAGTGATGGGTATAGGATAATGAGTTGGAAGGGGTAATATGGTTATTGGGTTTATTTTAATTCGATACATCAAACAATTTATTTATTTTATTTAAAAAAATTGAAGCATAGTAAATAAATTATTAATAAAGGCGAATATCGGGAAAGATCGTCATCATTTTTAAAATTTTGATTGAAGTGCATGTCAATATTTTAATAAATATAGATAGTATAAATTGGTATTTTAAAAGAGGGTGATGAAGAACTGGGTTGGATTGGGTTTGATGAGGGAGTGGAGGGTTTGGGGAATTTTTTTTCATTTAACACAATTGTTGAATTAGTTCTTGGACATTTATTTGAGAGATGAGAAAATTAGTATAATAATATTTTAGTCCAAAATTAGATTAGTTTCTTGGTTTAATTTTTTTATTTATTTAAAACTCATAATAGAAGTGAATATAATATACTTTTAAAAATAAGTATCAAAGAATTAGTTATAAATAACTATCTCTCTCTCTATATAAAAAGACTTGCATAACTTTTAAAATAAACGAGGGCACATTTGTAGGTACTTGGTTAGAATTGAAAATCAATGGAGGGCAAAAAGATTACTAAAAATGAGTAGCTTATTTAAGAAGCTTTGTACATCATGTTAAATATACACATGTGCACACACACTAAAACACATTAGAACAAAATATCAAGTAACTAAATGAGTTATAATCTCAATTTTTATGAAATAAATTAAATTACTTTTATTAATAATTACCCAAATAAAGTGGATAGTAAATGATTTATATATTTTGTTTCTTATTTTTTTATTGGTTAAAATTATGAGAGCCGTAAATTACACGGGCCTAAAGAGGCGCGTGAATGCATTAGGGTTTTTTTTTTTTTTTTTTTTTTTTTTAACATTGGACATATGTGTCGTCTATCTGTGGGAAGGCAATTTCGACATTTCTCTGGGGCGTGTACTGCACGAGCCGCAACGGCGCGAGTATGTAGGTTATTTTCCCATTTTTTAAAAGAATTTTGACACATGTCTCCCGTTGATTGGCTGGCTGAATTTCCAATTTTTTTATCCGATTTCTTTACCCTCATTTATTTTATAATAAATTAATTTTTCTTTAATTTTTTTTTTCGCCAAAATTCATAAAAAAATTTCCTCTTTAAATAGAGACTTATTTCATTTGATTTGGATAGAGAAAAAAAACTCCTCTTTTTTAAATATAATTTTTTTAATTATCCTTTGTTAATTCGTCTTTTATTTTTCTATATACTTTTTGTAAAAATTAAATATGTGTGAAGTATTTATTTTTAATTATAAATGATAATAATAATAATAATAATAATAATAATAATAATATTAATAATAATAATAATTTTACTAATAATAAATATAAAGAATATAAAATAATATAAAAGTGGTGGGGTATAGGATGATGAGTTGGAATGGTGTTGAATTTTTATAAACAAAATGATTATGTATTTATAAAGTATATATGGTTATTTTATATAATAATAATAATATATATGTATTTAATAAGTTAGATGGTGTAATATGGTTCTTGTGCTTATAAAATTTTGATTGAATTTTGTGTCAATATTAGAAGAAATAAAGATGGTATAAATTGATATTTTAAAAGAGGGAGAGGAAGAAGTGGGTTGGGTTTGATGAGGAAGTGGGGGTTTTGGCCAAAAAAAATTTCATTTAACGAAATTGTTAGTCTTTTTTTTTCTTCTAACAATTAAATAAGTTAAATTGAAAATAAATATCATAATTATGTCCATAATGAGTTAATGTAAATCAATATGACATGATTTTTTAGATGTACGAGCATGAGTTAATGGAAATTTTTCATTTGAAAAATAATGATATTAATTCTTATTAGATAACTGTACTATCCTGTTGGTATGACTAAATCTTTTGTTTTTATTTCAAAAATTCTCTTTATCAAAAAGAAATAAAATATCACCTTTTTTTTTACTAGATTTCTAATCTTCACTTTTTTTAACTGATTTCAATAACTTATTTCGTATATGATAAACATGTTCGTCTGTTTTATTTAATTTTTTAAATGATAAAATACTACAGAATTGTATATAGCGAAATGCATAATCCTTATGATTTCTGTTTTATTTCTATTTTATTGATTTCTAATTTTTATGTACTGACAATGTAGCATTTAAGGAAGTATTTTATAATGTATAAACGAATTTAGTTTTTGATTTATTTTAGTTCAATTTTTTATTTTTTGAATATATAGTAACGTCCCGTGCATCGCACGGGAGTCAATCTAGTATGATTAAATATTACTCCCTCCGTTCCTGAAAAATTGTCCCATTTGCCATTTTGACTTGTCCCAAAAAGTATGTCACATTTCTAAACTTAGGCATGAATATTAGTGCAACTTTACTAAGGTACAAGAAGGTGAAGCTCTTTCTTAATAATTGCAAAATGTACAACAGAACAATCTTTTAGGGACGGAGGAAGTATTTTAAAAGTGGGCATCAATTATTTTGATATGAGGGCACTGGCAGTAAGCAAGTACACACATGACCTTATCTCTGAGTGTATAATACTCCCTCCGTCCCACCCTAAATTTCTCAAAATGGGTTCGGTGTGGAAATTAAGGAAAGTGATGTAGAAAAGAAAAAAAGTTTAAATGTTGCGAGTATGAAAAATTAAATAGGAGAGAGAATGAGTGAGAGGAATAGTTAGGAGAGAGAATGTTGTGAGTGTAAAAGTAAAGTAGGAGAGAGAATGAGTGGGTGGAATAGTAATAAAAAAGTAATAAAAACTTTCATTTTTTGGGTTGAGACATTTTAAATAGAATATCAAAAATGAAAAGTTGAGACATTTGAAGCGAGACGGAGGGAGCAAGACTCATTACTTTATACTCAAATCACATGATATGATAACCAGATGGTTTTATCAACTTACTTTTTGAAACTAATTACTCCCTCCGCCCAGAAAATGGTTCATCATTTTTGATTTGGCATGCAAATTAAGGAAATAGGTGGGAAAAAAATGTTGTGAGTGTAATTTGAAAATAGGAGAGAGAATTAGTGGAGAAAATAGTAAATTTAAAAAGTGTTGTGAGTGTAATAATAAATTAGGAGAGAGAATGAGTGGAGGAAATAGTTAGTGTGTATAATAAAGTATTAATAAAACTTTTCAATTTTAGGAAAGGTAAAGCTTCAAACGGGACGCCATTTTGAGTAAAAGTGAAACATATTCTGGGACGGAGGGAGTATTAACAACCTTGAAACCACTGCATATGGTGGGCCATTGTTATATCAATTTATTTTTGTTTGAATATTACATTTTAAAATACACATTTTTAGTGTAATTTAGACATAGTGCACGCACTATACAAATAATATACTCCCTCCGTCCCGGCTCAAATGTCCCAAAATAGGTTTGGCGCGGGAATTAAGGAAAGTGATGTAAGAAAGAGAAAAAGTTTAAATGTTGTGAGTATGAAAAATTAAATAGGAGAGGGAATGAGTGGGAGGAATAGTTAGAAGAGAGAATGTTGTGAGTGTAAAAGTAAAGTAGGAGAGAGAATGAGTGGGTGGAATAGTAAAAAAAAACTTTCATTTTTTTGATTGAGACATTTTAAATGGGATGCCCAAAATAGAAAGTTGAGACATTTGGGCCGGGACGGAGGGAGTAGCATATTTTTAAAAAATATTGGTTTATCAAATACTCCCTCCGTCCCATTACAAGCCACACACTTTCCTTTTTGGGCGTCCCACTACAAACCACACACTTCCTAAAAAGGAAAGTTTTTATCACTATTCCCTCCACTCATTCTCTCTCCTACATTATTTTAATACTCACAACACCATTATAATTTACTATTCCCTCCACTCATTCTCTCTCCTATTTCATTTTTACATTTACAACATTTATATCGTTATTTTTTTTCTTAATTTACGCATGAATAGTAACTGTGTTGATACTAATGGGACGGAGGGAGTACATATTATGTAACGAATGAATGAAGTATACGATAAATAATTAATAGGTATTGTTAAATCTCTCGGTACTCAATTTCAAAGTTTAAAGAGCAATCCAATTGTTTTGTTTTGTTTTTTTTTTTTTTTTTTTTTTTAACAATGTTACAAGGAGGCAAGGACAGGAATTGAGCCCTAGGTATACCCACATAAGATGGAACTTATCAATAAGGAGTTCACCATCTCCTTAAAAGTTCTATCTTCCTTTTTCTGTGATTCAATTGATTGAGTGAGCAAGAAGCATTCGTTTGATAAATAAGTATCAGCGTCCCAACAATTATTTTTCAAACGGTACTACATACTAACCACCTCTATCACTACGAAATTCTTAATTGTTCATTAAGATGAATCACAAACCTTATTGTTTACTCAAAACTTTAAGGTTTTACTTTTACTTTTCCAAAAGATGAACTTTGCATTATCAAATGCAATCATTAATAGAAGTAAATAACTATCTATTTACTATTTCTGGTTTGAACTGATTTCTACAAAAGAAATCGCAATTGATTTGGCGAATCAAATTTCATTTTAGGTAGTAATTTTAAATTAACTCGTCGACTTAGTGAATTTAAATTTACACGACCTAAATGAACACGCCATAACAATTGGAACACTTCAAACCAAGTAAATAAAATCTGAAATTTTATTCTTCGCACTTAGGCGGATAAACAATTACAATTTAAGGAGTCCTTCAACAAGGTACCCTTTACTAACACAACAACCACTTTTGGTCAATTCAATCTTATGCCCCTAGGCTAAGTTGATCAAAGTCCAATGGAACATTTCTATCTTCATTCACATTGGCTTGAAGAGGGTTTCCATCTTGGTTGTTGATTCTAGGATGTCGACATTCCTTAGCCATATGCCCGGGTTTGCCGCAATTAAAACAACTACCTTTGACCTTCTTGGCGGTCCTCTTCACTTTCCCGGTTTTCTTTCTCTTATTTCCGGTACTTCTTTCCACCAAGTTCACTTGCGGTCTTTTAGTCACAATGCACATAGTATTGTGCATCTCGAGAAAGTCCCAAAGTTCTTTTGCGGTCTTTATGCCACAACACACTTTGTATTGTGCATAATCCAAGCCATTAAGAATATAATTGCGACACAAGAAATCACCGTGATTCCAAGTATCCAATTCATTCTTTGCTTTGGATTCATCCTCGTCGGATACCAATGGTGGATATTCCCAAAGAAAATACATGAGACGGAGGGAGAGCATTAAGAGGTGCAAGAGAAAGAAGAGACTCGCTACCAAATGGCTAGTATATCCGATAATATTTCACTAGGGAAGATTCAAGGCCACAAGCTATCTATCCCGATGTAATAATAGTTCGCCGGAACTTTGGACAAAATTGCATACATGCATTAATTGTCATTCATGTGGGGGATTGTTGGAAATGGATAACGGAAAGTTAAGTTTAACTTAACGTTGATCTAGTTTCTAACGGAAGTTCGTTATGTGTTAACGGAACTAGTTACAAATGGTAATCTACATTTGTTGTAGATTATATATAACTCATTTAATGTCTCAAAACCATTTCCGTGTGAATGAGAAATTAATGACAAATGATTTGTAACTTAAATATTGGGTCAAAGTGTGTAAGAGTGGAAAAGTCTTTTGGTCCTGATTTTCTATCATTTATGTTGGAAAACGAATCAGCAACTGTTAAGGAAGCGTTATCTGATCCGGATATTTAGTTCTGGAAAGAGGCTATTAACAGTGAGATAAAAAAAATTCATAATGCTTGGGAATTGGTAGATCTCCCTCCAAGTTGCAAACCATTAGGTTGCAATTGGATTCTTAAAAAGAAAGTATAAAGGCTATGGATCTGTTGATAAGTAGAAAGCCAGGATAGTTGTCAAAAGGACATTATGATTCATGCAAGATTATCCAAAATGACACAACAGAGCGTTCTATGTCGCACAACCGTGTTGGATCTACTTGTGTATTCATATGGACTAAACAAGCAACTAAACAGTGGCATAAGAAGTTCGATAGAACTATGTTATCAAATGGATTCAAGATTAATGAATGTGACAAATGTGTCTACATACATTAAAAGAACATCTGAATCATTTGTTAATAGTCTGTCCTTACGTGGATAACAATGGTAGTCATGAATTGATCATGAATACCAAAGACATGTTAAAGAAGAACTTTGACATGAAAGATATGGGGTTAGCCGATGTTATATTAGAGATAAAGATCTCTAGATCATCTGAAGGATTAGTTCCTTCACAATCCCATTATCTTGAAAAAAATACTTCGAAAGTTCAAATAAATTCTTGAGAGGTAATCTCTGTAAAGTAGATCTCTGAAAGGTAGACTCTAAGGAGGTCAAACCACTTAGAGATACTGAATACTTGGAAAGTCTGAACGGTACAGAGATAATAACCACTTGAAGAAACTGACCGATAGAAGAATTTGATCACTCGAAGGGGTGATCATTCTAGATAGACTAAAGGTCTAATTGTAATTGTAATCAATCACTGGAATATTATAATCATAAGTACTTGGTGTACTTAAGGATATACTTATGATTAAAAAAATTACAATTCCTATGTAAGTTGAATGGTCTTGAAAGATATTCCTTCGTGGAATAAGCTTGTGTCTACATGACCTAAGGCATTGTGACGACAATGAAAAATAGGAAAAGGTGTAGAACGTCATGGTAAGTCTAGACATAATGGTCTTAGACACACTACCATAGTACAATTGATCTCAATATGCGACTGTCACAACTAGCCATGTGAAGTCAAAATCGGATCCGTCTACCTAAGGGTAGTAATAGAGATCAACCGTATAAAGCATTAAGGGGAATGGGTTTAAAACCCACAACAAAAGAACTTATAGCGGACACTCAACCTTGAGAAATGGAGATCCCAGGCCCTTGGTTCAATGAGACAACCAAGTTATAAGTTCTAGTAGAGTTACTCGGAAACAACAACTCGGTTTATTAACCTAGAGATGTTGAATACTCATTCCCAGAACGTCCAAGTACTAGCACATGCAGCAGTGGTGAGGATAAGTTGAGAAAACTTTTAATGATTTCTATACCTACGGGTGGAGTAGTGCATGATACTCCTTATAGTGAGAATCACCTATATAAAGCGAGAGGTAATAAGGCCGCCTCTAAATGAACGCTTATGAATGAGATACGGTCCGGGGCCAAAATGGACAAAAACGTGAGAACAACAATTGTTAGAGCTATTATTATGTGAGTATTATTGTCTTGGTATACATCCGATCACTGGTTCAAAGCGACTCGCTACCAAATGGCTAGTATATCCGATAATATTTCACTAGGGAAGATTCAAGGCCACAAGCTATCTATCCCGATGTAATAATAGTTCGCCGGAACTTTGGACGAATTTGCATACATGCATTAATTGTCATTCATGTGGGGGATTGTTGGAAATGGATAACGGAAAGTTAAGTTTAACTTAACGTTGATCTAGATTTCTAACGGAAGTTCGTTATGTGTTAACGGAACTAGTTACAAATGGTAATCTACATTTGTTGTAGATTATATATAACTCATTTAAAATCTCAAAACCATTTCCGTGTGAATGAGAAATTAATGACAAATGATTTGTAACTTAAATATTGGGTCAAAGTGTGTTTTGGGTTGGTCCCAAAATTGGTGTGGACTTGTTGTGGCTAAAGTGGCCGACGAGCAAAGCCGAAGAAGCTTCGCACGGCCGTGCAGCAGTGTCTAGGACACGGCCGTGCACCATGCCTTGCCTTGCCACTCGACCGTGCTGAGCCATGAACTCGACCGTGCATATTGCCTTCCACGGCCGTGCGGTTCATTGGACACGGCCGTGCAAAGTCTTTGTTATACCCGAAAAGTTGTGACTTTTCAAGGGAAAAGCCACCAAACCCTTTGACTCTCTTTATATACTTCCCCCTTCGAATTTCAATATATACATACACAGTATTCTGACCCTTCCTACCCTCTAGTAAGATAGATTAACATACCCAAATCATTGCATATTGTTGCATTAAATCCTTCAAAGTCCAAAGTTCCAAACATTGTGTTGTTCGCTAGAGTATTTGATTTGGAGTGCTCCTATCATTTACTTATAAGTCTTTTTATCTTACTAGAAGATTGCCATATAAACCGTAAGCACCTGTGCGGGGCAATAACTTCTTACGGAGATTGTATTAAATACAAGACTCGACTTGAATTCTTTTGTTTCCAATCTCCGTTATCTTTTTCTGTTAAGTTTCTAGTTAAGTTCTTGAGAAGCCTACACAATTGTCCAACAATCGTAAGAAGTTATTGACGCTTCTTCAAGATCTTCAAGATGGCAAACGAGAAAGACTCCACAGAATCAAGTCAAGGGAATGTGACGCCTCCTTCTCAAGGTGACGCTACGTTCAACAATGTTACACCGTCTCACCCGGTTCATGGTAAGAAACCTCCTTCACGTACAACCTCAAGGGTTGCACCTCTTAATGCTCTCCCTCCGTCTCATGTGTTCGTACATGCGAAAAGACCGGGTATTCTTACCGGGATGAACTTTAAAAGGTGGCAACAGAAAATGTTGGTCTATTTTGACAACATTAAAATTGGTGTATTTTCTTTGGGAATATCCACCATTGGTATCCGACGAGGATGAATCCAAAGCAAAGAATGAATTGGATACTTGGAATCACGGTGATTTCTTGTGTCGCAATTATATTCTTAATGGCTTGGATTATGCACAATACAAAGTGTGTTGTGGCATAAAGACCGCAAAAGAACTTTGGGACTTTCTCGAGATGCACAATACTATGTGCATTGTGACTAAAAGACCGCAAGTGAACTTGGTGGAAAGAAGTACCGGAAATAAGAGAAAGAAAACCGGGAAAGTGAAGAGGACCGCCAAGAAGGTCAAAGGTAGTTGTTTTAATTGCGGCAAACCCGGGCATATGGCTAAGGAATGTCGACATCCTAGAATCAACAACCAAGATGGAAACCCTCTTCAAGCCAATGTGAATGAAGATAGAAATGTTCCATTGGACTTTGATCAACTTAGCCTAGGGGCATAAGATTGAATTGACCAAAAGTGGTTGTTGTGTTAGTAAAGGGTACCTTGTTGAAGGACTCCTTAAATTGTAATTGTTTATCCGCCTAAGTGCGAAGAATAAAATTTCAGATTTTATTTACTTGGTTTGAAGTGTTCCAATTGTTATGGCGTGTTCATTTAGGTCGTGTAAATTTAAATTCACTAAGTCGACGAGTTAATTTAAAATTACTACCTAAAATGAAATTTGATTCGCCAAATCAATTGCGATTTCTTTGTAGAAATCGGTTCAAACCGTAAATAGTAAATAGATAGTTATTTACTTCTATTAATGATTGCATTTGATAATGCAAAGTTCATCTTTTGGAAAAGTAAAAGTAAAACCTTAAAGTTTTGAGTAAACAATAAGGTTTGTGATTCATCTTAATGAACAATTAAGAATTTCGTAGTGATAGAGGTGGTTAGTATGTAGTACCGTTTGAAAAATAATTGTTGGGACGCTGATACTTATTTATCAAACGAATGCTTCTTGCTCACTCAATCAATTGAATCACAGAAAAAGGAAGATAGAACTTTTAAGGAGATGGTGAACTCCTTATTGATAAGTTCCATCTTATGTGGGTATACCTAGCAAAGGTAGAAATATCTAAACCTAAAGAGGTTAAGATAGGACCCAAAAACCATGGATTACGTTTCCATTGGCAATGCAGTATTATTCAACCAAGGAAAATGGTTGAAGAGACCTCACTTAAAACATAGTTATGACTATGTCGTCGGTTCATCTCAAGGAGATGAAATACATTGTAGATAACTTGGTTATTACAATTAAATGAATCCACATAAAAGAAAATATTAAATATGAATTAGGACATTCATAAAATATTTGATATGTGGAGGTACAACTCAAGTGTGGGGGTACAAGCTAAATACATAAGTTCTATTTGATATGAACTTCTAGTATTAACAGAAACTGTTAAAATGTTAACAGTTAAAAGAATGGATCATTATATATTTGGAAGTTATTTGATCTTCCTCCATAATGCTAACCATTGGGTTACAAATGGATCCTTAAAAAAAAAAAAAAAAAAAAAAAAAAAAAAGGAAATATTCAATGATGACGAATTATGAAATATTCATAAACCGTTTTATAAATACCTCAAATGTGGGGGTATTCGGCTAAAGTAGAAATACTTAAGCAAGACACGTTATATTCTTTAAAGAATATACTTCCTTGAAATGATAGGAAATGTATAAAAGAAAATTTATAGAACCTGTAAGTGATTTTCTTAATAAGAAGAAGAAAACAAGATACAGTTGAAGGACAAATTCATCCTACTCTACTAGGAAGATGGTTGATCTTCCTTATGCAAACCGTTGGGTTGCAAAAACTAGATGTACCAAGGATGAAACCTTCAAATATTAGACTACAAACGGTCCATCTCAAGTGGAAGATGAAGGACCTAGACGTAGTAAAAGGGCAAGAGTGGAAAAGTCTTTTGGTCCTGATTTTCTATTATTTATGTTGGAAAACGAATCAACAACTGTTAAGGAAGCGTTATCTGGTCCGGATAGTTCGTTCTGGAAAGAGGCTATTAACAATGAGATAAAGATTCATAATGCTTAAAATACTTGGGAATTGGTAGATCTCCCTCCAAGTTGCAAACCATTAGGTTGCAATTGGATTCTTAAAAAGAAAGTATAAAGGCTCTGGATGCTGATAAGTAGAAAGCCGTGATAGTTGTCAAAAGGACATTATGATTCATGCAAGATTATCCAAAATGACACAACAGAGCGTTCTATGTCGCACAACCGTGTTGGATCTACTTGTGTATTCATATGGACTAAACAAGCAACTAAACAGTGGCATAAGAAGTTCGATAGAACTATGTTATCAAATGGATTCAAGATTAATGAATGTGACAAATGTGTCTACATACATTAAAAGAACATACGAATCATTTGTTAATAGTCTGTCCTTACGTGGATAACAATGGTAGTCATGAATTGATCATGAATACCAAAGACATGTTAAAGAAGAACTTTGACATGAAAGATATGGGGTTAGCCGATGTTATATTAGAGATAAAGATCTCTAGATCATCTGAAGGATTAGTTCCTTCACAATCCCATTATCTTGAAAAAAATACTTCGAAAGTTCAAATAAATTCTTGAGAGGTAATCTCTGTAAAGTAGATCTCTGAAAGGTAGACTCTAAGGAGGTCAAACCACTTAGAGATACTGAATACTTGGGAAGTCTGAACGGTACAGAGATAATAACCACTTGAAGAAACTGACCGATAGAAGAATTTGATCACTCGAAGGGACTGATCATTCTAGATAGACTAAAGGTCTAATTGTAATTGTAATCAATCACTGGAATATTATAATCATAAGTACTTGGTGTACTTAAGGATATACTTATGATTAAAAAAATTACAATTCCTATGTAAGTTGAATGGTCTTGAAAGATATTCCTTCGTGAAATAAGCTTGTGTCTACATGACCTAAGGCATTGTGACGACAATGAAAAATAGGAAAAGGTGTAGAACGTCATGGTAAGTCTAGACATAATGGTCTTAGACACACTACCATAGTACAATTGATCTCAATATGCGACTGTCACAACTAGCCATGTGAAGTCAAAATCGGATCCGTCTACCTAAGGGTAGTAATAGAGATCAACTGTATAAACTGTTAAGGGGAATGGGTTTAAAACCCACAACAAAAGAACTTATAGCGGACACTCAACCTTGAGAAATGGAGATCCCAGGCCCTTGGTTCAATGAGACAACCAAGTTATAAGTTCTAGTAGAGTTACTCGGAAACAACAACTCGGTTTATTAACCTAGAGATGTTGAATACTCATTCCCGTAACGTCCAAGTACTAGCACATGCAAAGAAGGTGAGGATAAGTTGAGAAAACTTTTAATGATTTCTATACCTACGGGTGGAGGAGTGCATGATACTCCTTATAGTGAGAATCACCTATATAAAGCGAGAGGTAATAAGGCCGCCTCTAAATGAACGCTTATGAATGAGATACGGTCCAGGGGCCAAAATGGACAAAAACGTGAGAACAACAATTGTTAGAGCTATTATTATGTGAGTATTATTGTCTTGGTATACATCCGACGATACACGTTCAAAGCGACTCGCTACCAAATGGCTAGTATATCCGATAATATTTCACTAGGGAAGATTCAAGGCCACAAGCTATCTATCCCGATGTAATAATAGTTCGCCGGAACTTTGGACGAATTTGCATACATGCATTAATTGTCATTCATGTGGGGGATTGTTGGAAATGGATAACGGAAAGTTAAGTTTAACTTAACGTTGATCTAGATTTCTAACGGAAGTTCGTTATGTGTTAACGGAACTAGTTACAAATGGTAATCTACATTTGTTGTAGATTATATATAACTCATTTAATGTCTCAAAACCATTTCCGTGTGAATGAGAAATTAATGACAAATGATTTGTAACTTAAATATTGGGTCAAAGTGTGTTTTGGGTTGGTCCCAAAATTGGTGTGGACTTGTTGTGGCTAAAGGGCTGACGAGCAGGCTGAAGAAGCTTTTGCACGGCCGTGCAAGTGTCTAGGACACGGCCGTGCACCGTGCCTTGGCTTGCCACTCGACCGTGCTGAGCCTTGAACTCGACCGTGCATATTGCCTTGCACGGCCGTGCAGTTCATTGGACACGGCCGTGCAAATGCTGTTATACCCGAAAAGTTGTGACTTTTCAAGGGAAAAGCCACCAAACCCTTTGACTCTCTTTATATACTTCCCCTCCGAATTTCAATTCATATACACAGTCATTTGAGTCTCCCTACCCTCTAGCCAAAGGTTATAGTCAAAAAGAAGAAATTGACTATTTCGAAACATTTTCACCGGTCACTAAATTTACATCAATTAGAACTATGTTTGCTATAGCATCCGCCTATGGACTAGAGGTTCATCAAATGGATGTTAAAACAGCATTCTTAAATGGAGATTTAGATGAAGAGATTTACATACAACAACCCGAGGGTTATGTCTCTAAAGGAGAAGAACATAAAGTATGTAAATTGAAGAAATCTCTATATGGACTTAAACAAGCACCAATTCAATGGTACAAGAAGTTTAAGCAATTCGTAAGATGTTTTATAAATACCTAAACTGTGGGGGTATTCGGCTAAAGTAGAAATACTTAAGCAAGACATGTTATATTCTTTGAGAATATACTTCCTTGAAATGACAGGAAATGCATAAATTTTAATAAGAAAATTTATAGAAACGGTGGTGGTCTTCTTAATAAGAAGAAAAACCAAGATACAGTTGAAGGACAAATGCATCCTATTCTATTTTGGAAGATGGTTGATCTTCCTATGCGAACCATTGGGTTGCAAAACTAGATATGCCAAGGATGAAACCTTTAAACATTAGACTACAAACGGTCCATCTCAAAGTTAAGGATGAAGGACTTAGACGTAGTAAAAGGGCAAGAGTGGAAAAGTCTTTTGGTCCTGATTTTCTATCATTTATGTTGGAAAACGAATCAGCAACTGTTAAGGAAGCGTTATCTGATCCGGATAGTTAGTTCTGGAAAGAGGCTATTAACAGTGAGATAAAAAAAAATTCATAATGCTTGGGAATTAGTTGATCTCCCTCCAGGTTGTAAACCATTAGGTTGCAAATGGATCCTTAAACGGAAGTATAAGGCGGATGGATCTATCGAAAAATACAAAGCTAGGCTAGTTGCCAAAGGCTTTAGACAGAAAGAGGGATATGATTTCTTCGATACATACTCCCCTGTCACAAGGATCACATCTATTCGTGTTCTCATAGCTATTGCAGCAGTGCATAATCTTGAGATACACCAAATGGATGTGAAGACTGCTTTCCTAAATGGAGAACTTGATGAAGAAATTTACATGGAACAACCCGAAGGGTTCGTGGTTCCTGGTAAAGAACGAAAGGTGTGTAAACTTGTAAAGTCCTTGTATGGACTAAAACAAGCACCTAAACAATGGCATGAGAAGTTCGATGTAACTATGTTATCGAATGGATTCAAGATTAATGAATGTGACAAATGTGTCTACATTAAAGGAACATCCGAATCATTCGTTATCGTTTGTCTTTATGTAGACGACATGCTCATAATGGGAAGTAATCATGATTTAATCATGAATACCAAAGGCATGTTAAAGAAGAACTTTGACATGAAAGACATGGGATTAGCTGATGTAATATTAGGGATAAAGATCTCTAGAACGTCTGAAGGATTAGTTCTTTCACAATCCCATTACCTAGAGAATGTTCTTCGGAAATTCAATGTCTTTGATGACCCTCCCGCTAAGACACACTGTAGACTTGGCTCTACATTTAGCCAAGAACAAGGGGAACCGGTTTCTCAACCGGAATATGCAAGAATAATTGGCGATCGATGTACTTAACAAATTGTACTCGTCCGGACATTGCATATTCGGTGAGCAAACTAAGTAGGTTCACAAGCAATCCTAGTACCGATCATTGGAAAGCTCTAATGAGAGTACTAAGATATTTAAAGTATACATTAAACTATGGGATACTTTACAATAAATATCCAAGCAGATTAGAAGGATACTGTGATGCCAATTGGATATCGGACACGAAAGACTCTAAATCCACAAGTGGATATGTATTCACAATAGGTGGAGGAGCGTGTCATGGAAATCCTCCAAACAAACGTGTATAGCCGGATCCACGATGGAATCCGAGTTTATCGCGTTAGATAAAGCCGGGGAAGAAGCGTAATGGCTTAAGAACTTCACGGAGGATGTTCCTTGTTGGAACAAACTCGCGCTCGCCGTACTAATCCATTGTGATAGTCAATCGGCAATTGGAAGGGCACAGAATAGTATGTACAATGGTAAGTCTAGACATATTCGTCGTAGACACAATACCATTAGACAGTTGATCAAGAATGGCGTTATCACCATTGATTATGTAAAATCATGTGATAACCTAGCGGATCCGTTTACCAAAGGTATAAATCGAGATCAACTGTATAAACTGTTAAGGGGAATGGGTTTAAAACCCACAACAAAAGAACTTATAGCGGACACTCAACCTTGAGAAATGGAGATCCCAGCCCTTGGTTCAATGAGACAACCAAGTTATAAGTTCTAGTAGAGTTACTTGGAAACAACAACTCGGTTTATTAACCTGGAGATGTTGAATACTCATTCCCGAGAACATCCAAGTACAAGCACGTACGGCGAGTGGTAAGGGTAAGTTGAGAAAACTTTTAATGATTTCTATACCTACGGGTGGAGTAGTGCATGATACTCCTTATAGTGAGAATCACCTATATAAGCGAGAGGTAATTAGGCCGCCTCTAAATGAACGCTTATGAATGAGATACGGTCCAGGGCCAAAATGGACAAAACGTGAGAACAACAATTGTTAGAGTTATTATGTGAGTATTATTGTCTTGGTATACACCCGACACATCGGTTAGCGACTCGCTACCAAATGGCTAGTATATCCGATAATATTTCACTAGGGAAGATTCAAGGCCACAAGCTATCTATTCCGATGTAATAATAGTTCGCCGAACTTTGGATCGAAATTGCATTCATGCATTAATTGTCATTCATGTGGGGGATTGTTGGAAATGGATAACGGAAAGTTAAGTTTAACTTAACGTTGATCTAGTTTCTAACGGAAGTTCGTTATGTGTTAACGGAACTAGTTACAAATGATAATCTACATTTGTTGTAGATTATATATAACTCATTTAATGTCTCAAAAACATTTCCGTGTGAATGAGAAATTAATGACAAATGATTTGTAACTTAAATATTGGGTCAAAGTGTGTTTTGGGTTGGTCCCAAAATTGGTGTGGACTTGTTGTGGCTAAAGGGCGACGAGCGGTGAAGAAGCTTACGCACGGCCGTGCAAGTGTCTAGGACACGGCCGTGCACCGTGCCTTGCCTTGCCACTCGAACGTGCGAGCCATAGAACTCGGCCGTGCATATTGCCTTGCACGGCCGTGCGGTTCATTGGACACGGCCGTGCGAAGTCTTATTATACTAGAAAAGTTGTGACTTTTCAAGGGAAAAGCCACCAAACCTTTTGATTCTCTTTATATACTTCCTCTCCGAATTTCAATTGATATATACAGTCATTTTGAGCATTTTACCCTCTAGAGAGATAGAATAACATAACCCAAATCATTGCATATTGTTGCATTAAATCCTTCAAAGTCCAAAGTTTCAAACATTGTGTTGTTCGCTAGAGTATTTGATTTGGAGTGCTCCTATCATTTACTTATAAGTCGTTTTATCTTACTAGAAGATTGCCATATAAACCGTAAGCACCTGTGCGGGGCAATAACTTCTTACGGAGATTGTATTAAATACAAGACTCGACTTGAATTCCTTTGTTTCCAATCTCCGTTATTGCCCCGCACAGGTGCTTACGGTTTATATGGCAATCTTCTAGTAAGATAAAACGACTTATAAGTAAATGATAGGAGCACTCCAAATCAAATACTCTAGCGAACAACACAATGTTTGAAACTTTGGACTTTGAAGGATTTAATGCAACAATATGCAATGATTTGGGTATGTTAATCTATCTTACTAGAGGGTAGGGAGACTCAAATGATCTGTGTATATATAAATTGAAATTAGGGAAAGTATATAAAGAGAGTCAAAGGGTTTGGTGGCTTTTCCCTTGAAAAGTCACAACTTTTCTAGTATAACAAAGATTTGCACGGCCGTGTCCAATGAACCGCACGGCCGTGCAAGGCAATATGCACGGCCGAGTTCATGGCTCAAGACGGCCGAGTGGCAAGGCAAGGCACGGTGCACGGCCGTGTCCTAGACACTTGCACGGCCGTGCAAAGCTTCTTCACTGCTCGTCGCCCTTTAGCCACAACAAGTCCACACCAATTTTGGGACCAACCCAAAACACACTTTGACCCAATATTTAAGTTACAAATCATTTGTCATTAATTTCTCATTCACACGGAAATGGTTTTGAGACATTAAATGAGTTATATATAATCTACAACAAATGTAGATTACCATTTGTAACTAGTTCCGTTAACACATAACGAACTTCCGTTAGAAACTAGATCAACGTTAAGTTAAACTTAACTTTCCGTTATCCATTTCCAACAATCCCCCACATGAATGACAATTAATGCATGTATGCAATTTTGTCCAAAGTTCCGCGAACTATTATTACATCGGGATAGATAGCTTGTGGCCTTGAATCTTCCCTAGTGAAATATTATCGGATATACTAGCCATTTGGTAGCGAGTCGCTTTGAACCAGCTGACTGTCTGTATACCAAGACAATAATACTCACATAATAATAGCTCTAACAATTGTTGTTCTCACGTTTTGTCCATTTTGGCCCCGGACCGTATCTCATTCATAAGCGTTCATTTAGAGGCGGCCTTATTACCTCTCGCTTTATATAGGTGATTCTCACTATAAGGAGTATCATGCACTACTCCACCCGTAGGTATAGAAATCATTAAAAGTTTTCTCAACTTATCCTCACCACCGCCGCATGTGCTAGTACTGGACGTTCGGGAATGAGTATTCAACATCTCTAGGTTAATAAACCGAGTTGTTGTTTCCAAGTAACTCTACTAGAACTTATAACTTAGTTGTCTCATTGAACCAAGGGCCCGGGATCTCCATTTCTCAAGGTTGAGTGTCCGCTATAAGTTCTTTTTGTTGTGGGTTTTTAAACCCATTCCCTTAACAGCTTATACAATGATCTCTATTACTATCCTTAGGTAGACGGATCCGATTTTGACTTCACATGGCTAGTTGTGACAGTCGCATATTGAGATCAATTGTACTATGGTAGTGTGTCTAAGACCATTATGTATAGACTTACCATGACGTTCTACACCTTTTCCTATTTTTCATTGTCGTCACAATGCCTTAGGTCATGTAGACACAAGCTTATTCCACGAAGGAATATCTTTCAAGACCATTCAACTTACATAGGAATTGTAATCTTTTAATCATAATTATATCCTTAAGTACACCAAGTACTTATGATTATAATATTCCAGTGATTGATTACAATTACAATTAGACCTTTAGTCTATCTAGAATGATCAGTCCCTTCGAGTGATCAAATTCTTCTATCGGCCGCTTTCTTCAAGTGGTTATTATCTCTGTACCGTTCGGACTTCCCAAGTATTCAGTATCTCTAAGTGGTTTGACCTCCTTAGAGTCTACCTTTCGTAGATCTACTTTACGTAGATTACCTCTCAAGAATCTACCTTACTAGAGTACACCTCTCAAGAATTTATTCGAACTTTCGAAGTACTTTTTCAAGATAATGGGATTGTGAAGGAACTAATCCTTCAGATGATCTAGAGATCTTTATCTCTAATATAACATCGGCTAATCCCATATCTTTCATGTCAAAGTTCTGTTTTAACATGTCTTTGGTATTCATGATCAATTCATGACTACCATTGTTATCCACGTAAGGACAGACTATTAACAAATGATTCAGATGTTCTTTTAATGTATGTAGACACATTTGTCACATTCATTAATCTTGAATCCATTTGATAACATAGTTCTATCGAACTTCTTATGCCACTGTTTAGTTGCTTGTTTAGTCCATATGAATACACAAGTAGATCCAACACGGTTGTGCGACATAGAACGCTCTGTTGTGTCATTTGGGATAATCTTGCATACATCATCATGTCCTTTTGACAACTATCCTGGCTTTATACTTATCAACAGATCCATAAGCTTTATACTTTCTTTAAAGAATCCAATTGCAACCTAATGGTTTGCAACTTGGAGGGAGATCTACCAATTCCCAAGCATTATGAATTTTTTATCTCACTGTTAATAGCCTCTTTCCAGAACTAACTATCCGGATCAGATAACGCTTCCTTAACAGTTGCTGATTCGTTTTCCAACATAAATGATAGAAAATCAGGACCAAAAGACTTTTCCACTCTTGCCCTTTTACTACGTCTAAGTCCTTCATCCTTAACTTTGAGATGGACCGTTTGTAGTCTAATGTTTAAAGGTTTCATCCTTGGCATATCTAGTTTTGCAACCCAATGGTTCGCATAGGAAGATCAACCATCTTCCAAAATAGAATAGGATGCATTTGTCCTTCAACTGTATCTTGGTTTTTCTTCTTATTAAGAAGACCACCACCGTTTCTATAAATTTTCTTATTAAAATTTATGCATTTCCTGTCATTTCAAGGAAGTATATTCTCAAAGAATATAACATGTCTTGCTTAAGTATTTCTACTTTAGCCGAATACCCCCACAGTTTAGGTATTTATAAAACATCTTACGAATACTTCAAATTCGTTAGGAGTTTTTATCATCAAATAACTTCCACATATATGATGATCCATTCTTTTAAGCGTACTTGAGTTTAACGGTTTGTTAATACTAGAAGTTCATATCAATAGAACTTATGTATTTAGCTTGTACCCCCACACTTGAGGTGTACCTCCACATATCAAATATTTTATGAATGTCCTAATTCATATTTAATATTTTCTTTAATGTGGAGTCATTTAATTGTAATAACCAAGTTATCTACAATGTCTTTCATCTCCTTGAGATGAACCGACGACATAGTCATATCTATGTTTAAGTGAGGTCTCTTCAACCATTTTTCCCCGTAAGGAAACTCGTTTGAAGAATACTGCATTTTTCTTGTTTGTCACAAATCTATATGCAATATTGTTAGTTTGCATATCCAATGGAAACGTAATCCATGGTTTTGGGTCCTATCTTAACCTCTTTAGGTTTAGATATTTCTACCTTTGCTAGGTATACCCACATAAGACGGAACTTTATCAATAAGGAGTTCACCATCTCCTTAAAAGATCTATCTTCCTTTTTCAATTGATTTGAGTGTGTAAGAAGCATTCGTTTGATAAATAAGTGTCAGCGTCCCAACAATTATTTTTCAAACGGTACTACATACTAACCACCTCTATCACTTCGAAACTCTTAATTTCTAATTAAGATGAATCACAAACCTTATTGTTTACTTAAAACTTTAAGGTTTTACTATTCCAAAAGACGAACTTTTGCATTATCAAATGCAATCATAAATAGAAGTAAAGAACTATCTATTTACTATCTCGGTTTGAACCGATTTCTACAAAGAAATCACAATTGATTTGCGAATCAACTTCATCTTAGGTAGTAATTTTAAATTAACTCGTCGACTTAGTGAATTTAAATTTACACGACCTAAATGAACACGCCATAACAATTGGAACACTTCAAACCAAGTAAATAAAATCTCGAAATTTTATTCTTCGCACTTAGGCGGATAAACAATTACAATTTAAGGAGTCCTTCAACAAGGTACCCTTTACTAACACAAACAACCACTTTTGGTCAATTCAATCTTATGCCCCTAGGCTAAGTTGATCAAAGTCCAATGGAACATTTCTATCTTCATTCGCATTGGCTTGAAGAGGGCTTCCATCTTGGTTGTTGATTCTAGGATGTCGACATTCCCTAGCCATATGCCCGGTTTGCCGCAATTAAAACAACTACCTTTAACCTTCTTGATGGTCCTCGTCACTTTCCCGGTGTTCTTTCTCTTGTTTCCGCACTTGTTTCCACCAAGTTCACTTTCGGTCTTTTAGTCACAATACACATAGTATTGTGCATCTCGAGAAAATCCCAAAATTCTCTCGCGGTCTTTATGCCACAACACACCTTGTATTGTGCATAATCCAAGCCACTAAGAATGTAATTGCGACACAAGAAATCACCGTGATTCCATGTATCCAGGTCATTCTTTGCTTTAGATTCATCATCATCGGATATCAATGGTGGATATTCCCAAAGAAAATGCACCAATTTTAATGTTGTCAAATAGACCAACATTTTCTGTTGCCACCTTTTAAAGTTCATCCCGGTAAGAATACCCGGTCTTTCCGCATGTACGAACACATGAGACGGAGGGAGAGCATTAAGAGGTGCAACCCTTGAGGTTGTACGGGAAGGAGGTTTCTTACCATGAACCGGGTGAGACGGTGTAACATTGTTGAACGTAGCGTCACCTTGAGAAGGAGGCGTCACATTCCCTTGACTTGATTCTGTGGAGTCTTTCTCGTTTGCCATCTTGATGGTCTTGAAGAAGCGTAAATAACTTCTTACGATTGTTGGACAATTGTGTAGGCTTCTCAAGAACTTAACTAGAAACTTAACAGAAAAAGATAACGGAGATTGGAAACAAAGGAATTCAAGTCGAGTCTTGTATTTAATACAATCTCCGTAAGAAGTTATTGCCCCGCACAGGTGCTTACGGTTTATATGGCAATCTTCTAGTAAGATAAAACGACTTATAAGTAAATGATAGGAGCACTCCAAATCAAATACTCTAGCGAACAACACAATGTTTGAAACTTTGGACTTTGAAGGATTTAATGCAACAATATGCAATGATTTGGGTATGTTAATCTATCTTACTAGAGGGTAGGGAGACTCAAATGACTGTGTATATATAAATTGAAATTCAGAGGGAAAGTATATAAAGAGAGTCAAAGGGTTTGGTGGCTTTTCCCTTGAAAAGTCACAACTTTTCGGGTATAACAGCATTTGCACGGCCGTGTCCAATGAACTGCACGGCCGTGCAAGGCAATATGCACGGTCGAGTTCATGGCTCAGCACGGTCGAGTGGCAAGGCAAGGCACGGTGCACGGCCGTGTCCTAGACACTTGCACGGCCGTGCAAAAGCTTCTTCAGCCTGCTCGTCAGCCCTTTAGCCACAACAAGTCCACACCAATTTTGGGACCAACCCAAAACACACTTTGACCCAATATTTAAGTTACAAATCATTTGTCATTAATTTCTCATTCACACGGAAATGGTTTTGAGACATTAAATGAGTTATATATAATCTACAACAAATGTAGATTACCATTTGTAACTAGTTCCGTTAACACATAACGAACTTCCGTTAGAAACTAGATCAACGTTAAGTTAAACTTAACTTTCCGTTATCCATTTCCAACAAACATAATCCTAACAAGTACGATGTATGAGGAAGGGAATGGGCTTCTCTACCTTCCTCGAACCAAGCCTCCTCATCATTTCTCTAGGTCGACCTAGATTTAGTAGGCGAAATGACTAAGACTCAAGACTCAATGTCGAGGGAGATCTCCCTCCAAGGCCGAGCTGAGCTTCCTTGAGGAAGAGGATGCCTCCTCGACTATCAAATCACCAGGAATTGGGCTTCCCCAGTTCCTTCATATCTCTGCCCCGGCTCAACGTAGGCCGATATGGCTGCGTGTGACGAGGAAAGACCAGCTCGGCTCAAATGGAGGCTGAAGTTTATACAATCCTACTCAATTAAGGACAATGAGCAGATATAATCCCCCTAAGATTATAATTCAATCTCACATGGATTCCTATCCGGCAAGGACTCAACAAATATAATCCTCATATGATTAATATCTTATCCATATACATTGCAATCCAACATGGATTATACAATGCTATGCCTATAAATACAAATCATAATTCACATATTTTGGTACGTTATCTTTTGACTATAAACTCTTGTCAATTGATTTCTCTCTCACAAAGCAAATACTTATTCTCACGCCGGAGGGCCTTCGTCGGAGAAGCCCCGGCTTAGTTTACGTGTTTTTTCTCTGTTTCAGGCTATTCAATCACCAGGATACAACATAGCGCTGGATTTGGGCTGATCAGAACGTTTTTGGCATCATCAGTTTGGTTCCATTGTCGGGAAACGATTCGAATACCTGTTGAATAGCTTGAAATTGCCATTCGCCTGAACCTTTTTCCCAGCCGAAAAAATCTTGTTTTGGCCGGAAAAAACACTGCTCTGCCTAGAAATTTCGTAGGCTGGAAAAATCTGTTTTGGCCGGAAAGTTTCTGTTTGGCCAGAAAAAAATCTGTTATGATTGAAAACTATGAATTCGTCTGGAAATTTTCGTCTGTTTGAGATTTCTGTTCAACGGAATTCTTTCTGCCTGAATTTCGTTCGCCTGGAAAAATTTGTTCGCCAGAATTTCATTGGCCGAAATTCCGTTCGCTTGAGCACCTGGATTTTGTTCGTTTGAATCCTATTCCCTAAGAATTACTGCTTTGTTCAAAATCTCCTATTACCAATGGAAGACGAAAATACCATAAGTGTCACTAACGAGGAACAACGTTTGGAACGAACCCACGTCGAAGACATCCCTCTTAACGGGACGACGGGGCTTCATCTCTCTAATGGAGTAATGCCTCCTCCTCCACCTCAGATCGACGGTCTGCCTCCTCTCGGCATGACTCTTCGTCCTTGGACTCAGCCAGCTGCCGAGGTGATCATTGCCCACCATCCTCGTCGTAAATGAGGAAAGAGAACTACGAGCAGACAGACAACGAGGAAAGCTGACAAAGGGAGAGCTGAGAACTCTGCCCAGCCAATTGATCGTCGTACACTCTTACATCAATAAATGGAGACTTTGCAATGTATTTATGAAACTCAAAATGCTCTTTTGCAATTGGATCCCGAAAACTCATTGGTCGAGTTCATCAGGCCTACGAGGACATGAAATTCTCATGGAAGGGAAACTCAGGGTGACAGGCATGGTAGTCAGAGGAGCCCTCCGCGTAGCCAAAATCCCCCTCACCAGGTGCTTGATGTACGATCTAAGAAAAACCTCCGAGATGCACCTCCTCGTCCTCGGTCAAATAACCATGAAAATGAGAGGAATGTGGTGGTAGACCTGAGAAGCCACATAAACACTCAGAGGGAGCAAGAGGTTAACTCGACTGACTTACGAGCAAGGCTCAGTCAGGCTAGATGTTTCTCCCCTCCTCGTCATAACCATCACCCTCGGCATAGAAGTCCTCCTCGTTCCAGAAACCTTCTTAGGCCGAGGAGCCCTCGTCCTTACAGAATTCTCCCTCATGAAGGGGAACCGAGGAAATAAAAAACACCCTCTAGACGAGGAGAGAACCACCGGGAAGACGAGGAACATAGCAGGGTGAATGGACACGCAAGAGAAGAAAGGTTCCACCGAAGTTCCCACCGAAGCTCTCACTTCAGTTCTGGAAATGGGATTGATGCCCGAGAGCTGTTGCTCTTGAAAAAGAGACTTGATGAGATGGAAATGGAAATGGGGAAGAAGGACGAGGAAGAAGATGACACTAGTGCAATCCATCCTTTCTCCCAAAAAATTAATGATCTACCTCCGAACCCTGCCTTCAAAGTCCCAAGTTTTGACAAGTATGCGGGAACCACTGACGCATGGGACCATGTGCAAAGCTTTGAATCTACTATGGCCCTCCTCACCAAAGCAGATGACATTCTCTGCAAAGCCTTTGCGAGTACCTTCTCCGGAACAGCCTTGACCTGGTTCTGTGAGCTGAAAAAGGGAAGCATTGACAGCTGGAAGGAAATGAGGAGGAAGTTCCTAGATCACTTTGCCACGACAGAGAAGAGGAAGAAAAGGTTGACTGACCTTGCTAACATCGAGCAAGGAAATAATGAAACCACGCTGAGCTATTATAACATATTCCGAGCCATGGCAGACCAAGTGGAGGAAAGCCTCACTGACAGGGAAGTGATTGTCTGCTTCAATTCTGGATTAAGATCCGGACAACTATTATATGAACTCTCTGCTCGAGAACCTAAATCAAAATCCGACCTGTACAACGTGGCATACACCATAGCTATGGCAGAGGAAAAAAGTAAGAAAAGGTCTGATAAGCCAGAGACTGAAGAGGCTAAAACCCACCAGTCCTCCATTGGAAATGGCTACAAAGGGAAGAACAAAACGCGAGGTACTAAAAAGGTTGAAATCTTCACCCCCCTCACCAAGCCTATCACAGAAATCATGCAATTGGTGAATCTTACAAATCCTAGTCCACTCAATGACAAACCAAAGTACCCACATGACCCTTCAAAGTACTGTGATTTCCATACTAGCTCTTGCATTTTCTGCCTTCAATTCATCCTTCTCCTCGATCGCTACCTCCTCAAACTTTCTCTTCTTCTCCATCCTACTGCTTGAACTATCTCCCTTTGGAATAGGTGGATTGCCTCCTTCTACCTTTACCCCCAACTTGGCTCTAAGACCTGACATTACGTCGTTCACGTCGAATCCAGCTTTGGTGCGGATCACTACATGATGAAAATGAAAAGAGTCACAAAATTAAGCAGGAATTCAAGGAATCATCTGAAAGTAAAGAAGCTTTACCTGAGGACATCTTGATCGGACTTACGCTAGCAGAAGCTTTACTATCCTTCTCCTCCTCTCTTGAACCTTCTCTAACAAATTCAACAGGTGAAGGCTGGTACCTACGCAAGGATTCAGGAAACATACACAAAATCCAATCTACATTGGCTGCGGTATCATCCAATGGTGAGAATAATTCCTCCAACGTGCTAACTGCAAAGAGAAGAAGCAAACAACCTGTCAAGGCGGGAACAAATAAGACTGGAAAGTGTAAGTAAGAAACTAACGACCACTACCTTGACGATTCCAGGTGGGCATCAATTCCTTGCCACCCTCCAAGCTAGTCTTCTTCACATAAAAGTACTTATGTTTCCTCCCTCTATCCGCCGCGTCCAAACCCAAAATTAGGGGATCTCTACCCGGCCTAATCCTAAAGTTTTACCTGCCGTTTTCGTGAGCCCTAAGCTCAGAAACAAAGGCCAACTCTTCCAAATCGGCAACTACCCCGTGCTCGACAGCAATCTTGTCCAAGGTATGCAAAATGCGCCAACCGATAGGCATCAATTGACAATATGATAACCGGGTGGCCTAAAAAAAGCGGGTGATTGACGGAGAAAAGGGGAATTTTAAGCCTATGTTAAATGGGTATTCATAGAAGCCTATCCAGTCCTCAGAAATGCAATCGGCGCTACAAAATTCACCAGGCACTAGAAACTCTGCGTTGGGAGGAAACGCATTATTCCTCTTCATAGCGTCAACGTGGGACGCATAGAAATTGCACCGTTCGCTCTCTCTCTTCTTGATAACCTAAACCCCTTAGGGAGAGATACATCAACGTCTATTACTTTTTTCTTACCTTTTCCCATAGGTATTAATGGGAGATGAGACGGTTGTAAGGCGCCTATGAAAAATCCATCATTTCCCTTAACTTTTCCTTAACCACATAAGCTAACCACCTCATCAATTCCTTGGCCAGGCAAAGCGACATGTGGCAAAATATTAAACCTTTCCGTATTCCACTTGGAAAGCCCCAATATTTTGGGGGCAATTGTTTAGAGTAAAAAAATTCACTCAGCAAGTTCCACGTCTTGATCATTCACCTTGAGGTAACATCTTGAATTACATCTTGAAACTAACGCCTTGAGTTGTTTGTTGTATATCTTCCTATTTTTCAGGAAACTAGTCACGTACAAACAAGATAACTCTATCATGACTTCTAGAAGACCTTGTCAACACTAGCATAACGACCATGATTTCCACAAAGGAGTAACGGTTGCCCATCATCAACAAGAAGCATGATTCTAGGCGAGATAGAAGGGATAGCATTTATGTTGTTTCGGTTGTATCATTTGTATATAAATAAGTCCTTAGAAAAGCACCTGTACACACTTTACACTATACTCTACGTTTTAACTGCTATTTGTACTCAAAACACAAAAGATCAATAAAACTCCATTTTCGGTTAAGGTAGGCTTTTCCTAAAGCCTCCCGAGGTTTTTTCCGGCGAACGATTGTTCAAAGGTTTTCGTCGTTACATCCTTGTGTCCATCTTGGTTTGAGAATTATATTCCATTTGTACCCAAAGTTCTTTAATACAAATTCAACTTGTTGAAAATTGTCCAAAACATTGACCAAATTAAGTATATTTTGATAATGTAATTTAAATAAAAAAATAAAAAATTTAATGAAAATTTTAAAATTGTATTGAGATTATTATTGTTAGGATTTTGGTCCCAACCACAATTGCTAGGTTGATAAGGATGCAAGCACAAAATAATAATAATAGCAAGAACAAAAATAATACGAAATAAAATTGAAAAACAATGAACACAAGAGATTTACGTGGTTCACCAACTTGGCTACGTCCACGGGCGACGGAGAATCAATCCACTATAATCAAGAAGAGTACAAGGAGAATCAAGGTGAAAACCTTTCACACAATCTCACAATCTCTCACAATAGTAAAATAAACAAACTTGTTTCTCTCTCAATCTCAAGTTCACGGCACAGAGGGAAAACAATGACAAACAATATATATATCTAGGGCAAAAACCAAGCTGCAGCAACCAAGGGAATCGGCCAGGCCCAGCCCACGATCCAGCTGACGACGCCGCGAGGCGTCCGCCTCAAGTAACCCAGGCGCCCGCCTGGAAAATTGGCCAAAACAAGACCACCTACGGCAGCCGAGGCGCCCGCCTGAGGCCAAGCCATGCGGCCGCCTCAAGGCCAGCAACCAAGGCCACCTTCTCGGCCACTCAAGCGCCCGCCTCACTCCAGCTAGGGCGCCCGCCTCAACCCAAAACACACGCAGCACACACAGCAACAGCAACCATTGCATCCTTGCCCAAAACCATTCTGTCAATAATTGAGAGTCACCCCAACAATTCTCCACCTTGACGATCAATTCCGAAACAAGCTATCTCCAAGAGAACATCTCTATCTCCGCCGCCACGCCCCGAAGGGCATCAATGACTAGTAACACCCACTAAGTCCAAGAACTTCTTGATCTTAGCAATCGAAACCTTCGAACCCGGCTTTGTCAACATGACCGCCTCCGTTGTAGTCATAACATACCCAATACAACCATCACTGTTCTTGCCATACACAATGCACACACAAGCATTTGAATACGGAACCCGTGACACATCATCTTTAGACTTGGGACTATCTAAAGAATATAACCATTTCACCCGGTAAGCACCATTGATATCTATCGCAGCCACAAGAATGTCATCGACATAAACAAGATAAACCAATGTGCCATCACTACAAACCATCAAGTAAACACAACAATCATATCCACTACTAGCATAGCCATGGGTACCAATAAAAGTGTCGAACCTTTTATACCACTGTCGAGTTGACTGCTCCAAATCATACGAGGACTTCTCTAACAGGCAAACATGATCCTTACCCTCGACAACAAACCCTTCAGGCCGGCGCATGTAGATCTCCACCTTGAGCAATAGATCTCGCATCGCCGCAATGCTCAACAAGTTGTGAATAGATAAGTGTCTAACAACCAGTGAAATTATTCCATTGTAGTCTCCTTTGAATTTGTAGACCCACTTGCGGCTGACTAATTCCTTCTTTGGTGGAGGTCTAACAAATTCCCATGTCCGATCTTCCATAGTAACCAACAACCTTGCAGAAACAGAACACGACATAACTTCCTTGTAGAAGACAGCTTCATGCACATAAACAGATTTCGCAGCGGACAAGACATAAGCAACCATCTTCTCAAAGTCATATCGAACAGAAGTACTATCATTCCTTCTTCCCCTACTAAGATCACTGGTAGTCTCCACCTTCTTGTTGGTCTCCTCCTTCTGAACTGGAGCATCAGTCGGAGTCACTATATCAAACAAATCAACAGCATCCAAGTCACGTTCCACCCCTTTTGAGTTATCTCCAACTAACTCCACCTGTTTGTATACCCGTTCTGCAGAACAATTCTTCTCATGGAGACGTAGAGCAACATCTCTACCAATCAGGAACTTAGATGCAATAGGATTCCATAACCGAAACCCACTCACTCCAGATAGTTCTGTCAATCCCTTCAAGCCAATGTGACCCAATGTCATGTCCCATGGTTGAGTAACCTCCGCCTCAATCGTTGACCCCGTTGCAATAGATACATCATCAACAACCGTAGACCCAAGAAGCTTATACAATGTCCCCACCTTCTTTCCCTTCAATGCCACCAAGTCACCTTTAATAGCCGATAATTCGCCATTCGCAATGGATAAACTATACCCAAGACTATCCAAGGTGCCTAGAGAAATCAGGTTCTTCTTCAGTTCAGGAACATACCTGACATTCTGCAATTTCCGCACTACTCCATCAAACATCTTAACCTTAATAGCCCCAATACCAACAACCTTGCATGCAGTATTATTCCCCAACAAAACTACTCCACCAGCAGCCTTATATGAACAAAACCATGCCCGATTGGGACTAATATGATAAGAACAACCCGAATCCAAAATCCAACTATCACGAACTTCGGTACCCGGATCACAAGCAGTAAGTGCATCACAGTCACTGTCATCACTGGTGTTTTCAAGCACCACCCCAACTTCACCCTTGGCCTTAGCGGTTGTATCATTATCCCTTTTACCTCCTCGGTTAGGGCAATACTTTCGAATGTGTCCCTTCTCCTTGCAACCATGACATACCACATCTTTAAACCTTGAACTTGACTGACCCGAATTCCTTGATTTCGATCCCTTCCCTGCCTTCTTACCGCAAATAACAATTAAACTCTCACCTTGAGATTCAGCACTTGGGGAAGTCAAGTGTGTCTCAATAACCTCACGGCTTAATAAAGCGGTCTTGATTTCTTCCAAAACAATCTCTTCCTTGCCATACAAAACTGTCTCGCGAAAGTGCATGTATTCCGAAGGTAGAGAACAAAGCAATTTTATCGCCAATTGCTCATCATCAATTTCGACATCGACATTCTTCAAGTCCATGACCAAGCCATCAAATTCATCAAGATGTTTCTCCAAGGACTCACCCGTTTTGAGTTTACACTCCTCGAGTTTCTTCAATAGTAGCAACCTGTTACTAACAATCTTAGTCATGTACAATTGCTCAAGCCTAAGCCAAAGCCCTGCCGCAGTCTTCTCTTCCACAACCTCTCTCAATACCTCATCTTTGAGGCTCAATTGTAAGAGAGATAAAGCCTTCTCATCCATGTCATCAAACTGTGCATCCCTCAAGTTTGCCGGTTTCTTCGCCTTCCCAAGCAAAGCCTTGACGCAATTTTTACCCACCAAGATTGCTCGCATCTTTACTTGCCATAGCCCAAAGTTAATCTTGCGATTAAACTTCTCAATTTCGTACTTCCCAGACATCGTTACCAATAAGCAATACAAGATCCACAAACCGGAGCTCTGATACCATTTGTAGGGACCGCGACCACCCCCACCACTCCACATTAGTATGATATTATCCGCTTTGGGCTCAGCCGGCACGGATTTGCTCTTGGGAACTTCCCAAAAGGCCTCATACTAATGAAGTGGGTGTGTGCTCTTATAAACCTGACAATACTTTGTTCAATTGTCGATGTGGGATTGGGTTTGCACCCCAACAATCTTCCCTTCAAACCAAGGACCACACAAGCGAAACCATCCGCAAAGTCACACAAGAGGGAATCCCACCACCACTATAATCGCACACACACGGTCCACCCAGGCCGGAACATCCGAACCATGGCTCTGATACCATTTGTAGGGACCGCGACCACCCCCACCACTCCACATTAGTATGATATTGTCCTGTAAGTACCCAAATCCGGATCGTCCAAATCCGTCAGAAAGTTAACCGAAATCCGTTAACTGGCCCGCTCCAGGTTAACCGGAACTCGTTAAACTCCCCGTTGCCGTGCCAACGAGACGTCCCGGGACTGCCCCGTGCATCCCGACGTCGAACCATACTTAGCACGTGACATCTCAAGTAAAAGTATGGCTTTCCCTGAAAAACGCATTTTCCGGCACTTTCCGGGGGCGTTTCGGACATTTCCTGACCGTTATTTTAAAAACGGACAAAACCGGGACCGGGGGACGAACTCCCATGCAAAGGGTGAGTCACTGGACACGTGTCAAGCATGCCATAGCCCCCTCGTCACCTTTCAATCACAAATCAAGCTGAAAAGACCAAAATGCCCCTGGTTTGCAAGCCAAGTCCTACGGACTCACCGTGCACATTTTCCGAAATTGCCAGCAAGTCCTTCAAATTCCCAAAATACCACAAAACCCCCGGATTCGTGCCAAGTCCGTCCTGACTCCTACCGCAAATTTCACCTATAAATAGAAATGGTCACAAAGCCAAAAGGAGAGGATTTTTACACCAAAAATCACCACCCCCCACGGTCCAAACTGGTTTTCACCCCTCCCGAGCTCACGTTCTGTCTCGATTCGCGTGAAATCTTCGTATTTCGATCAAATACGCACCCTACAACTTCGAAACAACCTTTCGAATCACTTTCCGTGTCCCGTACACACCTCTCGAGCCAAAGGAGTCGACCCTAGCCATAGGTATAACTCCCTCTCTCTAAATCTCCCGTTCCGTCTCGGTTTACGCGCCAGTCGCTATAACCGTTTCGAACGTCGTTATCAAAATGTAGACGCCTCCGTCTAACGGGGTCCGATACGTTTTAGCCCCTCGATCCTCTTCTCTTTCCGTAAGAGAAGTAATCACGGGTTAAAACGGCGTTCCAACCCCGTTCCGTTTACTTTTATGTCATTTACAATTCCGAGCCGTTTGGCCTCGTTGATCGTCATTTACAATTCCGAGCCGTTTGACCTCGTTGATCGTCATTTACAATTCCGAGCCGTTTGGCCTCGTTGATCGTCATTTACAATTCCGAGCCGTTTGGCCTCGTCGATCGTCATTTACGAATCCGGATCGTTTGATTCCGTTGACACCGCTTTAAATACTGTCATTTACAAGTCCGATCCGTTTGGATTGTGATAGTATTTACTTTTCAAAGTCCGAGTCGCAACCCGATTCGTTGATCGCATGTGATTTAATACGCATTTTTCCCGTAAAAATCGTTAACAATGTAATGCCCGGTTCAAAACCGGAGTTCGTCCGTCGAACTCTCTTTCAAAAACGCGCGAAATGACGTTCGGCCTCCGAACGCTCATCTTCAAACTCCAAGCCGCCATTTGACACTTAAAATCATTTAATACGCATTTTTCCCGTAAAAATCGTTAACAATGACTCGTACGGTTCAAAATCGACGTTTGCCACGCAAACGCTCATTTCAACTCAAAATCGACGTTTGCCACGCAAACGCTCATTTCAATTCAAAATCGACGTTTGCCACGCAAACGCTCATTTCAAACTCAAACCGACGTTTGTCATTCAAACGCTCGTCTTTTCAAAAGTCACCTAATCAACGTTTGTCATTCAAACCAAGATTAAGCTTGTCATTCAAGCCCCCATTTCAAAAGACACACACACACATACACACACACGATTTCGAGAAAGGTAGAAAGACTCGTCATGCGAGGCGTTTCGGGCGATCTCGTCATACTCTACCCGAAACGTAACCTGACCTCCGAACCTAACAATTTCTGGTACAAAAAAGCTTTTTACTCGTTTTTGCTGCCAATAAAAATGATCCCCTTTTTCAAAAAGCCTTTTCCTAAGTTTTTGCTACCAATAAAAACGACACCTTTTCACAAAAGCCGTTTCTCAACGTTTGGGCTCAAAATACAAAAACCGCGTGGCGACTCCTCATTTTGTTCCTTCCCATGAAGCGAGGTCTCAAACACCAACCCCTCCGCGAAAGACAACCGCCTTTTCCGCGCCCCCGCCCGCGCGCGAAAAAAATTCAGGTAATTTCAGTTGGCGACTCACTGGGACAAGATACTTTTTCAAAAACCGCCGATGTTTTCTAAAAAGCCTTCCGTGGGTCAAACTTTTGTTTACCCTTCCTCGTTTTCGTGTGTGTGTTCCTTTAAACCTCGAACGGTTTTTTCAAAAGGCATTACATTGTCAACTTTCCAAAATCATACCATGTTTGTGCATCCCCATTCATGTTTGATTTTCATGCTGTCTTTTGAACTGTGCATCATAAATTCTTTAAGACACATTCTGAAAAATCTCTGTTTTACTCGTAAAAGAATTTTAGTGACCGCACACTACGCGCACTTCTTTGCCTCGGAACACCGCACTTCACGTGTACTTGCCGCCTCGGTACACCGCACACTACAACCCCTAACCCGGGATGGCCTTATCGGTTGCACTCCGATTGGTGCGCGGACACCTTTCGGGCGCACGGGTCGTCCCAAACATCCCATCCTAGCCCGTGTAAGCCATGCACTCTTTGTGTCACACTTTGTCCAAGACCCCGGTTGGTTTTTGGCTTAGCTCGTGTCATAAAGCCTAAGTGTATGTTTTTCACGCCGGGCCCCGCTCCGAGTCAAGCTCGAGAGTTTTAGACCGAAGGTCGTTCCCGACCCGAAGTCTTGAGCTTTTTCAGCCTTGACTTTGACGCGGAGCTCTGCCGAAAAATATACCCGAAGGTTCAATGTGACGCCGTGTCACCAAACCTCGCCGTATGTACCGTGCCAGCCACAACTTGGCCAACGCTAAAAAGCTAAGGTCTCTCGCACAAGCGAGTCAGGAGAGGTCATGCCCAAATTTTGGCACGATCCCCGCCTTAACTTAAGGACGTTGACTTCGACCGTGGCCCGTACGTCACATACGTTGAAAGTTTGCGTGATCAGCTAGCCTTAAGTTTCACGTTTTCCTTTGTCGGTGGAACTCGCTTGCCTTATCAGACCTCGCTCGGGATAGTCCGTCCTGAGAAAGATGATCTACAATGGAAACGAGGGGCTTATAAGCGTAGTGACGAGATCCACTGATTAGAGCTCTAGGGTTAGTTGCGAAAAAGAAGACACGCTCTTTTCCAACCAATTAGGACTCGAGAAAACGCGCTTTAAGTAAACTTTAATCGGTAATCGCACATTGCACAAGCCCGAAAACCTTGAGCCAAATACCTTTTTCCGAAGCTTCTAAACCCTTCCTTTCGTTCCCTGCAGGCGAGCAAAAAGTGGTTCAGATTTCCGGGTCAGCGCCTTGCCAGATCACGGTAATGGCGGCGTCGGACGGTTCTTCGGTTCCCTCGGTTCCCTCACCAGAATTTCCGACATGTCTAGCTCACCGAGAAATCGTGACGGGGAAGGACCCCCGCCACCGGTAATGCATATGACATTGGAGGAAGCCATTCGGGCTTGTGAGGTTCACAAGAGGCGAAGAAGATCGCCAGAATTTCGTGGTACAGCCTTCCGAATGAGCGAGGTATAGCAGCCTATCCCCGGTCGGACGGTACTTTTGTCCGGTCGAGGATGACGATTCCCCAAAACCAGCTTCACCAAACCTTCAATCAGTTCCTCCCCGCCAACTTACGGGATGCCTTCCAGCCAAGGAAACAAATGACCTAGGCTCCATGTTGCCACCTCTCGTGGCAACCCCGTCAATTTTGGTCACCAGGCTACACCCATCACTCAATATCACCGGCGCACCGCCGACCATCTCAGATGCCAATATCCCTCAATATCCTCCCGGTTCGTCCCCTGCCTATACACGAATCTCTAAACACCGGACAAACCCCGATACAGCTCGTAAAAGGCTCCCGTATATGCTCATATACCAAGCGTTCCACCTCCAATCACTACCGCTCACGTGGTAGCACCCGCGCCGAGCCTCACACCCACCACCGGACCCAACCTTAGCCTAGATGGTCGAACAAATGAAAGACCCGAAAGCCACCATGAGCAGCTCAAAGCAGAAACGCTCAAATCCACAGATCCGGAATGGTCACGCCTCTCCCGCCAAGTTCGAATGCCTGAGATGGACCGATTCGATGGAACCGAATGTCCTCAAACGCACGTCGACACTTACGTTCTCGGCATGAGAGCAAAAGGAGCAACCCTCCAAAGAAATGGTCGACCACTTCCAAAGATACGCTCAAAAGTTCGGCGTTACGATGGTTTCGAGGGTCAAGCTCGCGGATCGCCACACTGGGAATAGATCAGCAACATCTTCCCGGAACGGCACAGATCCAACTTAGAGTGGGAAACAAGTCGCGAGGACTTAATCACCACCGAGCGTAAAGCGGATGAAAGTGTTTGGGAATTCTACAAGAGATGGAGCCGGAAACTCTCCGAGATCATGGAGCCACTCTCCCAAGACGAACAGATGCGGATCTTCAAGTCCCGCTAAGACCGTCCATCGAACTCTCATCGCTCACAATTTCTTCCTGCATCTCCGGCCATGGTCAATGCCGGCTCACAGCTCGAGAAGGATCTCAAGGAAAAGTTGGCTACCGCACAGCCCATACAGATACCGCTCAACAACCGCATTCAATCCCGCACCGGCCCTCGGCAAAGTGGAAAGATACGTCTCGTCAACTACGTCCATCGTGACAACAAGCGGTAATGTAAACCCGGGCCCCACAAAGCAACAGCTTCTACTGTGGCGCCGCCGTACACTTCGACAAGTTGGACATGCCACCGAGCAAGATGTTGGAAGGGTTAATCAAGGAGGGTCTCCTTAAGCCCGTTGCCAATTACAAACCCAAAGTTCCCGTAGCCAATGCGGACAAGAGCAAATACTGCGCCTTCCATCAGTATCACGGCCATACCACTGACAATTGTTTGGGGTTACGATACGAAATCCAGAACTTGATAGAAGAAGGCAAGTTAGAGCGCCCCCGTTGTAAGTACCCAAATCTGGCTCATGCCTTCCGGTTAATTTTCCCGGCAATTCCGGTAATTTTTCCGGTAATTCCTTGGAATTTCCTACAGCTCCTAATAATTTCAGAAATGTTCCAAGCCTTTTAAGGGCTGAAGGAATGCTTGTAATTAAGAAACACGTTTTTCTTAATTCCAAAACCCATCTAGAAGACTGCCACCTTGCATGTTTCTAGAAGGGACTGAAAGTGGCTACTTATGTCGTGCGACATAACCAGCCAGGGAGAGTTCTAGAAGGTAGCCACCTTGCATGTTTCTAGAAGAATCCAGAAGTGGCTTGTTATGTCGTGCGACATAACAAGCCCATGCAGGCAGCCTATAAATAGAGGCCTTCACCTCTCATTTTACACACCTCTTCCACCCTCGCCCCCTCTATGTGGAATATGCCCAGAAGCCTCCTCCCTCTTCATATACCCCCAAAATATCCACTAATCCTCCCAAATCAATCCCACACACACTTCCCACACACACACTTCATACACACATCAAGAATCAAGGAATTCTCACGGTTTCAAGGCTGGACATCAACTCCGGAGGAGGACGCTAGAAGGCTCCTATATCTAACTTGATATAGGAGTTGTGGATCTTCAAGGGTAACGAGTTTCTACCCTTTTCCACTCTCTATTTTCGTTCAAATGTGAAATCTCTATGCTAAATGCATTTATAATGTAGTATTCTGATTAAAGTTGCATACTTTATGTTATATTACCCAGATCCACATTTTATTTCATTGCATTTCCTATAAAAGTCCCGGTTTGGCTTGGTTTTGCATGAACACTCAAGATGAGTGTGGATCCCTCATATCCACACCCTCTTAAAGTGTTCATTATTGATAAATATGCTCCCTGAGATTTGTTTGTGAAGTAACTTGACCATTTTGGTGCCTTGTTACCTCTGCAAATCTCAGCTGTAAAGCCTCTGCAAAATGGCTTGTTATGTCACGCGACATAGGCAGCCTATGTCGCGCGACATAAGTAGCCAGTTTTCAGAAGCTTCACAGTTTCAAGTTGTAATCTGATGTTAACCCCCATAATGCTAATACCTGATGTTTAGATAATATCTATATACATAATATATTGATTCTGACTCACTCTTTTGAACCTCGTAACTATGTATTAAGAAGAAGAGGGATAAAAGCTGCACTCTTTAGGGTTACTCTCAACGTAATATAGTAAGAGACGTCAGATTGGGATAAGAATTTTGAGAAGATTTGAAGATAACAAGGGTTATCCAGAATTACGGTTATCAGTTCCTATAAAGACTCTCCTCTTCTAGCCGCCTCGTATCCCTAACCGTCGCATTGAAGTAAATTAGAAGATGAACGGTTAATTAGGAGAAAAACATTTTGCCTCTTCAGTTGCCAGCATAGTCAAATGTTTTTGGGGACAAATTGTTGTGGGTATTTTTCAACATGGTGACATCTTCAGTTGCTCCCGCATATCAAGATGTCATTACACTGTAAGTATTGTTTTAATATTTACTTATTCAATATTTCCTAATATTCTTATTCTTATTTTTCAGTAATTAAGAGAGGAATGCGGGATATTCTCCAGCACGTTCAACAGACCTTCAACAGCTAGGGCGACTTGGTCTCACGGAGGTTGAAAGGATAAGCCAAAATCCCGAGATTGTAGGAACCGTATTTGACTCCTTCATACTTATTTATATATAAGGGGAAATGGAGATGGAACACACTAACTCTCAGACGCACACACACTCTACTCACGAACTGATTGTAATCCTCTCCATTCTCTTCCAAAGTTGTACTCATAATCATCATAGTAAAACTTTTAAGGTTGGAGACCTAACTCCCGGGGTTTTTTCCAAAGAGGTTGTCACCTCCAAGGTTTTCCTCGTTAACAAATCGTGGTGTCATTATTACTTTTTCTTGCTTTTGTTCCATATAGTCGAATTCCATAGTTCCCTCCTTATTGTTCAATCCACACACTAAACAAAGTTAAGATTCAACTCTATTGTTTTTTCTACCAAAACACTGGCCATGAGATTTCCTAGCTCCTTCTCAGCCGGATTAGCCCTCAAACTCTCCACCTTGGCTTTCTGAGTTGAGACCTTGATCTTGTCCTCCTTTATCTCCGCCTCCTTCAACAACACATCTACAAACTTCAATGCATGCATAAAAACATGTTATCATGATCCACGCTTAGAAAAGTCCTTTGAATCAAATATTCAGTAAAGGAAAAGTTTACCTTCCCAAAAAAGCTTTCCATACTAGCTCTTGCATTTTCTGCCTTCAATTCATCCTTCTCTCCGATCGCTACCTCCTCAAACTTTCTCTTCTTCTCCATCCTACTGCTTGAACTATCTCCCTTTGGAATAGGTGGCTTGCCTCCTTTTGCCTTTACCCCCACCTTGGCTCTAAGACCTGACATTATGTCGTTCACGTCGAATCCAACTTTGGAACGGGTCACTACATGATGAAAATGAAAAGAGTCACAAAATTAAGCAGGAATTCAAGGAATCATCTGGAAGTAAAGAAGCTTTACCTGAGGACATCTTGATCGGACTTACACTAGCAGAAGCTTTGCTATCCTTCTCCTCCTCTCTTGAACCTTCTCCAACAAATTCAACAGGTGAAGGCTGGTACTTACGCAAGGATTTAGGAAACATACACAAAATCCAATCTACATTGGCTGCGGTATCATCCAATGGTGGGAATAGTTCCTCCAACGTGCTAACTGCAAAGAGAGACGGGAACAAATAAGACTGGAAAGTGTAAGTAAGAAACTAACGACCACTACCTTGACTATTCCAGGTGGACACCAACTCCTTGCCACCCTCCAGGATAGTCTTCTTCACATAAAAGTACTTATGTTTCCACCCTCTATCCGCCGCATCCAAACCCAAAATTAGGGGATCTCTACCCGACCTAATCCTAAAGTTGTACCTACCGTTCCTGTGAGCCCTAAGCTCAAAAACAAAGGCCAACTCTTCCAAACCGGCAACTATCCCATGCTCGGCAGCAATCTTGTCCAAGGTATGCAAAATGCACCAACCGATAGGCATCAATTGACAATATAATAACCGGGTGGCCTCAAAAAAGTGGGTGATTGATGGAGAAAAGGGGAATTTTAAGCCTATGCTAAATGGGTATTCATAGAAGCCTATCCAGTCCTCAGAAACGCAATCGACGCTACAAGATTCACCAAGCACTAGAAGCTCTGCATTGGGAGGAAACACATTGTTCCTCTTCAAAGCGTCAACGTGAGACGCATTGAAATTGCACCGTTCGCTCTCTCTTCTTGATAAACCCTAGGCACCTAAACCCCTTAGGGAGAGATACATCAACGTAATTTACTTTTTACTTACCTTTTCCCATAATATTAATGGGAGATGAGACGGTTGTAAGGCGCCTAAGAAAAATCCATCATCGCCCTTAACTTTTCCTTAACCACATAAGCCAACCACCTCATCAATTCCTTGGCCAGGCAAAGCGACATGTGGCAAAATATTAAACCTTTTCGTATTCCACTTGGAAAGCCCCAATATTTTGGGGGCAATTGTTTAGGGTGAAAAAATTCACTCAGCAAGTTTCACGTCTTGATCACTCACCTTGAGGTAACGTCTTGAATTACATCTTGAAACTAACGCCTTGAGTTGTTTGTTGTATATCTTCCTATTTTTCAGGAAACTAGTCACGTACAAACAAGATAACTCTGTCATGACTTCTTGAAGACCTTGTCAACGCCAGCATAACGGCCATGATTTCCACAAAGGAGTAACGGCTGCCCATCATTAACAAAAAGCATGATTCTAGGCGAGATAGAAGGGATAGCATTTATGTTGTTTCGGTTGTATCATTTGTATATAAATAAGTCCTTAGAAAAGCATCTGTACACACTTTACACTATACTCTACGTTTTCACTGCAATTTGTACTCAAAACACAAAAGATCCATTTTCGATTAAGGTAGGCTTTTCCTAAAGCCTCCCGAGGTTTTTTCTGGCGAACGATTGTTCAAAGGTTTTCATCGTTACATCCTTGTGTCCATCTCGGTTTGAGAATTATATTCCATTTGTACCCAAAGTTCTTCAATACAAATTCAACTTGTTGAAAATTGTCCAAAACATTGACCAAATTAAGTATATTTTGATAATGTAATGTAAATAAAAAAATAGAAAAATTAATGAAAATTTTAAAATTGTATTTAGATTATTATTAATCGTGATAAAATAAAAAAATTAAATTTTTTTTAGGATAATTTTTTTTTATTTAAATTATTTGATCAAAGTATAATCAAGTTTATCAAAATCTTATTTAGAGCGTGATAATCTTATTTCGAGCGTGATAGAGGGAATATTCTGTATAATATTTTCTTTTATATTGATCTGTTGTACATAGGCATATATAGCTTGAGTAGGATTCTTGTATTCCCTAAACTTATAACCTACTTTATTACTCCATAAAACCCTCGTTGGGTTTTCTTTCATTCCCTGGGCATTCTTCTTCTTCTGGATTTCTCAATCCTTTGTTGATTGTCTTATATAGGGCGTCCAATCTGGGTTTATCGTCTTTCTCTCTCTTTTCCCGAACATAGTTTCTTCTTGCAGAAGAGGCCGGGGAAATCCAGTTCTTCGCTAATGGAGAAAAATAAATCCGTCCGCATCATCTTAGTTATCTTCGGTAGCTTGTTATGTGTTTTTTTTTGTATTGCTATATTTTTTCTAATGTATTCACCATATAAAGACCCAAAAGTAAAAATAAAACCAATGCCAAGTACGATCCTTGTCAATAATATATCCGAGAAAGCAAGTTTGGAGGTTATTATTTGGTTCAAAAACCCTAATCGATATACGCTTTCATTTGATCAAGTCATCCCATTAGCCATTGATGATAAGAAACAATCAATCTCAATTAGTGCATCGATTTCTTCCTTCTTGTTGGGGCCTAAGGAAGAAAGAGATGAACATGCTACGCTGGAATTAGATATGTCAACGGATGGGGGGGTCACTTTAAACGCGGTGATCATGGCCAATGTTAATATGTACAAAAAAGGTAAATTTCGGCTAACCGGCCCACAGTTTATGTTGGCTGCTTGCAAAAAATTGAAGGTCACCTTCTCCTCAAATTATACCACCAATGTCACAACCATTGTTGCAGGCTCAATTGATTGCAGCATATTTTATCTACCCAATCAAGTTCACGATTTCTTATTCAATTAGTCTGCTTCTGATGCATTTTGGGGCTTGGAATAATGTTTTGCACTTTATGAAAGTTCCCAATTTTTAATTTATGTGATTCTTGCATGTATTGTTAGTTTTCATTTGGCTCTTATTAATATTCTTTCATTTGGATGCTTTGAAGTGTTAAATTAGTCTGCTTCTGATGCATTTTGGGGCTTGGAATAAGGTTATTATTTAGTCAAAGTTCATTTGTGTAATCCTATCAAAAACCGAATGGTTCTATCTTTTAGAACGCTTACCGAGTTCCCGTGGACCCCAAAGTAAAAAATAAAACCAACTCCAAATAAGACAGTTGCCAATAATTAATGTTTCCGAGAAATAAAGTTTGGAGGTTGTTATTTGGTTCAAAAACCCTAATTGATACACAACCATTCTCAACTATTGCAACGATTTCTCCCTACTTATTGAGGCGAAAGAAAGAAAGAGATGTGAATGTTATGATAGAACTAGAGATACACCCGTGCGTTAAACGCACGGTCAAAAAACTTTGACAAATAGTAGAAATTAAATTATAGGAGTTGCAATAAATATAAAAGTTACTTTAGAATATAATTTTTTAGGATATAATGACAAAAATGTAAAAAAAAAAAATTGACCATCCACTATTTATTTATTTTGAAACAAATTATCCACTTTTTAAACATCTAGTTTTTCAAGTATATAATGATTAGTTGTCTTTTTTTTATTATTATTAAAGTAGCATCTAGGGACAGTTTTATTTACAAAATGTCAATTTATATAAAAAGAAAAAAAAACACAAAATTATGTTAATTGTAAGTGATGTAAAAGGCCTTCACAAACTATTCCACAAACACAGATGATAAGCATTAAGCAGAAAACTAAACTGACAATAAGTCTTACCACAATTTTTCCTGAATTTGCATAATTATCAACAAACCACTTTGAAAGGCCTTGTTTATCCAATTTAGTTGCCTATAAGCAACTTCTTTACATCAGCATTAATTATAAATTAAACAGAAAGTAAGAAAAAATTGAAAGCCTCTTGGCAATTATCAAGGGAAGGCTCTAGTAAATGGTTCCCTCTCTCGAGTCCCGCTTAGCGGGGAGCGCTTGGCACACCAAGATTTGCCCTTTTTATTGAAAGAACGAATATCTGAAATTACGATCCGTTCTAACCACAGAGTTTCTACACTCACAAAATTAAGTCAACTATTACTTTAAAACTTTTCTAGGTTCTAACTCCTAGAAGGTAAAGAAAAAAGACACACAAAAAAAAAAAAACTGATAAACATCTCTTAAAAATAAATATTTCAGCAAAAAGAGATTTCTATCTTTAACATTTCAAATCTGGTAGATGTATTCAACATTGAAACAGCGAGAAAGAGAAGAGGATACAGTTCCAAAAATACTGCGTCTCACAAGATTTAATGTTAACCTTTGGCAAAAGCACTCAAACAGAAATCATGAATACAAAGAAATGAGGAATTGTAAACAAAATTTGCATATTCGCAATTTTTACCTGCAATAAACAAGTAGAAATTTGAATAAACCCTTGTAGCAAGATATCAACATTCTCCAAATCATTTTGCGTAACAGGGGTTATTAGATAGAGAACCCTTTTAAAGTGTCAATGCCCCTCACAATTCCTAGTTCATAAAGAATCAAGTTAAGGAAGAAAAAAATAAAAATAAGTCAAGTAAATGATTAATGCTACTATTTCCCTATTTGATCCAACTCCTAAGCAAAGATACAGAAGTACTGCATCAAATAAATAAAAATAACAATTTTGTTTGTGTGTGCTGGCCTGAGTTGGCAGCTGCAGAAGTAGGAATACTCATTTCTTATAGGTAATATTTTGATAAGGAGTATTACTTAACGCCAAAATGTACATGAAAGGTCCAACTGGGAATCATTGCGTGCCATAATAAATCGTATAAGTATGCTCACTCATTTAAAAAATAAGCTATGCAATGAACAACTAATTGAAAAAATATAAGAGACTGAACCAAGAAAAGTAACTAATACAAAACCAAGATCCCAGCTAATATTTTGAATAGGGAGAGGATGAATAAAATCAGAAAGTAATGAATCCACACATGCAAGTGCGTCCATAACGAAAAAGTAACCTACCCAAGCCAACACAGCGAGATAAATGTTCAGAACCTTCAGATTCAATCCCCAATCCCACTATAGTCACATTTAAGCTGTAAAATATTTCAGTGCTTGGCGCCTGCATAAGAGATATTTCACTACATGAAGCTCCAAATCGTTACCAAAAGTAAATACTAAATACAGATTCTATGAAGAAAATTTGAAAAGCTTACATTAATAGGAAATCGATATTATCAAATATCAAAGAAACACTGGTCCACAGTGGTAAGTTCAATGACTCCTCGAGGCTAAGGAAAAGGGTCACATATCAAGTTTTGCCAAATTTGAGAGCTACCTTCCCAGATATAGGTCTGGACTTTCCCAATCCATGGTTCATTTGGAATATTTCCCTTACCAAGGGAAATCTGAAAGGCATGCATTCTACAAATGGAAAAAATGGTGAAAATTGCACCAAACGTATATTAACTGCCAAGATAAACATAAAGTTCCAGATAGCTGAACTAACCTCATAGTGAATGTTCTTAATCTTCACAAATGATATGGAAAGTTTGTAAGGAGGGTGAGCAGCCAATGCACGAGCAAGTTACTTGATTGCAGTGATGTTCATGTCACTTGGAAAGCACTGTCTGAAATAAGCCATTATGCGCAAATCTCGTAGAAGACGTGCATCCTTTTGTACAAGCACCCTGGAAAAGCAAAGGCATCTTCAGAAATTTGAGATTCCAAATTCATATGTATTTTGAATTATAATGATGATGCACTAAAATCCATTTATTTTTTTATTATATTTTTTTATAAGAGATAGAGCACTAAACTCTTGATCTGTAACGAATCAACTCTTTGAGGCTCATAATTCAAGTACTGATTATCAAATTAATTAATCTAGAGATGACAAACTAAAGTTTAAGAAAGAAATCAAACATGTTTAGAGTTTCAATCAACCAGAGATGAAGCTTTAAAGACAACAACACACACATCATCTTGGCATACTGCTAGCTGGAAAATGACGCAGCGGGTTCTCCCTCAATAACTCCTTTCCCTGTACAAATATCATATAAACAATTGTAGCTACATTTATTTGACTAATCAAACTTTTTCTTTCCATAATCTAATACTTACTTCTTAAGGTCTTGACTGTTTCCGTTTCTGAGCTGCAGAGTCGAAGATTTCCCACTCTCTTTCTCCACTTTGTTACTTCTAGATTATTCCCAGAAAAAAAGATTTTGTCAGAGAGGACAATATATTAGTTACATTTATGCAAACGTCCATATTGGCATCACTCCTATGCAGTTCTGAATAGTTAAGAGAGCTTTAAGTACTCACTCTGTGCATTCCTCGTCTACAAACACCTCAACACAAGGAGTGGTGGCTACTGCACCAATTCTATGGCCAGGTCTCTGAGTAATCTGAAATTTGTAGTTTAAAGTAAACTGAATCAGAGTGCCAATGACATGAAATGCAAGTTAAAATAAATAATTCCTATATATATTATATACTCCCTCCGCTCCACTTCACTTGATACCAAATTTTTTGGCACAAGAATTAAGGAAAAGTAAGAGAGAATTAGTGGAAGGAGATGTTGTGAGTAGGAAAAGTAAAGTCGGAGAGAGAATGAGATGGGGGAATAGTAATTTGATTGGTGTTGTGAGTTTTATGTTAACCTTGGCTGATGTCCATTTAGCAGGGTCGGCATTATTCTCTTTATTTCTCTATGCTCGAGCTCCTAGTGTGCTCCAAGGTCTGGAGTCTGAGCTAGATAACTATGTTTGATGGCCCAAGGTGGTACTGGTGTTTGTATCTTTGTAAATAGCAAGTGAAACTCCATTGGCCCTACAAGTATATTTACAACATTGATAAATCTAATCTGACTCTTACGAAAGCTTCATTAAGCATATAATGACCTCACTGGAGCATTTATGAGTACTTAAGAAGATAACTTTGTGCTCACCGATCTTGCTTCAACTTTTTCCTAGCTACATCAGAACTTCCATAGCATGGGTTCCTGCAAGAGTGCAAAACAACTTGGATCTCTGATCAAAAAAAAAAAAAAATGCAAAACAACTTTGTTCAGACAGTTTGCAGAGGATTAATTAACAGCATACGAACTTACGATTTTCTCTCCGAGCCAACACTGTTCCAAAACTTCGTAGTGGTACACCAAGATTCTCAGTTGACGACTCCTACATATTATAAAGTTTGTCTCGGTAAGAAAATATATACATCAAACATATAAAGTACACAATAAATGGGAGTTGGAAAAGTATAAGGATACCTCACTCTCTTTCGGTCTTCTCATTGAACGTGCAATAAATTTCGTATAAGCTGCCTTCACTTCTCAATCGGTTGAGCGTCCCTAGAAGATGGAGAATTTGAAGAACTCATGCTTGTCATTACGTAAAGTGTAATGTAATAATAAGGACAATAATGCTGACTTCTTCAAAATTTGAATGCTTCACAGTAATGCTGACACTTGCAACTCTCCAGCTTGAGAGAGCAAGATGATTTTGTCATTTATTTTGAGGCGGGCCAAAAAGGAAGTCCAAAAAAAAACATTATAAAGACTGTTTTCATTTATTAGTCGATTAAAGGAAAATGGTACGAAAAAACACACATAATCAGCAAGTATATGCATGTAAACACATATAAATAAAAGTTGGGGCGACATAACTGTCACATAAGTAAAAAAAAAACTTGAACATAGAGATCAAGCGATTAACACTATATGAGCATTCAGATAATAATCCACCTACTACGAATATGGGTAATTTAAGGAATCGAGGATGAAACAGGCATTTCGAGATGGATATTAGACAACATTACCTCATAACCATGAAAATGGTGATCCTAGTTGTTTGCTTGTAGATAGGAGGGACCGTCGCCATTTATTGATGGAGCTTGCTGCTGTTGCTGATGTGACGAATATGTGCCTCCCAAGCTGATCTTTTATAAGTATACAAAAGCACTTGCTGAAGTGCATAAACCTGGTTAACAATTTCAAATGTTAAAATAAAATGTTTTCAAGTAAAAATAACATAAAAATGGAGAAAATGTAGGCATCAATTGGCGTACACATTCAAATATGGGGCAAGCATAAAAGTACGTTTCATTGAGGCATTTTGACAAACAGTTTACATTCAACATTAGAAGGAGAGATTTTTGTTGCTTTCTCCCTTGATTTTGATTAACATAGCACTAATTTGACAAACCAAATTGAGAGTGGACAATTTTAATGTTTTAAAGATGGAATTTTCTGTGAAAATTGGAATGGAGGAATTAACCTAATGTAAATTATGATATCAGGACATGAATTTACAGTTAATAACATATCCCACACTCACATAAGTAGAGAGAGAAAGAGTGTACCTCATAATTTAGAACTCCACCATTTTGTCCAGAACTTAAGAAATAGGGAGAGAATCGAGACCATCAGACGGGAGAGAGAATCATGAGCAACAGAGAAGAGAGAGAGTGCAGTGGCAACCATGGAAAAAAGGGGGCGATAGCAATCATGGCGGAAGAGAGAGGGGGAGGCGCGGTGACGGCGTTCGTAGCGGAGGGTGGGAGAGAGAGAGAGAGAGAAATGCGGAAAGGAGGGGAGTATAGAGAGAGAAGTATGGAATAGGAAAGGACTCGCCGCTTGCATCTCATCTCTTATCTGGTATGCTAGAGAGAGAGAGAGAGAGAGAGAGAGAGAGAGAATGAAACCGGAGGGAAGTAGAAGAGATACAGTCAAAATTTTGGAAAATAAATATTTTCGGTTGCAAGGTATTTTTGATTTATTAAAGGGGCGTGTTTAATAAATGACATTAGGGGATAAAGAATTTGGTCTTTTTTTAGTTTAGGTGCTAGTTTGAGCGGAAAAAAAGTGGGTATCTTTGAAATCTTTTGCACTTCAGCTTTTATATAGTTATAGATTACTTGTATCCACCATGTAATGTTAGATGGTGGGGCCATGTATTTAAAGGCGGTGGTCATTGCCAATCTTGATAGATACTCCCTCCTTCACAATTTAAATGTTCAAAAATGGGTTAAATGAAATTAAGGAAAGTGAGGTAGGAAAGAGAAAAAGTGAGGTAGGAAAGAGAAAAAGTTTAAATGTTGTGAGTATGAAAAATTAAATAGGAGAGAGAATGAGTGGGAGGAATAGTTAGGAGAGAGAATGTTGTGAGTGTAAAAGTAAAGTAGGAGAGAGAATGAGTGGGTGGAATAGTGAAAAAAATTTTCTTTTTTTGGAAATGGGACATTTTAAATGGGACGCCCAAAATGAAAAGTTTGGACATTTAGATTGGGACGGAGGGAGTACAATTTTGTGATACATTGCATTAATCTATAGTAAAAATTAGATCCCCACTATGAACAGTAGAATGAATAGTTTCAATTGTCGAAATTCTCATTTTGCCCTCACTATTTTGTCTCTTTCCCATTTTGTCCTTAAAAAAATTTTATTTTTAAATTAAAAAAAAATAACGTGTCGCCCTGACACCACACCTTAATTTATTCTAGTTGTAAATAAAGTTATAGTTTGATAGTTTTCCCCTTCAAGTTATTTTATTAACTTCTCGATCAAATCTATTATTTTATTTTATTTTTGCAATAAAACTTTCATTATTGATATATATATCAAGGTAATTTGATTCAATTTCGTATGAGGTCTTGTTAATATTTGAAATTCGCTTTAGGGTTTCGTAATTGGATTTATCAATTTTTATTGTTTTTGGGTTTGAATTGGTTTTATTTATATATATACTACCTCCGTTCCAAATGAATGATAAAAAAGAAAAATTAAATTTGCTCTTAATAAAGAGCAAAATTAAAACTTTTGTAGTCAATAATTTTGGAACGGATGAAATTATTTTTATTGAATTTGATCTTGCGTGGTTTATGAGATTTTGCAGTAATGTCTGTTTTAGTTTGGCTCCTTAAATTAGCTTTCATTTGAATGATTTGAAGAGTTAGATGTGTGGTAAGTTCAGTTCTTCTGGGGATTTTCACTTGCTTAGGTTTTGAATGTTTGGTATCCTGGTAGATTGTAATTAAAAATTTTCTACATATGAAAATGAGATAATTATAACTTTACCATGGTACAAATGAACTGTAAATATCTACAAGAGTAATACTAGGGTCACAAAATCTTGCTCACAAAATCCTAATTGTAATGATTTTATTGATGTTTTTAATTATATTGTACCGGTACACTATCGATTCAACTAATAAAATATCTTTGTGAGCAAAATTTTTGTAACTTTATTTTGTGCCTCTATCATTGCTCAAATATGGCATTTGTAGTGCCACACGAGGCATCATTTCGTGATAGGAGATTTCATCTGCTGAAGTGTAATTTTTTCCTATTGCGATGTGCCAGAAGTTGATAATAACTCAGACATGAGAAATCTTTTCTGCATGGTAAATATATTTTTTAAGATCCGACGAATATATGTAAAGAAAACTGAAATGTCACAAGCTTATACTTGAGAAAACCATGATATCAACAATTCCTTAAGACTGTAGGAAAAGACAATCGCTTGCTTCTGAAAGTACATTCGAAGTAGTGGCGAAACCATAATTTTTTGTAAAGTGGGTCGAGATAGCTATTGAGATAATTAATATAATTTATATATACAAATTTAGAACTCAATGGGGTCAAAATAATAATTTAGTGCAAATAATTCTAAAAATTAAGGGGGTCAAAATGTATAAATCCATCATATTTAGTAGTAAAATGTTATTTTCTAAAAAATTGATAATGTTAAAATTGACACATTCCAAAATTGAAAGGGGTCGAATGAATGTGCTTCGCCACTGCTTCGAAGTCTCCATAACAGTCAATTGTTGCCAATTTATCCCGCAAGAAACAATTCCCAATGCAGACCTGCCAAAAGGTTGAACAAGAAGTTAATACTACAGATTAAAAATGTATCATTGGGGTTGGTATATACTATGCTTATACTCGCAACAAAATATTATACATGAATTACATAAAAGCTTACTTCTTCAAAAACAAGAGCGACTGGTACACCCAAACGCGCCAAAGGAAACATAAACCATTGCATTGCGAATGCAAGTTACTCTGGTGGTCTGGCCTGCATTTTGAAGGATCTTCAATAAAAATGATGATATCAAAAACGTTTGTATAAGCACAAATTTAGCGGCAACTTGTATACTTTATAATTGAATAACTTGAAAAAGATGAATAAACACGTAAATTAAGTCGAGACTTAACCGACGAATGTCATCCGGTGTGAGAGTAAGTATTTGTTCGATATAAAGAGCAAATCAATTAAAAATAGTTGAGAATTAAAAGATGCGTTACTAGTAATTTCTTTTGAGTAGCCTCTCTAATAAAGGTGTCATGAATATTATTGTTTTGTTCAAGTAATCAAGATAGGCTATGCAAAAGAAATTACTAGTAACTATTCTGATACAGCGAACTAAGGTTATATGATAAACTTAGGAATGACTGAACGAAATTGAGAATACAAGACGGGAATTGAACCCTCTAATAAATAATTGCTCACAGCAATATTATTTTCATAAATCAAAATCAAAGTCTGAATCAAATAACACCCTAACACTCTTATTTATATTACTACTGAAGAGTCCTAATCACTAGTACATATTTGATCTTAGGAAACACACCTTAGATAGCGCTTTTAAAAAGCGCTATCTAAGGTGTAAACTTACATAGCGCATCCACATTTTCAAATTTAATAATTAAGGTAAAAAAATAATAATAATAAAAAAAATTAACTAACATAGCGCATATTAGAAAAACGCTATCTTAGTAAAAGCTTACATAGCGCTTATTAGAAGCGCTATGGTAGTAAACGCTTCGTAAGTTTTTTTTTTTTTATTTTTTTTAAGGCAAATCTCTCTCTCTCTCTCTCTCTCTCTATATATCCCTATTTGCCGCTGTTCTCTCTTCTCTCCCACGTCCCTACGCACTCTCCCTCTCTTCCCGGTAAAACCCACGACCACACACCGACGACGAGCTTCCCTCCCCAGCTATCGCCACCGCCACCGCCAACACACTCCAATTCAGATCTTCTTTGCCCTCCCTTCCCAGCAAAACCGATGACCACACGACGATTTCTAGGTCTCCATCCGTTCCAGCTAGGGTTCCGGTAAGCTCCCTCCCCTTCTCCGTCTCCGTCTCCTTCTGCTTCTCTTCTCCGACTCCCTCTATCTCTATGAATATCTCCTGCGTTCTTTACCATTCCAGCCCTAATTTTGATTTTCTGTTGCAGCGGAGTTAGGGCTTATTTAGGTCGCCACAGCCGCTCTTCGACGATCTCTTCTCCAAGTAAGTTTCTCTCAATATAGTATTCCTTCTGAATTCTCTATTCTCTGCACAGAAAAAACACAAAAATTTTTGGTTTGGGTATTTTAGATTCCAGTTCTATCAATGTTTTGTATGTTGATACGTGAATCGTTTTTTGTTTTAATTTGATATATGTTTTTCTGATTTTTGATTTATGTATACTATATGAATTTGTTCTGTACCATGGTGTTTTAAGATTTATAGAAACAATTCAATTTTTGAGATTCTTCTGAGTTTTTATGGATGTTTCGATCTCATCGCCGCTTCTCTCTTCTTCCATATCTCTCTCTTTTCTTCCTCTCTCTTCTCCTAACTAGTTGCTACATGTTTACAAAGGTGTTGCTACAACACATCAATGCACACTCTGTACAAGTTATGAGGGAGGAGAAATCATTCTGTTTACATCCATTTGAATCTTGTTCTTTAAGAGTTCAGGGTTAATATTTAGTGAGTATTGATTTTACTTTCTAAAACATCTACCGTAAAAATATTGTCAGGATTAGTTCTGAAGCTGACTTATGGACCAAATTATAAACTGCTCAATGTTTTCTCGAGGCTTTTGATGTTTTCCTCTACCATTATTTCAACTTAGTTCGACCTTTGTTACTTGAAAAAATTTGTTGACCTTGCTAATTTTGTGTTTCTGCTGTTGTTTAATTACTTTAGTATCTGCCCAAAACATATGTCATAAAATGAAAATTACGTTGGTGATATAAATATACCAATTTGGAGGCTGGCAGTTTGAGGGTTACCTCATTTCATTTTGGTGATTTATTTGGTGGGATTTACCATGTGTTTACCCAGATTTTCGTGCTCAGCCACTATGTTGTGTTCAGATAATTAGAAGAAATTTGTTTTAATATTCCTTCTCTTACGTGTATCATAACTGAAAATCTTAATCTTGATGTCATTTTTTCCAAATCACAATTTTAAGGGTGAGAGTTAAGGTACTCCGTAAGTCTTTGTGACTGATAAACTAATTGGTACTTCTCAAAGTGGCAAAATTTTCTTTTTTAAAATTATTATAGGAGGATGAAGAGGATTGAAAGTGGTAAGACCTGATGTCAGTACTTCTGCAGTTTTTGAATTTTTCATTGAATGATCATATATTCCCTTTATAGCATAAACTGAATAATCTCTACTTTAAAAGCAACTGAAAATCCTTGTTGCATCACAAGATCTACTTCATCTTATAGAGCCAAGAGGACAAAATTTTCAACTAACTAAATGATATTGTTTTTTTTCCGGAGCATTTGGAGCTTTCATCTAGCTTTCTCTCTACTCAACTTGGTTGTTGCCTCTAGCATTTACTCCCTCCGTCCCAGAATATCTATTCAATGAATAAACACTCTTATATACTGTAATATTTATACTTTTTGAATTAAGAATGAGATAACTGTTTTGATAACGAAAACTGACGACTCCTTTCAGAAAAATAAAAACTTCGGACAACACATTCCCGTAAATACCCGTACGAGGACATCACAAGATCTACTTCATCTTAGAGCTAAGAGGATAAAATTTTCAACGAACTAAACTATACTTGCTGATTTCTGGCATAGTTGTTAAAGGCGAAAGGCGAGTGGCGGGCGACAGGTTTCTAGAAAAGGCGAATGGCGAGGCGGTTGAAAGGCGACCGAAAGGCGAGCAAGGCGGTAAAATAGAACAAAAGGAATAGTAAAATAATACTCCACTCCGTCCCAGACCAAGGGTCCTAGGGGAGATTTCACGGTTTTTAAGAAAATTTAAAAAAATGAATAAAAAATTGAAAGTGGGTAGAAGATTAGAGGAGAGAGAATGTAAAAGTTAAAAATATTTAATAGGAGAGAGAATGAGCGGGAGAAATAGTAAGTCAATGAATGATTTTTTTGTAGGAGAGAGTGAGCGGGAGAAATAGTAAGTTAATGAATGGTTTTTTTTGTAAATATGTTAACATTATAAGTGTATAATGAATGGTTTTTTTGTACATATATTTACATTACGAGGATATAAATGTTCAAAACACTGTTCACATATTTCCATTTATGGAATGGGACTCTTGATCTGGGACGGACCAAAAGGGAAAGGGAAAGTAGGACTCTTGGTCTGGGACGGAGGGAGTATATATGTAAAATATATTAAATAAAGCTTAAACATGTTAAGAACAAGAATTTTGCCTTAAATAAATGTCACAATTTCACATGTAATAGCAACTTAACACAATTAAAACACCCTAAAAGGGGTATAGTAAGACATAAAAACACATTTTATTTTCAAATAAGTAAACAAGTAGTCGATCAAAAGTGTGAAAACAGGTGAATTCGAAGATATAATTTTAAATGTATAATTTCATACCTAGAGATGAACATATGATATAGTTAAAACTTCAAATGACATAGGAGACCCAAAGTAAATAGAAAAAACAAAATAAATTAGTTGCATGCCTCCCTTTAAAAAATAGAAATAAAGCAAGTTATTTGTAGTGTTTTTATCGCACTCTTTTGTCGTCGTTCTAATTTGTTATTTATCGCACTTATTTTCTTTTGATCGCTCGAGAGAAATTACGGATATCTTTCTTTCTCATTCACGTTACAAGCTATCGTTACCCCATGTTTTCCCAAAACAACGCATTTTATGTTAAATTATTAAAACTAAAATTGCAAAATGACCTATTTTAACAATATACATACGCCTATTATGTCTTTTGACAAACACGGATACTTCACGCCTCTCGCCGTAACCAAGAAAGGCCTCGCCTACCTAAAAGGTGCACAACAGCCCGCCACAAAACCAAAAGGCGGTCGACCCCTAAAGGCGCCAAAAAGGCGAGGCGGGCGAGAGAGGCGCTAGCCTTTCACAACTATGATTTCTGGTAGCATAACTCAATAATAGTCAATTGGGATGTAAAATTTTTATGATATGAACACCACTATTCACTAATCATGTACTAATATATTCCGGTCTTCTTCTTCTTCTTCTTCAGTTGAACTCGAAGACGTGCTCTGTTTGTATTTCAGTTTGATCTCATCAAACTACAAGCAAATTTGATGAATTCAATTCCATCTTCTAGGATGAGGAACTTTCTTGCTCCAGCTCAATCACAAGATTATGATGGTACGTACCCAGTCCTTGCAAACGCTTCTATTTTAGTATTCTTGCTGGTAACAAGTGCACACTGGCCAGAAGCCTATTTTGTGCCCTGATGTTGAGTTGTATGCCCTGATGTTTAGTTTATTATATTGCCGCTCACATTCTTATTCTCCATGAGTTCTGTGTCTAAATTTACATTATTCGAGTGGTTGCTAATTCTTAAGAATCTAGTCCTCCTTGGGCCTTATTGGTCCAATGATGCATCCTTTCACAGTGAAGAAAGGTTTAATGTGTATTCTGTGACCTATTCTTATAATATCACTGGTTTACGACTCAAATAAAATTTTAATTTACATTTACTGTTTTTGCAACTTTCAATGACCAGTTCATCATTGGGGATGGCAATAACATGTACGATTTTACTTACGTTGAGAATGTGGCACATGCTCCTCACTTGCAGCAGAACTTTTAATGGTCGTGAAAGCATGTGTGATTTACGACTTCATCAGTTACTTTTTCTATCAGTATGCTGGAAGTTTATTTGGGTCATCTCAGGGATTTACTTGCTCCAAAGATGCCAAGCAGAACTTACTCTGTATCGAGATGGTAAATCTTTTCCCCTTTCTCTATGGTAAGGAATATGTATAATTGTTATACTTGGAAATGATTATTCAGGGGTGGTTTATTATTGCTTAGTATGATTTGACCAACTCTACTACAGTAACCTCAATATTCAAACAGATCCGAAGGGATCCGTGGAAATTGACGGTCCAACTAGTGTGGAAGTCTCAAATTCTACAAAAGCAAGTAGGTGGTATACAAAGGGTAGGCGGATTAGATCTACTTCATGGACCAATGTCAATTAATCATCCAGCAGATCACATTGGTGGGTTATGAATTCGTACTTCAGATCTTGTTTAGATTTTTAAAGTTCTTTTTTTTTCGTTTTGTAAAATGATCACCCTGTGGGATGTACTCACATCATCTCTTTAATTGCAGCACTTGAGGAATAGTCTGCCCTGACCAAGCTACGACATGCATTTTGAGTTTGGAACTGAAAAGTATCAGACACCAAGTATTGGAATGACTCAACAGTATCAGACACCAAGTATTGGAATTGCTAATCTTTGGCGGTTCTTCATTCTTGATGCCCATTAATTAGACTGTGAGATTCTTTGGTTTGTTAAATTTTTTTATCTAAGTTTTATGTCGTGTGACGGGTGTTAAGACTAGTTAGTTTGTAACTCTTGTGGTTGTAAGAATTATTATTGGTGTAATAAACGAATGGTTGATTGTTATTGTTGAATGAAATGTTTTTAGTTCATATTAATTTTTATTTATTTGATTTCTTGATTATAATTCATATAATTTGAAATGGTGCAACAGGAAAAAAAAATTAAAAAAAAATACAAAATAAAAAATGAAAAATAGCCTTAGATAGCGTTTTTTTAAGCGCTATCTAAGCTTGATTTTTATAAAAAAATTGCTTATATAGCATTTAAAAAACGTTACCTAAGATGATTTTTAAAATAAAAAAAAGTGCTTAGATAGCGCTTTTTAAAAGCGCTATCTAAGTTTGGGAGCTTAGATAGCGCTTATACAAGCGCTATGCTAACTTGCATAGCGCTAGCTTAGATAGAGCTTATAAGCGCTATCTAAGCTAAAAAAAAAGCGCTATCTAAGCTCAAATCTGTACTAGTGAATAAAAGAAATAATCATAACTGAATCTTTTAAAACTAAATAAAATATTCTTGACATCTTGTGAAATCTTGCCTCCTTCCATATTCTGAGATCTTGCCCATTCTGACCGACCCCCTTTCCATAATTGCACCTCCTGTCCATACCTGTACCATTCTCCCCTTCTTAGAAAAATTTGACCACGAATTTTGAGTGTCGTAACGGGAAAGACTGTTCGAAATTTATCTTTTAATCGACGACGAATTGTATACTTCCTTCCTTTCATCCCGACATCCATCCAATCACACCATTGGAACGATACAAAGAACTCACTAAGTAATTTCTAAATGATGTATCGAGCAAAAGAATGGGGCACATACGTGTCAAACGGATCTTCATACGGAGACAAAATCATGGTTTCAAAATTCCACACCAAATCAACATGTGGGCCTTCAGAGGCAATATATGCCACGTCAAGTACGTGTGATCCCAGGTCGCAGCTCGGTATGTCCAGGTCGCAGCTCTGAATTCCCAGGTCGCCTCTCGATCCTCCCAGCTTCAGCCCACTGCTCGCCAGGCGCCCGCCTGGCTGCACATGGGGCGGCCGCCTCACTCCCAGAAGACTGCCCCTGTTTCGTTGTTGCTGCTTGTAACGACCCTAACCCTAGGCCCTAATTTTAATGTCATATTGTGTGCTTCTAATATTTTTGTTAATATTATGTGTTCATTTTTATATACTTGATTTATTATATTAGAATAAATGATAGGAAAATAAATTAATCTTTTAAATGAAAATATAAAAAATAGGAATTTGATAAAGAGTAAAAGGAGAATAAATTGAGTAAAATAAATAATGGGAAAAAGGGGATTTTAATTAAATAAGTGAAAGCCTTAGTTAGAGTGGGGGGGGGGGCATTCCCTTCCCCCTAATTCCCTCAACTTTGGCTCTTAATGTCAACACCCTCCCTTACCTCCCCATACTTCCTCTTACACTTCCATACTCCATCTACCTCCTCCATCATTTCTCTTACCACTTCTTCTCTAGCCAAGAAAGCTCCATGGAAAGCCTCCATTAAAGCTTCCCCTTCCAAGACTTATAGCTAGGCCATTTCTAATTCATTTTCAAATCCAAGTGTCCTTTTGTGAGTGGTACATCTCAAGGAGTTGATCAAGCCTAGAAAAGCTTCATTTCATCTTGTATTGACTAAGGTGAGTTGTTATGACTTCCCTTCTTATAAATGTTCATAAATTATTAATGTTGTTCTTGTTATAATTAATGGTTGTTGCATGCTTTGGAAACCTTGTAGGAGTTGGATGATTGGTAAATGAAATAGGATGATTTAAATGTTCATAGTAGTTGATTTAGAGAGTATGAAATGGGTGGAAGATTTAGGAATGAATAAATTAGGTTTACATTATTAGGGGTTTACTTGGTTTATGATGATCCTTGTAGAGCTAGAAATTCCTTGGTGTTCATAAGTATAAAGGATAGTGCAAAGGAAAAGAAAAAATGGCAAGAGAGAAATTTGGGAATCTGGGAATTGGCTGAGAAAGGCACTTGGGCGGTCGCCCAAGGGGGCATGAGCGGCCGCCCATGCTGCCAGAAACTAGTGTGCTTGGGAAATCCTCTTGGGCGGTCGCCCAAGAGGGCAGAAACTTTGGGTCGCTTTGAAATCCACTTGGGCGGTCGCCCAAGTGGTATGGGCGGTCGCCCAAGACCCCAGAAACCTAACTTTAAATCTGAATCAGAATTTGTTTAGCAATCTTGTTTGGTCACTTATAGATTGTGACTCCCACTTGGTAAATTGAGCTTGAGCCTTCATAGAGACTATGTATTAATGTATAATAACCTTGTAGGATGGATTGATGATACTTCCTTGCCTTACTTGAGTTCATCTACATTGTTTATATTATGTATAGTGTATTGAATAATTGTTGCACTATGATATTGGTTGGACATGAGTATATTTTACCATGTTGCTATAATGTTATCCCTTTTTGTGGATTATGTTTCAAGTATCTATTATGTGCTTGATATTTGTTAATCAGCTGATGTTGGGGGTATAACATAATACGATCAATTATGGAAGTGTGACCTAATGTGATCGGATTATGTTATATCTGTGACCGTCCCCTCCTGTGGCCACAGGTTGGGGTATAGCATCTGTATTGAGCCAAAAGCCTTACAGAGTTGCTACTATCTTATTTGGTTCCCTGAAAAACGGGTCTTATAAGATGTGAGTATTGCTTAAGCAGCTCACTGTAAGATTGGAGTATTATTATACCCAATGTTGTACGACTACTGTTCAGACGGGAAAAGGTAAACCAAGGTAATGGAATGTGCTTACAGCTTTTCCAATATGTTATGTGCAACTTGTTATGTGTTGCATTTTATTTGGCATATTGCTGCATTCATAATAGCTTGCTGAGATTTATTCTCAGCCCTCTCCCTTTAATGTTTTTAGATCCCGAGACAGGCGGACCGGCCAAGTAAGGACGGAAAGGAGTTTGGCTGTGAGCTTTTGGGTATTGTCGGGGTACGTTAGGTTGGCGTAGAAAATGTATATTTTGTTATAATTCCTTTAAGGAGTTTGTAATTATAGACTTTACTTTCTACGTTGGAACCACAATCTTTTGTAACTAAAACAGTTTAACGCTTTCAAAGTTGGTCAACTCCTCCTCCAAGGTGGAGAGGAGTGGAGTTGTTTTGAAATGGAAATGTTAATGATGTTATGTTTGAAGTTTAATTCAAAGTTTTAAAAGTTTAGTATATTTGGGTTAGTTTGAGGACGCTCCAACTCGGGACACGTGTAGGTTCCGGGTCGGGGTCCTCACAGTTGGTATCAGAGCTCGGTTAGAGTTCTCGGGTAGAGTCTAGCTGAGTGAGAGTGTGTGATAACTGACGTCGAGTGTTTAATGCAGGAGTTTGTACTAATGGCGGGAAATGATGGTGATCAGAATCGGGCTTTGGGTGATGTTGGTAATCCGAATGCCGAAATGATGGATATGTTCCGAGTGTTTTTTCAGAATATGGCAAATCAGAATCAAGGTAGGGGACAACAACAATCCGAAGGTAGGCAAGGGCATCATGGTTTAGAAAAGTTTGTGAAGATGTCTCCTCCCAGCTTCAACGGAGATCCGGATCCGGTGAAGGCGGAAAGGTGGCTTGAAGCAATGAATAAGATTTTCTTGGCTATGGAGAGTTCGGATGCGGAAAAGGTGAGATGTGCCGTTTTCAAGTTGGAAGGACCCGCGGAGCACTGGTGGCAGGTAGTGAAGGATGGTTGGGACCGGGATTTGACACCGCAGACTTGGGAAAATTTCACTCGTAAGTTTCGGGATCACTTCGTTCCGATGGTGACTAGAGATAAGAAGGAGGTTGAGTTTCTGAAATTGGAGCAAGGGGCAATGTCTATAGCACAGTATTCAGCAAAGTTTACGGAGTTAGCCAGATATTGTCCTCATTTGGTACCGGATGAAGAGAGGCGTATCTACAGGTTTGTGAAAGGCTTAAGGGTGGAATTCCGGAAGCAGCTTTTGACTCATGACTTCGCCAACTTTCAAGCGGCTGTGAACATGGCGTATCGGATTGAGAATGACATAGAGGAGCATCGTGGTAAAAATGAAGGCGGAAACAGAAATAGATTCCAAGGTCAAGGTTCGGGACAGAACAGAGGGCAGTCAAGGACATTCACTCCGGGAGTAAATCGAGGAGGAAACGTAGCGGCTCCGGCAAATCGTTCGACTTCCGGTCAGTTTGGGATAACGTGTGGATATTGCAAGAGGCAAGGGCATTCGGAGGACAAGTGTTGGAGCAAGCAAGGCAAGTGTTTGGAGTGTGGGTCGACAGGCCATTTCCGGAGGAATTGTCCCAAGTGGCAGAGTAAGCAAGCTTCGGGTAGTGGTCAAGGGGGACAAGGTAGTGGTGTGAAGAGAGATGTCGACGGGAAACCAAAAGATAGAGTGCAAGGTCGAGTGTTTGCTTTGGGTCGAGGAGAGGTCGATCCCAATGCCGTCATTAGAGGTATAGTCCCTGTCTCAGGAGTTAAGGCCCGCATTCTTATAGATCCCGGGTCTTCCCATTCATTTGTGGCATCTCATTTTGCATTCTCATTGCACATTTTTCCTGAATCTATGCCTTATGTGTTGGAGGTCTCTACTCCTATGGGAGAGTGCCTTGCATCTTCTTTGATATATCGTGGTTGTGATGTGACTATATGTGGGCATGTATTGCCGGTGGATTTGGTCGAGTTACCAATCCGTGATTTTGATGTGATCCTTGGGATGGATTGGTTGAGTCAGTGTCATGCTTTGGTAGACTGTCGTAGAAAACACGTCTCATTTGCTATGCCTGATGTGCCTACTTTTATATTTGATGCGGATAAATCTATGTTCGGTATACATGTTATTTCCGCCTTAAAAGCTAGAAAGATGCTATCTAAGGGATGTGCGGGTTACTTGGCCTATGTGGTAGATTCCAATAAGAAGTCGCCCGAGTTAGCTCATGTCCCGGTTGTGAATGAGTTTAGTGACGTGTTTTCTAGTGAGTATTCTATGCCTCCGGATCGTGAGGTAGAGTTTTGTATTGACTTAGTACCCGGTACCGCCCCTATCTCTAAGGCACCCTATAGAATGGCTTCGGCCGAGTTAAAAGAGTTGAAGGTCCAATTGCAAGAATTGCTAGACCGGGGTTTTATTCGCCCTAGTGTGTCTCCATGGGGAGCACCGGTTCTATTTGTTAGGAAGAAGGATGGTACCTTACGATTATGTATAGATTATCGTTTGTTGAACCAAGCCACTATAAAGAATAAGTATCCTCTTCCGCACATAGATGATTTATTTGACCAACTTCAAGGTTCCGTTATCTACTCAAAACTTGATTTGAGAAGCGGATACCATCAGTTGAAGATTAGGCCGGATGATATTGCCAAAACAGCTTTCCGAACTAGATATGGTCATTATGAGTTTGTTGTGATGCCGTTCGGGTTGACTAATGCTCCAGCCGTATTTATGGATATGATGAACCGTGTCTTCAAGCCTTATCTTGATAGTTTTGTGGTGGTATTCATAGATGATATCCTTGTCTATTCTAAGTCCCGGGAAGAGCATGAGAATCATTTGAGGATTGTTCTATCAGTTCTTCGTGAGAAGCAGTTGTATGCCAAGTTCAGCAAGTGTGAGTTTTGGCTTGAGCAGGTTTCTTTCTTGGGGCATGTAGTGTCGAGTTCGGGAATTTCTGTGGACCCTTCGAAAATTGAAGCCGTGGTTAATTGGAAGCAACCTTCGACTGTGACTGAAGTTCGTAGTTTTCTTGGTTTGGCGGGGTATTATCGGAGGTTTATTGAAGGGTTTTCTCGGATTGCTACTCCATTGACTAAGTTGACTCGGAATGATGTATCATTCATATGGGATTCCAAGTGTGAAGAAAGTTTTAATGAATTGAAGAAGAGGTTGACGACGGCTCCTGTTCTTACCCTTCCGGATGGTTGTGAGAATTTTGTGATCTATAGTGATGCCTCAAAGGCGGGTTTGGGTTGCGTTCTAATGCAAAATGGGAAAGTTATTGCGTATGCCTCTAGGAAGTTATCACCGGCGGAACAGAATTACCCTACTCATGATATGGAATTGGCGGCGATCGTATTTGCGTTGCATAAGTGGAAGCATTACCTTTATGGGGCGACATTTGAGATATTCACCGACCATAAAAGTTTGAAATACTTGTTTACCCAAAAGGAGTTGAACAACCGGCAAAGAAGATGGTTAGAGTTTTTGAAGGATTTTGATTGTGTTATTTCTTATCATCCGGGGAAGGCCAATGTAGTGGCGGATGCGATTAGCCGAAAGGCGTATGTGACAGCTTTGAGTTCTCGAGAATTGAAGAGTGAGGTAATCATTGCGAATGTTAGAGCCGTTCCTACATTGTATGGAGATTTGAAGGAACCTCAACAAGGTGATCCGAAGTTGAAGAAAATTTTAGATCAAGTGCAAGATGGGAAATCCGGGGAATTTGCGTTGAATAAAGATGGGATTTTAACCTTCCAAGGGAGAATTTGCGTTCCTTCGTCACCGGAAATCAAGAGGCGTGTCTTAGAGGATGGCTATAAGTCCAAGTTTGCGATTCATCCGGGTAGTACCAAAATGTATCAAGACTTGAAGCGTGGGTATTGGTGGAATGGAATGAAGAGGGAAATTGCGGACTATGTTTCTAAGTGTTTGACTTGTCAACAGATTAAGGCGGAACGTCAAAGACCGGCGGGACTACTTCAACCATTGGATATTCCGGAATGGAAATGGGAAGGGATCTCGATGGATTTCGTTTCAGGTTTGCCTCTTACCGCGAAGAAGATGGATGCTATTTGGGTTATTGTGGATCGGTTAACGAAGTCGGCTCATTTTCTTCCGGCATCAACCAAGTTTTCGTTAGAAAAGTTAGCTCAGTTATATATGAAGGAGATTGTGAGACTTCACGGGGTTCCGGTTAGTATTGTTTCCGACCGAGATCCGAGATTTACTTCTAGGTTTTGGAGAGCATTGCAGGAAGCCTTGGGTTCTAAATTGTGTTTCAGTACGGCGTTTCATCCTCAAACCGACGGTCAGTCAGAGAGAACTATTCAGATACTTGAGGATATGTTACGGGCTTGTGTGATGGATTTCCAATTGTCATGGGAGGATCATCTACCTTTAGTGGAGTTTGCCTACAACAACAGTTATCAGTCTAGCATTGAGATGGCTCCGTATGAAGCGTTGTATGGTAGGAAGTGTCGATCTCCGATGTGTTGGGACGAGGTTGGTGAAGCGAGACTTTGGGGCCCGGATTTGGTTCGAGATTCTACGGAGAAGATCAAGGTTATTCGGGATAGATTGAAGACGGCTCAGAGTAGACAGAAAAGCTACGCCGACAATAGAAGACGGGATTTATCTTTTCAGGTTGGTGATTTTGTGTTCTTGAAGGTCTCTCCGAGGACGGGAATCAAAAGGTTTGGTAATAAGGGTAAATTGGCTCCGAGGTTCGTTGGTCCGTTTGAGATCTTAGAGAAGATTGGGGATTTGGCTTACCGGTTGGCATTACCTCCATCTCTTTCTTTACTCCATGATGTTTTCCATGTTTCTATGTTGAGGAAGTATTGTCATGATCCTTCTCATATTCTGAGTTCTCCCCCCGATGATGTCCAAGCGGACATGTCTTATGTTGAGGAACCGTTAAGAGTCTTAGAATTTCAAGTTAAGGAGTTGAGAACTAAGAGTATCCCTATAGTGAAGGTCCTTTGGAAGAATCATACCGTCGAGGAAGCAACGTGGGAGCTAGAGTCGGAGATGAGAGCGAAATACCCTTGGTTGTTTGAAAATCCAAGTAAGTTTTTTTAAAATTCGGATCGAATTTTCTTTAAGGGGGAATGAGTGTAACGACCCTAACCCTAGGCCCTAATTTTAATGTCATATTGTGTGCTTCTAATATTTTTGTTAATATTATGTGTTCATTTTTATATACTTGATTTATTATATTAGGATAAATGATAGAAAAATAAATTAATGTTTTAAATGAAAATATAAAAAATAGAAATTTGATAAATAGTAAAAGGAGAATAAATTGAGTAGAATAAATAATGGGAAAAAGGGGATTTTAATTAAATAAGTGAAAGCCTTAGTTAGAGTGGGGGGGGGTTCCATTCCCTTCCCCCTAATTCCCTCAACTTTGGCTCTTAAAGTCAACACCCTCCCTTACCTCCCCATACTTCCTCTTACACTTCCATACTCCATCTACCTCCTCCATCATTTCTCTTACCACTTCTTCTCTAGCCAAGAAAGCTCCATGGAAAGCCTCCATTAAAGCTTCCCCTTCCAAGACTTATAGCTAGGCCATTTCTAATTCATTTTCAAATCCAAGTGTCCTTTTGTGAGTGGTACATCTCAAGGAGTTGATCAAGCCTAGAAAAGCTTCATTTCATCTTGTATTGACTAAGGTGAGTTGTTATGACTTCCCTTCTTATAAATGTTCATAAATTATTAATGTTGTTCTTGTTATAATTAATGGTTGTTGCATGCTTTGGAAACCTTGTAGGAGTTGGATGATTGGTAAATGAAATAGGATGATTTAAATGTTCATAGTAGTTGATTTAGAGAGTATGAAATGGGTGAAAGATTTAGGGATGAATAAATTAGGTTTACATTATTAGGGTTTTACTTGGTTTATGATGATCCTTGTAGAGCTAGAAATTCCTTGGTGTTCATAAGTATAAAGGATAGTGCAAAGGAAAAGAAAAAATGGCAAGAGAGAAATTTGGGAATCTGGGAATTGGCTGGGAAAGGCACTTAGGGGGTCGCCCAAGGGGGCATGAGCGGCCGCCCATGCTGCCAGAAACTAGTGTGCTTGGGAAATCCTCTTGGGCGGTCGCCCAAGAGGAGTTGTGCGGTCGCCCAAGAGGGCAGAAACTTTGGGTCATTTTGAAATCCACTTGGGCGGTCGCCCAAGTGGTATGGGCGGTTGCCCAAGACCCCAGAAACCTAACTTTAAATCTGAACCAGAATTTGTTTAGCAATCTTGTTTGGTCACTTATAGATTGTGACTCCCACTTGGTAAATTGAGCTTGAGCCTTCATAGAGACTATGTATTAATGTATAATGACCTTGTAGGATGGATTGATGATACTTCCTTGCCTTACTTGAGTTCATCTACATTGTTTATATTATGTATAGTGTATTGAATAATTGTTGCACTATGATATTGGTTGGACATGAGTATATTTTACCATGTTGCTATAATGTTATCCCTTTTTGTGGATTATGTTTCAAGTATCTATTATGTGCTTGATATTTGTTAATCAGCTGATGTTGGGGGTATAACATAATACGATCAATTATGGAAGTGTGACCTAATGTGATCGGATTATGTTATATACGTGGCCGTCCCCTCACGTGGCGCGGGTTGGGGTATAGCATCTGTATTGAGCCAAAAGCCTTACAGAGTTGCTACTATCTTATTTGGTTCCCTGAAAAACGGGTCTTATAAGATGTGAGTATTGCTTAAGCAGCTCACTGTAAAATTGGAGTATTATTATACCCAATGTTGTACGACTACTGTTCAGACGGGAAAAGGTAAACCAAGGTAATGGAATGTGTTTACAGCTTTTCCAATGTGTTATGTGCAACTTGTTATGTGTTGCATTTTATTTGGCATATTGTTGCATTCATAATAGCTTGCTGAGATTTATTCTCACCCCTCTCCCTTTAATGTTTTTAGATCCCGAGACAGGCGGACCGGCCAAGTAAGGACGGAAAGGAGTTTGGCTGTGAGCTTTTGGGTATTGTCGGGGTACGTTAGGTTGGCGTAGAAAATGTATATTTTGTTATAATTCCTTTAAGGAGTTTGTAATTATAGACTTTACTTTCTACGTTGTAACCACAATCTTTTGTAACTAAAACAGTTTAACGCTTTCAAAGTTGGTCAACTCCTCCTCCAAGGTGGAGAGGAGTGGAGTTGTTTTGAAATGAAAATGTTAATGATGTTATGTTTGAAGTTTAATTCAAAGTTTTAAAAGTTTAGTATATTTGGGTTAGTTTGAGGACGCTCCAACTCGGGACACGTGTAGGTTCCGGGTCGGGGTCCTCACACTGCTGGCTGCCGTCTGTCCCCCCAGGCCGCACCCGCCTTGGGTGTTCCGCCTTGTCAATTACGTGAGTTGTCACAACATGAAAAATCTCGCAATCACAGGTATCAAACACCGGTGGTATAGACCAATCAACAAACTTTTTAGGCTGTGTCTTACCCTCTAAATCCGGAATCTCGGTCTTCATATCGCCGATAACCCTAGAAGGATATGTCCACTTCCTGTCACCAAGTTCGTGATCCCTAGCGGAGGGATTGATCACCGCTACACCCTCTTCATCAGACGATATGTCTGAATCCGAGTCCTCCAACCGCGCTAGTTGTCGTTGGATTCGTCGACCCTCCACCCGATCAAAGTATCGTTGGAGTTCTCGAATCTCGGAACGCAACAAACGAAGTTTGAGATCCTGAATCTTTCTTCGTAGTTCGTCCTTCTCGATTTCATATAGTTCATGTTCGTGATGGGGATTGTATTCCTGGGGATCCGCTTCACGAACCCTACTACGAACACCATGAACACCACGACCAGGCCTTCGTTCAGCCATCAATTCGACCAGGAAACTGATACCAAATGATACAGCGAACTAAGGTTATATGATAAACTTAGGAATGACTGAACGGAATTGAGAATACAAGACGGGAATTGAACCCTCTAATAAATAATTGCTCACAGCAATATTATTTTCATAAATCAAAATCAAAGTCTGAATCAAATAACACCCTAACACTCCTATTTATATTACTACTGAAGAGTCCTAATAAAAGAAATAATCATAACTGAATCTTTTAAAACTAAATAAAATATTCTTGACATCTTGTGAAATCTTGCCTCCTTCCATATTCTGAGATCTTGCCCATTTTGACCGAGATAGAGGAAGTACGAAGATGGATTCAAATACTCCAGATCGCTTGGATCGCAGAGAAAAACTTCTAGCGATGAGGGGTTCAGATCTGATTGTTCCAGTCGAGGAAAAGGAGTACTATCAAGAGGGGATGGATTCCCTCGGCCAAAATCATGGATTTCATGATAGGTATGAAGCTAAGCATTCGAGGAATGACGATATAAGGATCGAAGTTCCGAAAATCGAAGGTAAGGCCATGCCTAATGATTCCGTTGATTCTAGGGTAGATACCGTTGGGTGTCAAGAGGTTTTTTTGTCGAATCTTCAAGTGAGGAAAACCTTGTTGATTGGTCAAAACCCCCTCTGTTTGATTCAAATTCGGAAGAATCGATTGATTCTTGGATTGATATTGTTGGTTTCAATGAGGTTTCTGTGTTCGATTCTTCAAGTCAAGAAGACCTTGTTGATTGGTCTAAACCACCTATGTTTGATGGGTGTCGTGGTGATGCTTCTCCAGTGATGACGTCCGATCTTGTTGATGACGTTGAATCCGTTGTTGAGTCAGAGAAAGAGGCCGAGGAAGTAGTTGCTAAGCAAGGGTCAAACTTGGTGTGGACGGTTGAAACGGTTACTATTGGTCTTGGGTACAAGGACCCGTTTGACACGGATTGCCCCCGGATCTCTGTTCGATATATCTTTCAAAAATTGATTATTGAATTCTTTGTATCAATGCAGTGGGCTGATTGGATGGATACTATTACAAGGGCAATAAAGTTTCGAGTTCGTCAAGGACATCAAATTCCTTTTGCGGACGGAGTGCAGATTTTTCGGGGTATAGTGGTGTTCATATCGAAGATATTGACTCGAGGACGAGTCTTTTCTAAGGAGGGGAGGATGATACAGTATGAGGACAGAAGACAGCAAGCAGGCAAACAACGACAGAAGGCAGCAAAGCAGCAAACAGCGAAACAGAGGAGATCTTCTGAGCTTGAGGCGGGTGCCTCAAGCAAGCCCAGGCGGGCGCCCCGGCGACAGACGGGGAACCGAACAAAAACAGGACCGTGCCTGGGAGCTTATCCGGACCTTCAGCATTGTTGGGTTTGGGCTTTAATTAATTAGGTTTTAGGGTTTTATTTGAAATATTAATTAGAGTTATTTTTGTAATTCCTTATTTATTAATTAGGGTTCTAGAATATTCTTAGGATTAGTATTTAATCAGTGTTAGGGCTCTTGTATTCAGTTGATTTTATGAAATGGAAAAAGAAAAGCTTGAAGCTTTCATAAATTGATTCTTGTTTATCGTTCAGTCATTCTATTCTCTTAGCCTTCGTTTGCTATCATCCTTGTAAGCTTCAATAACTTGCACTTACTAGATTTTATAAACTTGAGCTGCCGATTCACAAGTATGATTATGCCTTTAAACAATGTACAACTTATTGTATGTAGTTTCTAGAATTCAGTCCAACATTCTCAGCAATGAACGATGCAAGTTGATATTTTTTAGTGCTAATCATTTTTGCAAAGCATGTGTTTTTGTTTTATATAATGACTCTAAATGTATAAAGATTACAAAATAATCCGTACTAAAAAAACTCTCCAGTTTACTTCTCATTAAAGACTGAAAAGTATAAGAATCTATGAATGTATCAAAATTTATATGCCCATATTCTATGGTATAGAAAGAAATTAGTGTTTCTCTCAAGATGATCTCAATATGAATCACCAAGGGTTAGAAACAATTTTTTTCGAAGCAAGAAAACACAACAATGACCAACTTTGGTGTCAACTGCCAAGTGAAAGAAAGGAAGAAATCTATATATATATGTTAAAGTTGGTGAGGAGGGTTATGGCTTCGCCACGTGGACAAGTTTAGGCAAACTCTTGATTTTGGAGAATCCACGTCATCACAATCCAAAAATCTATATGACTTTTGATATTCTCCTTATTAGCTAATACTATTAGTTAATAATAATAGTTATTATATAGGTTAACTATTACTATTAATAGTATTAGTTAACTATAATAATTACTTTATAAGTTAACTATTACTATTAATTGTATTAGTTAACTATAATAGTTACTATATATGTTAACTATTACTATTAATTGTATTAGTTAACTATAATAGTTACTATATATAATAGTTACTATATAAGTTAACTATTACCATTAATAGTAATAGTATACTGTAATAGTTACTATATAAGTTAACTATTACTATTAATAGTATTAGTTAACTATAATAGTTACTATATATGTTAACTATTACTATTAATAGTATTAATTAACTATAATAGTTACTTTATAAGTTAACTATTACTATTAATTTTATTAGTTAACTAAAATAGTTACTATATATGTTAACTATTACTATTAATAGTATTAGTTAACTATAATAGTTACTATATATGTTAACTATTACTATTAATTGTATTAGTTAACTATCACTACAAGAAATATGTCTTTTAGAGACACTTTGCTTGGGACAGAAATTAACAATAGTCTCTGTTTATAAAAAATTGAGACAGCAATTCTATAATGCTCTCTCTTTTGAGACGGCAATTCTCTAATAGTCCCTAATTTGGGATAGCATTTTCTAATGGTCCCTGTTTTAACATGTAATATTTATGTCAGGGACGGTAATTGCCGTCTCTAAAATATTTGTGACACCCACTTACTGAGACCCCTATTTATTCCTGTTTTATCCTAATTCAAACAGGGACGGTACTAGATCCTATTTTAGGCAATTTAATGAGACCCTTTCCCGTCTCAATAAATATGATTTTTAGTAGTGTATAATAGTTACTATATAAGTTAACTATTACTATTAATAGTATTAGTTAACTATAATAGTTACTACTATATATGTTAACTATTACTATTAATTGTATTAGTTAACTGTAATAGTTACTATATATGCTAACTATTATTATAAATAGTATTAATTTACTATATATGTTAAGTAATAGTATTATAGTTACAATATATGTTAACTATTACTATTAATAATATTAGTTAATCATAATAGTTACTATATATATATATATATCAAAGTAGGTCGTTAATAATGTCAATGAGCATTTAGCTTAAAGACGTACTTTTCTCGGGAAGGTTAAAGGTTGGAACCCCCTACATTGTATTTAAAATGTTGTAATTTGAAAAGAAATAGGTCGTTAGTTTTTTCATTCACTTTGTTAACGTCCATAAAAAAAATGTTGCATACTGACATAAATTATGACATTAAAAATAAATGACATAAAGTATGAACATCAAAAATAAAATAGCAAAAATTGCTACATTGTTAGTCACAATGCAATTCCTATTAAACTTATGTGCAACAAAGTTATTAAAATTGAACACAATTTTTCTAACTTTATAAATGTTAATGTTTTGATTCATTTATAATATACTTATATTATAAAAAATAAACCATGATATTAGCAAATTAGTTTTCCGTGCGAAGCACGGGTTACCTACTAGTGAATGAAGGAAAAGAATGTCTAGAAAAAAATGAAAGAAAGAGATACAATGGTCTGAATTACTCAATGTCGTCATTTTGTATGATGGCGTGAATGAGGACCCTTCTTCCATACTCCCTCCGTCCCACCCGAAGCGTCACTTTTTACCCAAAAGGGTGTCCCGTTTAAAGCGTCATCATTTCCTAAAAAGGAAATATTTTATTAATATTCTATTATCCATCCACTATTCCCTCCACTAATTCTCTCTCCTCTACACTCACAACACTTTTTAAATTCACTATTTTCTCCACTAATTCTCTCTCCTATTTTCAAATTACACTCACAACATTTTTTCTTTCCACACTTTTCCTTAATTTGCGTGCCACCCCTAAAATGGCGACGCTTCTACCGGGACGGAGGGAGTATGTCTTTTCCTTGATTTTAATCCCCAAAGTTCCATTTTCCTATGCGTGTTTATTTTGATTTTGAATGCTCACTTTCCAGTAGTCAATTGCACGATTATTTCGCTACTATGCTGGTACGGCTAAGAGCTATGTTATTTGATATTGAAAATAAGTTAGTTTTTATTCAGAAACTCATACATAATAAGTATACTATAAATTTAAATTTCTAAGAAAATATATTCCTATGGGAATATAATGCCTTCGTGCCACCATATGATAGAAAGGTTTAGATATGAGAAAAGACATTACCTTGGCGGCCTTGTTAGCAAAATTTGCAATTACAGAAGAAAAGAAATTACAACTAAAAATTACAGAACAAAAATAAATAAACTGTAACAGAAAATATAAACTGGAAAAGAAGGAAAAGATGGCAGCAACACGATTGTGCACGAGCCCTGATGAATCAGTCTCCTTAAGACTTATTCGTCCCCTCACCAATAGTGCTTGAGAAATTTGCCTTGGGCCTTGAGTCTCCCAGGATAGAACGTGCGGACCGGGGGCACTTTGCACCTCAAGTTCCCGGCGAATTGGCAGTGTGCCTAGACAGTATCACCACAATGCGTATGCAAGGAGGCCAAACGAAGATTGAACAATATGCAGCAAAGAGAGAGTGAGAGCAGTTGCAGGAAAAATTTCTGGTGTCTAATAATTTTGCATTTGATTCTGTGATATGGCTGTTACAAGGAAGAATTTAAAATCGAATTAACTCAGTTTCAGTTACAGTGGGTAAATGGGAGTAAATCATCAAAAATTTTAGCAAAAGGTGGGCTTGCGCGAGTAGGCCATTTCGGAGCTGTCCGCAGGACGCGTACGCACATGAGTTCGGTAGCCCCAAGCCTATTTTGGACCATGATTTGCACCCCCCCTGCGCACCCGTGCGCGAGAGAGAGCCTCTATGCCACACACAATTACTCCTTACATAAAGTGTAGTAGTATTTAAACTATCTACCTTTCACATTCCCATTCAATGTGGGATAATTTCTTTTTCCCACTTCCAACCCATCATCTTTGAGCCTTAATATTTCATTCATCCATCAACCATTTTGGACAAATAAATATTCGATTTTAATGTTCTCATGGAGTAGAATACAAATCCATAATCAATTTGGTCATTTAACAAATAACCCATTTAGGAAATAATTTCAAATTTCCTTCACACCCACTATTTTTCCAACAGGCCTTTCCTTGCTTGCCCTTCCCTTCTGCAACTATTATCCCACAAATGAGCTCCATATCTTCCTGCCCATCTATGCCTATATTTCCTCTCCAACAAAAATTCAAAAATCAATGATATTTTGAAAAAGAGTTTTCAATTTTTAAGACCTAATTTGTTAGGGCTTTAAAAATTTGGGAATTTGATATGAGAGAAAGAGGAAAAGCCCATGAAGAGAGAGAAGGGGAATACCTGTGTAAGCGCGAAGCAGGTGGCGGAGTGGTGGCTTGGTGCATCCGAAGTAGGCGAGTAGCGTCCGTCATTGCCGTCACTTCAACTTTCTTGCCGTCAATCGCAATGAGAACAATCTCTAATTAATTGAAGAAACGATGTAGTGCCAACTGCCGTCAGTTGTGTAAATTGTGTTTATATAGGTAGGGTACCAAATTGCCAATGAAATTTTTGAGGGGGGTTAATTGATTTTTTTCAGGGGGGTTAAGATCCAAACTATAAAAAAATTAAAGGGGTAAAAATGGAATAAAGGGGAAAGTCAGGGGGGTTAATTGACCCCCCCCCCTTCATAACGTGCGTCCGCCCCTGGCTATGGATCTTTGCCATTGAATGGAGGAGAGTGGGATCATAAAGCAGGACATTGTACCATGGAATTCCTTTATTGCTGGTTACGTTCAACAACAACAACAATAGTATTATCCCAGTGCCGCAAAGGCTTCCACCTACGTGGGGTAAGAGGGTCGGAGGTACACAGTCTTGCCCCTGTATTAATGCATATATGGGTTGTTTCCGGGTGACCCCAAGTTATGTTCAACCTGGGACAAAAAATAAAGCTCTTGCAGCAAATACAATTTTTACAGTTGAACTCAATCTATTGACCATTTTGAACATTTTATCAGCTCGTGCAAACTTAGTTGCAGCGAAAAAGGTGAAAGAGATCCATGGTTGTGGAATACGAAGAAACTTATAGTCTGAGCTATTTGTTATAGATTCTGTAATGGATGGTTATGCCAAGTTGGGCAACATCTATAACTATATAAAAGTTGAAGTGCAAAACACTTCAGCACACTCATTTTTTTCCCGCTCAAGCCAGCATCTAGACTGAAAAAAAGACCAAGTTCATTCTCACCTGTTACCAAATACACTACCTTATCACATACTCCCTCCGTCCCACGATAATCTATAAAAAAATTCATTTTGGACGTCCCACAATAATCTATACTTTCCCAAAATGGCAATGTAAACCACTTTTCACTACTCACAACACTTTTTAAATTTAATATTCTCTCCACTCATTCTCTCTCCTATTTTACTTTTACACTCACAACACATTACCTTTATCACTTTTTACCTTAATCTCCATGCCGAACCAAAAAGTTTACACAATTGTGGGACGGACGGAGTATATAGCGTACTAAATAAAATAAGCTGTACGTTTATATTCCACTATTCTTTTCTGAGAATTGTTATTCGCCCCCGCATCATTACTCAATACCCCCGCACTGCTAAGTATACCAAGAAAAATAGACATTCAACATTATATGTACCACCGTTATTCCCATTTTACCCCTTTCTTTCTACCTTCTTCTCTGCGCACCCCAACCTCTACCACCGTCGCCCACCATTCCCCTTCCCCTTCCCTCCATCACCCTCACCTTCACTATCTCTCTCTTCCCACACACAAATTCTCTACTGATCCTTGCCAAACAACGTCGATTCACCTCGACTCAGCGAAGTGAATTAAGCTGAAAAGAAGTGAAATTGATATCAAGAACCCTAAATTGAGCTCGATCATGCTTTGTTGGAGGAAGAAAAACTAGGGTTCATGAAAGAAAATGATACTGTGTTGTTCAACTGGGGAATAATAACTGGTGATTGGTTGTTAGTTAGTTAAGAAAAATGAACTTATTAAAGAAATGAAAGGGTTTGATTGTTGGAATTGGATTAATTTAAGGAGGGTTATGTTGTAATTGTTGTCGGGTGGAATGAAGGCGTGTAAGAAGAAGAGCCAACGGCTGATTATTGCTGCTGCTGCCATGGGAGGTCTGGTTGAAGAGGTCACAGTTAGATTAAAGTTGGACGTGTTCGTAGGGATTGGTCGATTTAATCCCAACTTGGGAAAAGGAGGCGACAACGATGATGAATTCTACTTACAAATCGAGGCACCCAAGTTGGTCGATTTAATCTCAATTTAAAAAAATTTAGTTTTAATTTTGACCTGGAAACCTAGATTTAATTTTCCCTATATTTAAAAAATGGGTTTGTAATTTAGAGGTTGAAGATGAGGATAAACTGATCATTTCAATTGATGGCATTTTTATAATAATTATTACTGTGGGGGTATTGAGTAATGTTGCGGGGTGAATAACAATTCTCTTCTTTTCTCGATCTCTCTCTCCTCCCTCTCCAACGTCACTTCCCCCAAACAACCCCACCCTCTGCTACAAACGGCGTTTCCCCTCTCTATTCTTCCGTGGTCGCTGCCACTCCCTCTCCCTCCTCTCTCTCTCTTCTTCCGTGACTGTTGTCGCTGTCACTCCAATTTCTTATAGCAAAAATTTGATTTGGGAAAAAATAAATATATAGAAGCAAAGAATTTGAAGATCATGGAATTTCTCCCCACCGCAACCTTCTTCTTCGTGTTCCGCTAGGGTTTTATTTTCACCGACGCGATCCATATTCGTAAGCTCTTTCTCAATCTCTCATTTGATTCTTAATCTATCACCATACCTGTTATTTTACATCTACTTGTTTTCTTTTCCTGATTTTCTATGTTAAACCAAGTAAAAATGCCAAAAACTCATAAAAAACGCGTTTTTTTATGAGCTTACAAAAAAACGTGTTTTAGGCTCTCTCATACACAGACACGCAAAGGCCAAACTCAACGCAAACTCAACGCACACAAAGTCTCTCTCTCTCTAGACGGAAAATTCTCTCTCTCTACTCGCAAACTCTTCCTCTCCGGCCAAACTCAACACCGATCGTCTTCTCTCCCAGCCACGGCAGCCACCGATCGTCTTCTCTCCCAGCCACGGCAGCGAACCAATTCCCCTCAACCTCCATCACCGATTTCTCTCTCCACCCAAACAATCGCCCTCCTAACCAGCTCCATCTAATTGGCCGGATTTTCAATCAGAAGCTTCGTCTAATTGGCCGGAATTTCAATCAGAAGCTCCGTCTCTGCTCTCCCCAATACAACGCCAATGACGATTTGCTTCAAGAACTTATTCGCACGGTCGACATATTGCTCCAGTTTATTTATTTAGGAGTGATTGATTTTGGGGCGATTGATTTTTGGCTTTGTTTAGATGCCAGTTACAGTGTAAACTAATGCCATCGTTTGTTTTTTTGAGTGCCAGTTTATTTATTTAGGAGTGCCAGGGCGAAGTGGTTGCTTGGAGATTTGATGTGCCAGTTCTTGTGTATATTAATGCCAGTTTTTGTTTTTTTGAGTGCCAGTTCATGTTTTTTGGAATGCCAGTCCATGTTTTTTTGAATGTCAGCAAAAATGTTTACCAGTGTTTTTTAGTGCCAGTCTATGTGTATTTGAGTGCCAGTTTACGTGATTTTGAATGCCAGTCCATGTTTTTTTGAATGCCAGTGCTTGTGTTTTTGAGAGCCAGCAAAAATATTAATGTAACAGAGTGCCAGTGTTAGTGTAACAGAGTGCCAGTGTGAAGAGTGCCAGTTCATGTATATAAAAGTGCCCGTATAAAAGTGCCAGTGCCAGTTTAACAAAGTGCCAGTGCCAGTTACACTGGCACTTTGTTAAATTGGTACTGGCACTTTTTTCACTGGCATTTTGTGATACATGGACTGGCACTTTATCACACCTGGCAGATGCTAAACAGACACTGGCATAAACGGGGAAACCAGTAATTACAAAAATGCCACCGTTTATTTTGAACATGGTTGCCAGTATTTACAAAATTGCCACCGCTTAATTTGAAAACACGTTTTTTCATATCTTAAGAAAAAACTAGTTTTTCATAAGACCAACTCAGTAAAAATAACCTACTTTAATTCTTTGTTAGGTTTGTGGTCCTTTTAATGCTTTATTTGTGTTAATTTCCTTTTTATGCTTGTTCCATCTATGGCACTATGATAACCCCTGAATTTAAGGATAGTATTTGAATTTTCCTTTTGTTTGTACTCTTATCTTACACCCAACTTTTGATCAATGGGAAGTTTGTTGATTCCGCAATTGGTAATCAAACACGATCCATAAACTTAAATAAAATGATCTATTTGATTAGTATCTTTTACCAATCATAGGCATTGGGTTTGAAGTCTTGAATTAACTTTATGTTGGTTTTAGGAAAGACGTTTCCAACGTTATATCCACGCACGGGGGATGTGATTGCTCAGGTAGCTGAAGGTGATGCAGAAGATATTAATCGTGCAGTTTCTGCTGCACGCAATGCGTTCGATGAAGGACCATGGCCTAAACTGTCTGCTTATGTACGAACTTTCTGCTTTTTATGTTTTTTCCTTAGATTCCGTGTCTCAAATCTTTTTATGTTTCCATTTTATACTTCTATTCCCAAAGCCCATTTACTGCTTTATTGGTGGTTGTTTCATTTTTGTAGATTATTGTTGGAAAAAATTTCCAGAAAATAAACAAAAAAACCCTATAATCTTTTACTGCAGAAAATGTGATAAAAATGCAAAACAGTCCAATCAGTTTGTTATTGACTTCTGCATCTAAGACTGCTCACAATAAATCTCTGCCCTTCTAATTTCTTTTATTTCAATTACAGGAAAGGTCAAAAGTTCTGTTACGGTTTGCTAATTTGGTTGAGAAACACAACGATGAGCTTGCTGCTCTAGAGACGTGGAATAATGGAAAGCCTTATACACAGGCTGCCAAAACTGAAGTACCCATGTTTGCACGACTATTTCGCTACTATGCTGGTACGGCTAAGAGCTCTGTGATTTGATTATTCATGCAATATCCTCTTTCTTTATAAAAAATGCGCTAAATTGTAATACAATTATATCCCCAAATTGCAGGCTGGGCCGATAAAATCCATGGGCTCACAGTTCCCGCTAATGGGCCTTACCATGTCCAGACTTTGCATGAACCAATTGGTGTTGCTGGGCAGATTATTCCCTGGAACATTCCACTTCTTATGTTTGCCTGGAAAGTTGGGCCAGCACTTGCATGTGTAATACTGTTGTTCTAAAGACAGCTGAACAAACTCCATTGACAGCTCTATATGCTGCAAAGCTACTACATGAGGTAGTTTTATACTCCGTATCATAGAAACATATTGTAGGTCTCTGAGCAGAAGATTCACCATTTAATCTTTGATCAAAATTTGCAGTTGGTTTTATAGTTTATATTAATGCCTTAGTGATACGTCGGCATTTACACATATAGCTCACAAACACATATCCATGGTTATAATTTGACTTATAATTGATTATGTGGCCAGTGAGATGATGAGCATTGACAAGTCCTCCGAAGCTAATGCAAAGGTAGCCCTCCTTAAATTAAAGCAGAAAGATCAGGTAAGATTGGAATGCAAACTAAAACTCCTTCCGCTTCAATTTCTATATTGACCTCTGACTCTGACCATCTTCTCCATGACAAGCAGGAAGTGAATAAGAAGGGCACTGAAGCAATTCAAAGGCTTATTTGACAAGAAGCCTGGAGAAATCTCAGAGGTCGGATTAGACAACAAAGGAGATCATATTGAAACTGAGAATCATGAGAACGATGAACGGGAAGCTTTATTAGATTATACAGGTAAAGAGGACGAAGAAGAGATAGGGCAACCTGCAGCTCCACCTCAAAGAGGGTATTTGTCAAAATTGTGGTCAAGTAGTAGGAATGCAAACTAAAACTCCTTCCGCTCCAATTTCTATATTGTCCGACTTATATATAAGTAACACCTGTGACAATGCTTGTCTTTGATCTTCAGGTTTTTCATAATTTAGAAGTGACTTGCATTCTTTCCTTGTGAACGCGCCATCAATTATTAAGTCAATAAACAAGAGATGGTTAAATTGTATCTTTTTATTGTGCAGATGTTGAACTTCACCCCGACATCAAAACACATTTTTGGGATGCATAATTATTATTTTTATCTTCATTTATAATTTTATGGATAGAAAATTTCTTTAAATCACTAATTTCTTTAAAATAGTTTTTTGCTCGTGCGTTAAAGCACTAGTTATATATTCAAAGCTAATACTTCACGGAATGCCAGTCAAGGTAGCTGGAACAAAATTATATCTGGTTTTGTCCAACACGGTTGTTCAAACAGTGCCCATCATCTCTTTGATTGTGATAGCTATTGGCAGTTGAAAATCAGGAAAATCGGTTGATGTAAAACGTTTGGTTCTCTTCTATGCATACTGCGGAATCCGGTTTTAGGATGGAATATTTCTTGAAAGTATATCCTTCTTCATGCAAATAAAGTGTTTTTCTAACCCTTTTATATGTGCTTCATTACCGTAAAGTTTTAACACAAAAAAGTTGTATATGAATTGATTGGCCATTGTTTGAAATTGATCTATTTTCAGTCAACATAATCACACATACATAAATTCAAGCACGTCGAGGGTCATACATGTTTGTCATCCTTAAATTTAATTTACACCACCTACCTTGGATACTGTAAGTTCACTATAAATCCTATTTTGCCAGTTATTTACAGTAAGCTTTCATATTTACAAAGTCCAAATGATCCTCAACAACTAATGTCACTATTACCCTGAGGGGGATCGGGATCGGGAGCAGGAGTAAGAGCAGGATCAAGAGGATCAGTAGGAGCGGTGGCGGTGGCGGTGGCGGTGGCGGTGGCGGTGGCGGTGGCGGTGGCGGTGGCGGTGGCGGTGGCGGTGGCGGTGACGGTGGCGGTGGCAGGGGCAGGAGCCAGAGCAGGTGCAGGAGTAAGAGCAGGATCAAGAGGATCAGTAGGAGCGGGGGCGGTGGCGGTGGCAGGGGCAGGAGCAGGTGCAGGAATAAGAGCAGGATCAAGAGGATCAGTAGGAGCGGGGGCGGTGGCGGTGGCAGGGGCAGCAGCCAGAGCAGGTGCAGGAGTAAGAGCAGGATCAGTAGGAGCGGGGGCGGTGGCGGTGGCGGTGGCGGTGGCAGGGGCAGGAGCCAGAGCAGGTGCAGGAGCAGAATGAGAAGAAGCAGGGGCGGGAGCGGGGGCAAGAGCAGGAGGAGGTGCATAAGAAGGAGAAGGAACAGAAGCAGGAGGAGTAGAACCGATGTCAACAACAACACTATCAGCAGGAGTAGCAGGTAACAAGGGAGGAGTATGAGGCTCTATGGTATCAATAAAGTCCCTGGCAATCCCCGCACAAGTTTGAATATGAACCCTGAAATTACGCAAACAAATAAGGTTTAGTATTCTACATATATTCGAGAGAGTAGGATAAAAATTATATATTACTTGGAATACTCACCTCATCGTCTCTAAGACATGTCGCTCGGGATCCATATGTCGGTGCGCCGCTCTTAACTGTATCTGAGTCTCTAGGAAATCTGACTGTTTCACCAATAGATCAACAATCTTGATAAGAGATGTCGTCCCCGGATCACAATTGCCGAAAAGGCATCGAGTTAAAAGACAAGGAGGTTGATGAGCCCGGATCTACTGGACCGGGCCCGCGCTCGGTCTAGTCCAAGGAACCAGTGACGTGGCAGTTCCTAGACCGCTGGAGGGGAGACCGCGGACAAATAGGCCCTTGTGGTCAAGATCGTGTCCCTCCTCGCATCATCCTCTTCGAGGACCATTGGGACCCTGCTCGCTGGATCCGTGCCCGCATGAGTCATGCCCGCATTCACCGTGCTCGCGTCATATATCTTTGACTGCGGGCACAACGTTGACCGCGGGCACATGCTGCTTCCCGGTTAATGTCAAGCCTTACTGAGCAAGTTAGCTTGCGCTCCGACAGGCCACTTGCCGGCTCCCCATCACGCATTCAATGCGGCTCAGTCCGCGCCTACTATTCCATTTAATGCAATAAGCCGGCTACACGGCTCATGTCCCTTTCAGCCATGTCCCCTGGACGGTCAATGTTCCCTCCACGACGGGACCAATTAGGCTGCGGACACGTGTAGCCGGTCAAATACCAAAGTGCCCCCTAGGGTGATCTCATTGCTTACCTCAACAAGCACCATGGCATTGCCTATAAATAGAAGGCCTTTACCCCCTTGGGCAAGGTAAGTTCCATATACAATAGAGTAAGCTCTTTTATTCTCTAAACCTAAACACACACACTCCAGAGGTATTCAAAGCCTTATTACTCGGTATTCTTACTCTCACACTTCGAGGGCTGAGTTGGAGTAACATCCAACTTTGACCTTAACGGTGCTTGTTTGTGTTGTGATCTAGGTACACAAATCCACCAAATATATCCTAGCCGGATATCCTTGAACCGCTTCGACCCCAGAAAAGGCTGTGGCGTCATCGGTGGTTCCATTGCCTGAAAGCGACTTTCTTTCGTTTCTCGTTAAAAATCTTTTGTTTTCAAGGCACCTCACGTGTCCTAAACAAATTCGGTGCTTAGAAAGGCTCTTCTATTTTACGTCACTAAGTTTTTCCCATTTAAAACTTTTGTTTTCGGACACACCTTGTAGTCTAAACAAGCGGCGTCAAAAGACACTTCTTTTCGGTTATTTTCACCTTTACGTGACATGTCTCAAATTCTAAAAATGCTTGGTCATTTAACCATAGAGGAGGAAAACCAAGCCGAACCCTCCAATAACAATAGGGAAAGGCAAACCAACTCTGTCTTCAACGGAATGGGGGCCCATTCTCGGCCTCAAAAATCCCGGCTCAACGAGTTCTCCACGGTTAGCAGGAAGCCCGTCTTTGAGAAAGCTCGAAGCCCTACTAAACACTAGCCCAAAAACTCCCCAAGCTCGCATAAAAAACACCAATCGACCACCCCACTTTCCCAGAACAAATCCTGAGAAGGAAGGAAATCCTAGCCTCAAAATCAACCGGTCGCGGAGGCCATGGCCATCAACGACGCGGAGATGGAAATATTTGAAATAGAGGCTAATGGCGGGCTACAGAGTTCCCTCAAGGGTCACAAAGGTTCTCCCAGCGAGCTCCCGCACACTCGCTTGCTAGTCAAGGCTGTAGGGGGCAAACCGGGTAGACCCGGCCCTTGAGCGCGGACGGCCGGCCGAGACGGAGCGTGGTGCATGTAGATGATAGCGAGGAAAGGGGAAGAGGCACGGTCAAATCGCCGTGCGAAGTCCAAAGCTAGACCCTTGGCTCCGGCCAAGGAGAAGGCCGTGGCTCCACGAGCTAAAAAGCGAAGGTTGATGATCGAGAACCCGAGTTTGTGGAATTCATGCGGAAGATGTGGGAAACCCATCGAAGGCGCCCCGAAGTGTGGCCGCACTATGGACGCCTTCGGCTGATAAAATTGCGCGGGCACCGATCCGAAGAAGGGCAAACCCCCGAGATGGACACCTATGACGGATCCAAAAATGCCAAGAGTCATATGGGAAGATTTGAGGGCCGAGATGGCTTTATTCTCCGCGGATGAGTCGGTGATGTGCAAAGCTTTGTTGCGACCTTCACCGGCAAGGCCCTATCTTGGATGCTAGCCCTCAAGCCCCGGTGTATCCGAGTCATTCGATCGATTCGAGTCCTCTTCCTCAATGCCTTTCTGGAGCGAGTGTGCCGCTAGACCAAACGAATCTTGTCAGGTGTCAAGCAGGCACCAAATGAGCCTACAAAAGATTATATATCCCGGTTCGGGAAGGTGAGCGAGGAGATTGTGGACCTGGACGAGGGGACATCGAGACTATGTTTTGAAGGCGGCCTCGGTAACTCCTTCCTCAAAATGAATTTTGCCTCCAGCAAACCTAAATCGGTGGAGGAAATGTATGAAAGGGCATCGGCCATTGCCTCCGCCGAAGAGCCTAGTGTGCCCGCTCCACGAGCTTCTGCGAAAGAAAGGATAAGCCAAGTCCAGGAGACCACCCCGGAGCCCGCTCATGCCAATAATCAGGGCAAAAACGAGGCGGGGATCGGAAAGGCTCAAAAAGGCCGTGGCGAAACGGTTTATACGAGCTCACCGACCCGAGGGTGGTGATCATGAAAGCTTCGAGACTTTCCTCCTCCTCCCCCATGCTTCGAAAGCCAAATGAGAGGAGTAGACTTAAATTACGTGAGTTTCACAACGACCACGGGCACGGGCGAGGATTGTTTCCGGTGGGCGAGTAATCCGGCGGAAAATTAATAACGGGAGCTAACCAAGTGGGTTAAGGGAAACAATCGCCCCCAATAACAATGATCGGCGGCGGGCACGACACACCGGGGACCAGACGGGGAATGAAAGAGATAATAATGATGACGATTTTGGGGACTATGACATTAACTTCATTGGGGAGGAACCTCCCACTAGTAGGCGATTGTCTCTCCAAATTCGGACATTAGAGAAGGTTTTTCCATCCCCGCCCGGCCGGAGGAAGAGCTGGAAATTGGGTTCAAAAGGAGTGAACTTGCCTCCACCCTTTTTCATTCCACACGACCACTCACCCTCGAATGAGAATCAACCGGGCGAACATAGGCCGTGTGTTGGTAGATACTTTTGGAGTGCCGCGACATACTTTACTACCATACTTTGATTGGAATGAGAATGACGGAAGCACATCTCACTCCATATGCGGGCATGCTCGAAGGCTTCACAAACCACGGTAAGGGTAAAGGGGACGATTGTGTTTGACGTAGCTATTGGAGAAAAACCCATGCAAAAGACGGCCAAGATAACTTTCATGGTGGTCGATCTTCCTTCCCAATACAATGCCATTCTCGGCGTAGCTGCTCGAGCCGAATTGGGAATAGTTGCGTCCGTCCCCCACCAAAGGGTGAAATTTAACACCCGGGCGGGGTTGCTACCATCAAGAACCGGCCGGGAGATTCCTCCGAGCCTTTGGAGGAAAAAAGGAAAGAACAGAAAGGCCGGACATCACGCATGAGATAGAGGGCGAGACAAAATAATAGAGGAAAAGGCGAGGACAAGTCAACAAAGGGAAAGCCCTTGCACTCCCGCCGCCACCCGTACCAATTGGCATGCTTTCTTTCCATTCCACAAAGGTGGAGCTCAAGATGAGCGAGAAAATCAAAGCGATTGGCTGCCCTTGTTGAGGAGGTTATATTGATCGAGGAATAGAGGGGAAATTGACCGTGATATCATATATTCAATGGCAACAACGGCGAAGCTCGAATCAACCCCAACTATTATCATTGACTCCTGCACAATCGTGAAATCGGCGACCTTCAACCTAACGACGAGCTCGAGGAGGTGGTAATCAATCCCCACTTCCCCGAGCAAACGAGTTAAGGTGGGGCCGAAATTCACGGCGAGGAAAGAAGGATACTTATTGAGTTCCTTAGAGCAAATTGCGATGTGTTCGCTTGGAGGGTGGAAGATATGCAAGGCATCAGCGAGGACGTCATCCTCCATAAAATCAACGATGACCCCTCCTTCAAAAACATTCACCAGAAATCCAGATATTTCTCCCCGGAGAAAGAGATTGCCATCAAGGAAGAGGTGGAAAAGTTGCTAAAAGCGGGGATAATAAAGGAGATCTCCTACCCCAAATGGCTGGCCAATGTGGTCATGGTTAAGAAATCCAATGGCAAATGGAGGATGTGCGTTGATTTCACCGATCTCAACAAGGCATGCCCCAAAGATTGCTTCCCTCTTCCTCGCATAGACAGATTGGTGGATTCTATAGCCGGACACAGAGTTCTAAGCTTCATTGATGCCTACTCCGGCTACCACCGGATCAGATGGCTCCGAAGATGTCCGCTCTGTAGCCTTCATTCTTTGCGGGCAAGACATGCTTTGCTACACTATGATGCCACTTCGGGCTAAAAAATGCGGGGAGCCACGCATATCAACGCATGGTCAATCTGGTCTTTAAAAACCAACTAGGCAGAAATCTAGAGGCCTACATTGACGACATGGTCATAAAAACTAAGGAAAACTCCCACGAGCTCGATGTGGAGGAAACCTTCAAAAACTTGCGCCATAACAGCATGAAGCTAAACCCCCTTAAGTGCGCTTTCGGGGTCAAGGCGGGCAAGTTCCTCGGATTTATGGTCAACCAAAGAGGGATAGAGGCTAATCCAGAGAAAATCCAGGCCCTATTAGACATGAAACCTCACACTGCGTGAAGGATGTACAAAAACTCAATGGTCGCATCACCGCACTTGGCCGCTTCATCTCGCGGTCGGCGAGAGAGATGCCTCCCTTCTTCAAAACTCTCAAAGGGAAGAGAGGCGATGAATTTACATGGAGCACCGAGTGCCATCGGGCTTTTGAAGAAGTCAAGACATACCTCGGGCGGCCACCTCTACTCGGCGGCCGGTGCCGGAGAAGAGCTTTTACGTATTTAGCAGATGCTTGATCGCGTGCTTGTTGTTCTTGTAAGGGAGGAGAATAACTCCCAAAACCAGTCTATTATGTAAGTAAGGCCTTTGTCCGCCGTAGAAGGGCGTTATCTTAATATAGAAAAGTTAGCTTACGCCTTGCTTGTATACGCTCGAAAATTAAGAGCCTACTTTTGCACATCCTATAAGCTGTACTAAGCGAGGCCCCGCTTAGAAAGGTTTTACATAAACCGAGTCCTCGGGGAGAATGCTAGCTTGGTCTATAGAGCTCACCGAGTTCCGGATCACCTACTCCCGAGAAAGACAATCAAAGCGCGAGGCCTTAGTTGATTTTGTAGTAGAATCATCATTCAAATTAGCGGAGGCAGAAGGGGCCTCGGAAAAAAGAAAGCGAGCGGGAATCGAGAAGATGACCCAAAAGCCCGAGCACGAAATTGTTCAACCAAGGGAGCGTCCGGAAGAGGTGTGGACTTTATATGTGGACGGCTCACGCGAGCAAGTTAATCAGTGGAGCGGGCATACTTCGGATTGCACCTGCGGAGAAATTTATGAGGGCCTTAAGATTCAAGTTCGAGGCATCAAACAATCGCTGAATATGAAGCGATTATAGCGGGCATGGAATTGGCAAGAGACTTGGGAGTTCGAGAATATTGAGATCAATAGTGACTCTCGGCTCATAGTTAATCAAATTAGGGGGAGTATGATACTATCAACCCAGTACTAACTCGATGCGTGACCTTGCAAAAACCCTCATCAAAAATTTCACTTACTATGAAATTTGAACCAAGTCATGAGAGAGGACAATGTGGAAGGCGGACCTCCTCTCAAGAATAACCGAGCAAGAAATTGGTGAATTGGAGACAAATTGCCGGATTGAATTCACGGAGAGACTGCTTATAGACCGAATACGGATAAACAATATTGAGGATCAAGTAAGGGACTGGTGGATGAAATAAAGGATTACATCGAGAAGCAAACCCTCCCCGAGGATCCGATAAAGGCTAGAGCCATCGAACGGTGTCCGCGAAATACCTCGTCCTCGATGGGGTGCTTTTCGGCGATCATTCACCAAGCCTTTACTAAGATGTGTTAAGACTCACATGGTCACCAACTTGCTCTATGAGGTTCATGAAGGAGTTTGTGGCGGACATCCAGTGCTCGCACCCTCTCGAGACAAGATCAAATTCCAAGGATTCTTTTGGCCCACAAATGAGAAGGGATGCGCAGGAGTATGTTAGAAAATGTGATAAGTGCCGAGAGATTTGCGGACATCCCTAGACTACCATCAACAGGAAGCGAGACTTTGGTAGTACATGCCATCGTGGCCGTTTGATACGTGGGGGATAGATCTTATTGGACCATTTCCAAGCGCTAGAGGAAGCATCAAGTATCTTTGTGGTGGCCGTGGATTATTTTACCAAGTGGACGGAAGCAAAGGGCTTGGCCACTATTTCCGAGGATAACACTATCAGTTTGTCCACGACCACATCTATTGTCGATTTGGGGTTCCCCGAGCAATAATTTCGGATAATGGCACCCAATTCTCCGCAAAGTTCAACTGCTTGAATGTGTGAGAATGAAGGTGCGGCACCGTAAGTCCTTGATTGCCTATCCTCGGGAAATGGTCAAGGCGAGGCTGCGAACAAGCTAGTCCTAACTGCCTTAAAGAAAAATTTGGAAGGACGAGGAGGACGTTGGTTGGACGAGCTCCAGATCGCATTGTGGGTTGTCCGCACCACGATAAGAAATTCACCGGGAGCAACTCCCTTCTCGCTCACGTATGGGTCAGAGGCAATGGCTCCGGTTGAGGTAGCCACTACCCTCGTCGAGTCACATACTTCGACGAGTCTCAAAACGAGGCAAACGAAGGTGTGACTGGACGATCTCGAAGAAAGAGAATGCGGGCACACGAAAAATGGTGAACTACAAACAAAAAGCGAAGAAGCATCATGATAAAAGAGTAAATAGGAGGAGTTTTCGGTTGGAGGCAGGTACTCGAAGCGTAGAAGTCCGAGGACCCAACCTGGTTTCAACAAGCTGTCCCCGAAATGGGAAGGTCCATATGAGGTCACAAAGATAGTCAAAGAGGGCACCTATATGTTGCGACCAAAAGAGGGAGAGGAGCTTAAGCACTCCTGGAATAGCGACCACCTTAAGAGATACTTCTTTTGAAGTCTTTGTAATTTTGGAAGGAGTACAGACTATATATATATAAGGGAGAAGTTATCATCATATTTTGATGCAAAAATCAATTCCTACCGGCCTCGAAAGCTAAGGTGGATGCCCGCGTTCGGATGCCGGTAAGTTCAGAGCCAACATATGAGCTCCTGCTAACGATGCGCAAAGATCTAAGGATCCGCATGCCTATATATGTACAAAGATCCATTACGATCCGTACTGTGATCGCGGGGAGGACTCTCCTGCTCGCGTGACACCACCAAAAATAAGTGGATATAGATGAACGTAGGTACAAAGGCCATGATGCCCGTGCCTACGGACTCTAGTGGGGACAATGACACGAGTCCGGACCCACTAATTGCGCGAAAGGACCTCGTTAGGGCCGTTACTCGCATGCACGTATGTGACAAAGGCCTACATATAAGCCCGTTCACCGAGATCGCCACGAGACCCTCACGAAAAACCTTAGGGAGTTTTGAATAAAGGGTCAAATAAGTGAGAACCTCCAATAAGGGATACAGATGCCAGGGGTTAAAGGGCCTCTATGCTAAAATATGCTCCTACCTTTCATTGCGCGGACAATAGCCTCACGGCCACCTTCTGCATGCCCTATGAAAGTATGCTTGCCTTGCTACTTTTGACTTACACCACACCGCAAGGCCGGGAATAAGTGTAAATGGATGAGAGTGATCAAACTAGTTTAACAAAGCCAAATAGACAACCGGGGTCAAGACCCCCTAACTTTGCCACAAGGCTAAACAAACGCGATCATAGAAGAATAAGGCCGACTCTCACGAAAAGCCTAAGGGTTTTGAATAAAGAGTTAGGAAAACTCAAAAATGCGGGCAGAGGGCCTACTAAGGCTGCCTTGAAGGGAGTATAAAGTTAATTGCAAGTCAAAACGCTGGAAAAGTAATAGGCAAGAATGCAAGTACGAGGTGCTCGAAAATTGCCAAACTACTCAAAATAGCCTACGAGACAAGCAATTAAGATAAATAATAAAGGAGCCAAGTGAAAAAATTCTTCTATTCATGTTGAGGAAATATTTACAAGGTTCCTACACTATTACAAAAAGGTCCTAATCTATTACAACAAGAAAAACAAAAATCCTATACCGAGGGAGCTTTCTCACAGGGCTCCTCGAGCCAGCCGCTCCATCAGTGCCCACTCCCGGCTCCTCGGTGGCCGCACCCCACTGTGCCGCCGGAGTCCGGAGTTGGGGAAGGCAGTGGTCTCCCGGGGTCACCTCGTAGTGGTAGGAGCACTTTGTTGCTCGCGGAGGTCGGTGCGGGAGCTGCCCGCCTGGGAATAGATCTCCAAGGGTTGGCACCCCTGAAGAACTCCGAGCCAGGGGCATCCCCATGGATAAAGGGTTGTCCCAGGCTGCCAGAGCATCCAGTTCGGAGATCGATCCGAGGGCGGCCACTTCGGCCACCGGGGCGAGAGGGCGGCTAACGGAGATCCAAACCCTTGACCTCTTCCTCGGAAAAGGAACTAGCGCATGCCCGGCACACACTCCGCATCGCAGCAACCGGTGAGCCAATTACGGCCAATCAGCGCGGAGAACATGCCGTGGCCGCGAAGGTTCCGGATACGTGTCCGGACACCCGCCTCGCATCTTGGGCAAGCACTCCGCGGTGAACCTCGTAGTTCTTATACTCCTCTACAGCTTCTTCGCGAGCCTCGGCCGCACATCCTCTCCCTCTCCACTCAAGCTGCGTAAGAGGTAGCAGCTTCTCGGAGAGCTCGTCGGCCTTAGCCTCCAGGAGTTTGACCGAGCTCCTCCGCAGCCTCCCGTTTGGTTGCGAGCTCTTCATTCCTTTGCTCCAGCTTTGGTCTTGTGCCCGCGGAGCTCATTCCGCCGACCCTTTGCCTTTTCTAGGCTCTCGCTCCCGGCTCGCCACCCTCTCACGGAAGCCGCTTCGGATCGGGACTCCTTGGTGGTGAGCTCCTTTCCTTGGCATCCAGGAGGGAGCTCGAGTACCCACCTTCTCCTGGGCTGCTCCGGTTCGCGGAGTTTGCCCGCCGGGTCCTTGGTATTATTGGCGATCTCGGCGGACAGTCGTCATGAGTCTCCTGAGCCTCGTGGCCTTGTTGCCCCTGCGAGGAAGAAAGTCAGGATAAGATAGAAAATCAAAGGCTAAGTGAGGAAGCCGGAAGAAAGGTCCCTACCTCAGTAAGGGCAACCCCAATATCCCCCATCAAGGCTGACGCGTTCTCCTTCTCAGCCACCTGGTGGTAGAAGTCGGCGAAGAGGTTGATAAGCCAATGCCCACAATTTTGGGCACCGGGCATATAGGTCTACCCCGAATGGCGGGTACATCCCCCACTGCTTCCTTTTCTCCCATGCCTCCTCGCGGGTGGCCAGGAGGAGATAGGATAGAGCGGTGAGCGGTGTCCCCGCGATTGGGGGAGGCTTGATGGTAGAAGCGGTGTCGGCAGGGGTCATGCGGCGAGTATCCACCACTTTCGGGTCTTGAAGACCTCTCCCCGTGCGCCGAGATCCGCATCTCTCTCGGGTCTCTTCTTGGATTGCTCCCGATTATGCCCGGAGGCAATAGTGCGGCCGGGAGATGACGCCCTGACGGCCGGGGTGGTGGAGGACCCCGGGAGGTGGAGGCAGTTCCCGCTTTAATGATTCGGGAGCGTGCAGAGTATCCCCGCTTTCCCGTCACAACAGGCACGGTCTTGTCTTTCGAGGGAACCCCTCCCATCTCATTCTGCCTCTTCAGGGCAGCTTCTTTGTTGGCCTTCATGTTCTTGGCCTTCAGTTGAGCAGCGCTTAGTGGAGGAGCCATCAGAAATTGTACAGGTCCGGATCTACTCTGGAGGGAAAGAAAAATGGTTAGCAAAACAGTTCAAAAAATCAAAAGCAAAGTAAATTGGCAAAACAGTTTCATAGTGGAATCAGAGACCAATTATTTCGGGGGGATCGCACTCAGCGCCCAGCATACAGGTCTTACAGTCTGCCTCGAACTGGTAATGTTCGTGCACCCGCCAATCAGGGTCGCGGGGCAGAGGCTCTATTACTACTCTGGGGGCATGAGGGGCGCCCTCCAGGAGCCACCCCGAGTAGATCAGTAGAGGCTCATCCTCCACTATGGCGCCCACGTCATATACGGGCTCATCCCCGCTCTCCAAATACTGGGCCAGATATTTCTCTAGGGCACAGCGCAGGGCATCGGCGGAGGAAGGGTCTGGATAGCTACTCGCGGCCACCTTCATCGGGACTGGATTTGAGGGTTTTGAGAAGGGCCATCCAAACCTAGACTCAATGACCAAGATGTCCCTTTGGTTCCATTGGTCAAATTTATTTGAGGGAGGAGAGAAGGTTCGGGTAGAATAATTCCTAGCCTTCAAACTCAAAATATTGCGGCTGATCAGTTACGGTAGTAAGCATAAAGCCCGCCGGGGTAGGTTCATAGCCTTGGAATCTGCAGACCGCGATAAAAGAGACAATGGCCCGGATGGCATTGGGAGTCAGGTGCATGGGCAGGCAGGAATTAAACTCCAGAAAAAAATAGAAGAAGGGGTCCAGGGGCAGCCTCAATCCGTTCTCAAACTGGGCTCCATAAAAAATGCAGGCCTTATTGTCCTCGCGGACATCAGCTACAGTCTCTGGCCGCAGTTTGTCCTTGTCCTTCAGATGAACATGTCCTAAGGTGCGGACACGATAGGCGTTGCGGTCCACATTATACACTTCGTATATGTCCTCCTCCCAATCAATGGTGGCCACCTCCTTGGCCTTCTTACGGCCACGGCCAGGATTCACCTCCCTAGCTGGCCTCTTGCCTTTGTTTCGGGCAGGGGCCACAACCTCCTCCTCCTCCTCGGAGTCAGAGCTCTCGAAGGCATCCACTATATTGGTGATCTCAGCGGCCTTCTTGGAGGTCCCCGCTACCCTCCTATCCCGCTCCTCTTGGTCATCTTCTTAGGTCTCCGAGCTCGAGCCAAAGAGACCGGTGGGGTCACCACGGGCGGGGGCCATCTCCGATTCAACCTCGCAGGATCCAGTAGTCTCAAAGTTCAGAGGCTCCAGCTCCTCGCTACTGCTCAGATCAATTGGGTTAACATCCCCAGGGGCCGCGGGCACCACGTTGGGAAATACAGTCCTCAGGGGCAGGACATCCAAGGGGTCATTCAGGTCTGTGCCCGGTGCCCGCGCAGCATTGGTTTGTTCAGGGTCCATTAGCTCACACTTCTCCCAATCAGTTATCTGTTCGGGGACACGGATCGCTCTCCTCACAAGTTCAACGGCGTTCAGAGCCTGATCTCTCTCGCGGGGAAACCTGCACAAAACCCCCATTACAAAATTTCTTAGCCTTCGGTGATCCCCCAGCACCAGTACATTACGATTGTAGATGTACTTTTTCTTGGCCTCCCACAACCGGGGTGGGACAAAAGGCCCCCAATCATCTCTCTCACAGAAAAACAGGAAACACCTAAGGGATAGCCTTATCCACCCCAATCCTACCTTCCTAAAGATACCACCAGTCTCGTTTACGGCAGCAAAGATATCGTGGTGGATCCATCTCCTAGTTCTATGGGACGGCGGGGTCCAAATTCACGAGTGGTCATCTCGTTCAAAACTCAGAAAAGAAAAAGTAGAAGGAGATGAAGAAGAAAAGCACCCAATACTTACGAGAGAAGGATTGAGAAAGGGATTCGGAAAGCACTAGCTTGGATTTCGCAGCAAGATTTCTCTCTCAAAAGCTCTCTGAAGGTTTGGAAACGGTAAAAAGGGTTTGAGGTTTAAGGGTTTGGTATTTATAAGGCCTACCTATGCGGGTTAACCCGTTAACCCGTATTAATTAGCCCACAAATCCTACCTCGGACCCTGAACCGTTTCCAAACGTTTGAAAATTCAAAAATTAAATGCCTTTTGCATTTATTACCCCCCTTGGATGAGCGACACGTACCCCTGATGTACCACTAACCCGTCTTTCATCTCGCCAGGGCCCACGCAACCTGGGAGGCACGCCATGCAAGGGACCACGTGTCACTCATTGGTGCCTCCCGAACGTTCCCCTAAGCCCATGGGGCCAGGCAACAGCAACAAAAGCGCTAACACTGGTGCTCGCGCGAGGAGCAATTGAGGCAGACCGAGCTTCTAGTAGCTCCTCACTCAGACCATAAATAATCACACTTGGAGCTAGGGGCCATTGATGAGCCCGGATCTAATGGACCAGGGCCCGCGCTCGGTCTAGTCCAAGGAACCGGTGGCGTGGCGGTTCCTAGACCGCTGGAGGAGACCGCGGACAAATAGGCCCTCGTGGTCAAGATCGTGTCCCTCCTCGCATCATCCTCTTCGAGGACCATTGGGACCACTGCGGATCCGTGCCCGCATGAGTCATGCCCGCATTCACCGTGCTCGCGTCATATATCTTTGACCGCGGGCACAACGCTGACCGCGGGCACATACTTGCTTCCCGGTTAATGTCAAGCCTTCTTGAGCAAGTTAGCTTGCCTCACGACGAGCCACTTGCGGCTCCCCATCACGCATTCAATGCGGCTGGTCAGCGCCTACTATTCCATTTAATGCGATAAGCCGGCTACACGGCTCATGTCCCTTTCGGCCATGTCCCCCTGACTGATCAATGTTCCCTCCCTGACAGGACCAATTAGCTGCGGACACGTGTAGCTGGTCAAATACCAAAGTGCCCCCTAGGGCTGATCTCATTGCTTACCTCAACAAGCACCATGGCATTGCCTATAAATAGAAGGCCTTTACCCCCTTGGGCAAGGTAAGTTCCATATACAATAGAGTAAGCTCTTTTATTCTCTAAACCTAAACACACACACTCCAGAGGTATTCAAAGCCTTATTACTCAGTATTCTTACTCTCACACCCGAGGGCCTGAGTTGGAGTAACATCCAACTTTGACCTTAACGGTGCTTGTTTGTGTTGTGATCTAGGTACACAAATCCACCAAATATATCCTAGCCAGATATCCTTGAACCGCTTCTGACCCCGAAAAGCTGTGGCGTCATCAGAGGTAAAGTTAAACTCTTCAAGACAAGATACGCTGTCGTCCAGACTAACACAACTCCAGAGATGGTCTTACTCAAAATGCCGGACATGGAATCCAACTTACGTATATCAATTAAGATTGTAGAAGTGATCAAGAACACACCAATGATAAGATTCATCAACTGACATATTCCTAATCCTCTAGCGACTAACTCTCGAATAGCAGAGACGCATTGTTCAACGGCAAAAGCTAAGACCACTACAATAAGTGATATCTTAAACGCAGGGGACATGCAATCAGAAAAAAAATCTGCCGCGAACATGAGTAGCTCCGCGGCCCACATGATTGATGAACTTGCAGGAAACCTCAGGTTCATCCACCTAAGGTGGATACCCGCTAAAATCTGAAGAGGCATCCTAAAATTTAAAATAAAAATATAAGTAAATAGTTTATTCCCAGCATGCATTATACACTAGATGAATGAGAACCAGCATGCATTATACACTAGATGAATGAGAACAACATAAGTGATTTAATTTTTATTTAAAAATGTAGTGGATAAACAAAACTTGTAGTGAATATAATTAAACTCTAAGAATGGTCAAGTTTGGAACGTTCACCATCACTGAGAAGAAAGTTTAGAACTTGAAAGACATATTCAATTTTCAAACAGTTGATATCATAAACAAGATGAAGAAATGATTAATATACCAAGTAGAAATACAAAACACCAAATATGTTGTAGTAATTTGTACCGTTTTAAACAAGTTTGGAGTTAATATTACATACCTGAATACGAATAATGTCAGTAAAGTAGAGGTCCTGCAATACAAAAAAGAATGAAGAAAAGTGATCAAAATTCAATTAATTTTATCAAAGGTCAAAGTGGGACCGAAATTGACCCTTTGCCATGATGTGAAGTGGCTCGGAATTATTGTCTAAATTGTCGTGCTTATTATATAAGGACACACAAGCAGATATAAAAGATCGAAAATGCAACTTAGACTCACATTAGTGTACCATTGCTAGGGTACATGAAAGTAGAATTAACATTGACAATTATTTAACTAGCAAGCATACATATGATGGATACTATAAAATCTGAGTAAAATCAGGACTAGTTTCTTATGACACACAGACACAGAAAGAGAGAGAAAAACCAGTGTGAGTTGCCTCCCGGCAATGAGCAGTTCGATCCCTCCACCAGGTTGCAAGTTGTCGAGCTAATAGTGGACTTGACGGAGGAAGGACAAGGAGAGAATGTATACTCCTTGGTCTTAATTAATAGAAAGAGAGGCCGAGGCTGCCAAAATCTAGAAATGGGCAATGCGGCCAAGAGAAGAGATGCGGCTGGTTCATCTGCCAGGTCGACTGGGACTGAGTCGAGCCCCCCCCCCCCAAAACAGTTGATGGTGGGATTCTCGATGTTGATGAGGTGCAATCCATGGTGGATGCATTGAGTTAAGGGGGGTGAATTCTCTTGCACGCCCGATCCGAAAATGGACTTGGGCCAAGTTGTGTACGTCAAGCCGCAGACCAGGATCTGCTTGCCTCCTTCCCCAGCTCCGGACTAACTCCAGAGGGGAGTTCAGCGATCGCCTTGGCCTGGTTTCCTCTGAGGTAACAATTGACTATTTTCCAAGCTCTTTTTCTTTTGTCCGAATCAAATTTAACCGTCTTTTGTTTGTTTGGCAGCCTTTGGTGTTGGTCGAGCAGGACAAGTGTAAATGGAGGGTGACCATTGAAAGGGAGAAGACGGCCCAAGCCAACCTGGCCAGAAAAGTGAGGGAAGCTGGGGAGCTAAAGAAGAAGCCCCACGACCAGGATGGCCAATGTGAGGCAGTGAAACGGCCTACTTTAACGTCGAGAAAGAGAGCACGGCCTACTTTAACGTCGAGAAAGAGAGAGATAATGTCCTTCACTCCCTAAAGACTGCCCAGGAGCAGCTGGCTCCCCTCCAAGAGCAGGTCGTCTATTGGAGACCAGTAAAGGCTAAACTAGAGGAGCGGGTCGCCCTGGCGAGTCAGGACAAGGTCAAGCTCGAGACACAAGTTGAGAGTGTCACTAACATGTTCCAGAACTGCAACAACTTGATGCTCTAAGTGAATAAGGAGCACAGAGCTGTCAGGATAAAATGGCAGGAGGAGGCTCAAGATAGGGAGAGAGCTGTTGTGGAGAACTATAAAAACAGTGATGAGTGCTACACCATCATTGTCGAGCGAGTAAATGACATCTTTGGCGTAGGCCGTAAGCATTTGGCTCGATGTGATTTAGTCGATCCGAACGTCGACGTAAGCTTGGAGAAGCTAGCCCAATTTGCTTGTGAGCCTCTATATGATGATGTTTCTCGTGCAGGACACTCCCTGGTTCCCTTAGAGGCCAATGACTTGGATGTTATAGCTCATAAATATATAGAAGATGGTTATGAGCCCTGATATGCGCCTGTTGTCCATGCTCGAAACTTTGACATGATCGTAAAAGAAACTATTGATGCCGAGGTTAAAGAGGATGATCAAGTCGAGGTGGAAGTGACACAAGACCAGGTCTTCCAAGATGCTAAGCAACAGAAACAGCAGCAACTTTGATTTTCTTTGTAATTGTAAGAAACAAGTCTGGAAACAATTTTTCCTTTTCTCTTTGGTCGGCATGCCTTGGCTCGGTTTGGTAAAATCTTCAATCACGTTGCTCACGACTAATAACTATAATTCGAATATGAGCCCTAAGCTTTAATACCAGTACTACTTGAGATAGCTTACATGTTGGCTTGTTTTTTGCTGGTAGCTTAATTCCTGGTTCAAGTAATTGAGTGACTAAAGCTCGCCTAGGTTAATTTGTAAAGCACCATGAGCCAACTTGCGGCCAAAGGTTCTTGTTTATGATATTTGAATTTTAAGTCTATCAATAAATAGTGCAGGGTAAGTCAATTTTGGCTCACCAAAGCTATTTCTTTTTTTATTAATAAATATTAAAAAAAAATTGTGAAAATTTATTTTTGTTGTTTTAAATGAACATTTACTTAGGGAAGGAAAGAGTAATTTATGACAATTTGTCCTTAGAAAATGGTTATGAGCAAAGATTTTGGCCGGGATGAAGCCTAATAATATATATTCATTCATCACTATCGTTGTGTGGTTGTCATGTTGGTTTGCTTGATGAAGCATATATACTTATTCTTTCTATGGATTTTGAGCATTTAATTTTGAATGAAGCAGCACAGGGGATTATGTTCTATTGTTAAATACAATATGTACGCAGGCAACTGGCCGGCCGGGAGAAAGTAATACAAGTGAGGAAATTGATGAGGGAAAAAGGAATCCAGACCTTCCCATGAGTCTGCTGTTGATGATATTTCTCAAAACCTAAGGGTTTTGCTTTGCATTACAATAAATAATTAATAATCAACTCTAAAAAAATTAAATGAAGGGAAATTTGATTATTTGGGTGCTCCAATTTGAGTACGTATTCATGAGTAGTTAAATATGGAGCAGGATGAAGATTGGAAACCAAAGAACCATTCAAGGATGAAGATTGGAAACCAAAGAACCATTCAAGCAGCACAAGAAAAGTAAAAAAACAAAAAAAAAAAGGAAACAAACCAAGAAAACAAGAGCCCAGCAATAATCATATGGAGTAAATAAAATTATACAAAATCATACAAGTCGATCATATGGAGTTGTGGGTGTAATGTGCATACCTTAGCTTGGGGCTGATGAAACAACTGATTGCCGGAGAAAGTTCAGGTGGGTGGTGGGAGATGGAAGAATATATATATTGAAAGTCAGTAACCTAGTTTCTTTTCAAAACTAATGACTACTTGCTGCAAATGAGTAGCTGTTTGTTGTTCTGGTGTTATTTTAATCATTCTTGCTCTTACATAGGAGATATGATACGATCACATGAAAATGATCAGTAGTTTCTTTTCAAAACTAACCTTTTGAAAATTTATTTGTTTTGTTTTCAAAAAAGGGATATTTTCAGAAAAAAAAAAAAAAAAACAGGTTATTGAGACAGTTTTGTACATTCTTTAGCTTCTAATTATGTTTCTGTTTGCTTAATTTACAAGTACCTACAAGGCTAGAAAGTGCATCTCCATAGGCAGATGTTATACATCACATTTTTTTTAGTGTTGAAAATAAAAGTTGAAGATTTTAATAAGTTTATTATATTTTTATTATGCTATATAATTAGAATTATGTAAATAAGTAAATTACATTTGTAAAAATTATTTAAGCAACATCAATGTTGAAACATAAAGAAAAATGGAGTATAACTGAACAGATTGTCAAGATGGAACCCAGTTAATTAGTTGATTAAGCCCAATAATGAATGATGTTCCATTTTGGGCTTAATGTTGAAAATAAAAGTTGAAGATTTTAATAAGTTCGGTAAATTTTTATTATGCTATATAATTAGCATTATATGTAAGTAAGTAAATTACATTTATAAAAATTATTAACGCAACATCAATGTTGAAACATAAAGAAAAATGGAGTATAACTGAACAGATTGTCAAGATGGAACCCAGTTAATTAGTTGATTAAGCCCAATAATAAATGATGTTCCATGAAATAAAAACTAGGAAAAAAGACTCCAACATTCAGTTTAACACACATAATATCAAATATCAAATCAGAATATCTCTACACACCTCTGTCATCAGAAAGCCTGAAAAAAAACAAAAAAATTGAAAATGGATCTGTTTGTTGTTTAGGTATTATATTAAAAAGTAGAAATATCATTTTCGAAGAAAAAAATATCATGCAACAAAGAACGTGTTTTTTTCCTTTCTAAATAGTAAATTCCATAAAAAGTGATTACATCTGCTTTGGCTTAAAAAAAAAAAAAAAAAAAAGAAAAAAGAAGCCATAGTATTATGGAAGTTGAGATTAACTCATTAATGATACTAGTAAGTAATTCTTTCCTTTTAAAATAAGAGTTGGTATTACAAAAAAAACATTTTTTTCTAAGCTTAGAAAAAATTACTTTTACATCGCACTTAATAACAGTAATACTGACGCTTTTTTACACTGATTCTTTGTAATACTAACACTGACACTTTTTTATACTGACACTTAATATATATACACTGACACTTTTTTACACTGACACTTTGTTACCCTAAATGGAACTTTAACAAAAGTTTTATGAAACTTTGTTACACTAAATGTACAACAATATCATCCTTTTCAAACTTTATAAAGATAATTAAACTTAAAAAAAAATTGTTAAAATTCAACCACAAAATGGAACTTTAACAAAAGTTTTATGAAAGTTTATGCAATTTCACATTTTTAATTCAAAAGAAGTGAATGTGTATAAGTTTATGAAATTTTAGTTTCAACCTAAATGGATGTAAAATATTTTAAAATAATTATTCATTTTTAATTTAAATTTAAAGTTAAATAAAATAAATTCTTTTTGGACAAAGGTAGGATATACTCCCTCCGTCCCATGATAATACGCACATTTTTGCTTGGCACAAGAGTTAAGGTAAAAAGTGAAAAAGGTGATGTGTTGTGAGTGTAGATGGATGGGTAGGAGAGAGAAAGTAGAGTAAGTGGGTAATTGTTGTGAGTAGAGACAAGTGAGTCCCATTTTCATTTTGAGATATTACAGATTATTGTGGAACGATCGAAAGGTGTCTTTTTACGTATTATCATGGGACGGAGTATACATTTTGATATACGTACATGTAGGTGTAATTATGGTAAAAGTGTAACAAATCGGATCAGCCATCAACATGAATCAACATGAAAATGAGGTTTTTCAAATTAAGCTATTGATTTGACAAAGACCTTCTTCACCGACTCAACGGTTTTGTCTATTTAGGGCAACCTTAACAACATTCCTATGAAGCGCTCTGTTGTGCTCTAACATTCCATTTTTTTATTTTATTCTTTTTATTTTTTTAGTGAATTTTCCTTTACAAACATATTAGTCCTTTTCTTGAAAATAAAACTGTAACACTAATCAAATAATTTAAAAAAGTATTTCATATTTCTCAAAATAAATGTCAATTTTTTAATTCCACAATTAATATCAATTTATTTTTCTTAAAAAAATATTGCCCTGAATAATCTTTTTCCTTTTTTTTTTTTAATAATTTGTTAAATATAAAAAGAACATTTACTTTGGGTAGAGATAGTAATATTTTCTTGGATGTTTCTTTCTTTCTTCTTTTTTTTTTTTTGAGGAATTTTCTTAGATGGTTCTTAAAATTTATTCAATGTTTTATTTCATAAAAATTATTATAATTTTTTGCTTAAAATTAATATTTAAGTGGGTCCACGTTATAGAATTATTTTGGAAGTTTATTGTTATTGGAGAACATTATTAGAGGCTTATAAAGATGAAAGATTTATAAAATGTTCTTGGATGGTTCTTAAAATGTTAATGCAAGAAAGTCTTTACAGTTGATGTTAGTTTCATTAACCTTTTTACAGTAGAAAGTACCATAAGTTTATGCAAACTTTGGTGAACAAACAGAATAGGGTAGATTAGGAAGCCCTAGTATTATGGAAGTTGAGATTAACTCATTAATGATACTAGTAATTAATTCTTTCTTTTTAAAATAATTTTTTTTTTTTTGCTTTAAAACGCATACTACTAATTTAATTTTTTCACGAGTTGCTCTTACAAAAAACGCGCTTTTCCTGGCACTTAGAAAAAACGTGTTTTGTGTTATCCCGTTTGTGTCAGTGTCAGTTTAACAAAGTGCCAGTGTGACAAAGTGTCAGTGCATGTGTAACAAAGTGTCAGTGTAAAAAAGTGTCATTACCAGTTTAACAAAATGCCAGTGTAAACAAAGCGTCAGTGCATGTGTAACAAAATGCCAGTGTAAAAAGTGTCAGTGCCAGTTTATCAAAGTGTCAGTACACTAACACTGGCACTTTGTTAGTGGGTATAATAGAATATTAATAAACCTTTTCCATTTTAGGAAAGATGAAGCTTGTAACGGGACACCCTTTTGGAAAATTGGTGAAGCTTAAGCTGGGACGAAGGGAGTATATATATATTAAGATAAATAATTATTAAAAAAAGTTTACTTCAAATTTTAGAATATAAAAATAAAAAATTATTTTTTAAATGTGAGTAATATTTATATTTTGGACAAATTGCAATATGATACCCTCTATTTGACTCACTTTTGCCGAGCTCTAGCGAAATGACAAAAATACCCCTTTAAATGTCACGTGCAAGACATATGTTATGCTCTTCGTTAGATTTTTAACGGTTCATCCAAAATTACACATGATTGCAACAAAAAGATAAACTCAATAATCAACTTGTAACAAATGCAAATTTTATAACCAATTGAAACATCTCGAAAAACTCAGGTAACTAAAATGCAATATGCCCATAAAATAACTAATTTTCTTATGTCTAAGTGATTTTATATTTTAAAAAATAGCTTATTAAATACTAAATTATTTTTTCCAAGCTTTTTCTGATTTAAAAAAAAAACTGAAAACCCGTTTAAGCCCGTGGATCATCAGATCCGGGCCAAAAGGGTGGGCTTGGAGGGCCATTTTGGGTTGGGTCGAGCCGAATTTAGGCTCGTTTAGTGAGACGGACAAACGGGCTTATATCCGTTTGTCCCTCGGGTTTTTGGCAAACGGGCCAGGCCAGGCCGCCCGTTTGAACATCTCCGGATGGAGCATTATTTTAATATTAATTTCTAAATTTTTATTACCATGATACTCCTTTCGTTCCAGTCGAAGTGTACCAAAATCAATCATGCACGAAAATTAAGGAATGAATAAGAATTACCCTAAAGAAGAAAAGGGGAGGTACTTATATAGAGAGGAGAAACCTAGCTAGAGAGGAGAAAACATTATAGAAAGTACCATAAGTTTATGCAAACTGTGTGTAGGTGTGTGTTTCGTTATACTCCAATGGAGAGGTATTACTGTATATAATGGTGAGATTGAGTATTGTTATTGTAGAACATTCAATGGATCATTAAAAAGACAACATGAAAATGATGTTTTGCAAATCATTTGGTTTGACACCAATCATTTGGTTTGACGATGTACAGGGAATGAGGTTATCACTACTAATAGGTATTTCGTAGGTGTAGCCTAATGAAAATGACTAATAAGTACTCTCGTATGTGTAGCCTAATGAAAAGGACTAGATAAAACAAAAAGTCTTGAACTATCACCGGCGATAGCAAGTTCTAAGTTTTAGTGGCCAATCTGGTATGTGTGCATGGGAAAATATTTTATGCTTTAAAAAATAGCTTTACTTTGGATCATCATTTTCAAAGACCTTCTTCACCGACTCAACGGTTTTGTCTATTTAGGGCAACCTTACCTTAACATTCCTATGAAGCGCTCTGTGCTCTAACATTCCATTTTTTTTATTCTTTTTTTTTTTTAGTGAATTTTCCTTTACAAACATATTAGTCCTTTTCTTGAAAATAAAATTGTAACACTAATCAAATAATTTTAAAAAGTACTTCATATGTCTCAATTTTTTAATCCCACAATTAATATCAATTTATTTTTCTTAAAAAAATATTGCCCCTGAATAATCTTTTTCCTTTTTTTTTTTAATAATTTGTTAAATATAAAAAGAACATTTACTTTGGGCAGAGATAGTAATATTTTCTTGGATGTTTCTTTCTTTGTTTTTTTTTTTTTGTGGAATTTTCTTGGATGGTTCTTAAAATTTATTCAATGTTTTATTTCATAAAAATTATTATATTTTTTCCTTAAAATTAATATTTAAGTGGGTCCATGTTATAGAATTATTTTGGAAGTTTATTGTTATTGGAGAACATTATTAGAGGCTTATAAAGATAAAAGATTTATAAAATGTTGATGTAACTGATGAGCCCGGACATAACTGATGAGCCCGGACAGTTCAGATCGGGCCCAAAGCTCGATCTGGTCTAAAGGTCAAGTACGACGTGGCGTACCTTAGAAGATCGTCTGAATCAAGACTGCGGACAAATAGACCACCAGAGTAAAAACCGCGCTCTCCTAAAACCGTCCAAGTTAAGATCGCGGACAGCTAGACCGCAGGCAAGATGATCGCGGCCGTCATGACCGCTACATTCGTGATCGCGCCAACTCCGTTGAGAACTTAACATTCACTAAAATTCAGTCACAAATCATCTCTTCATTCATTAAAGAAGAACAAAGTGTGGGCACTGTCATTTAGAAGACTATCTCCCTACTCTCTTCTTTATTTAAAGAACAAGATCAAGAACACACAATGAATTTTTCAGGTACACGCTTCCGTCTTCATCTTCTTCTCTTCCTGAATCTAGTTGTGAGACGGTTTAGGGTTCATTGGATCATTTTTAAAGAAAAAAATATCATGCAACAAAGAACTGTGTTTTTTTTTCTTTCTAAATAGTAAATTCCATAAAACGTGTTTTATGAAACCTTGTTACACTAAATGTACAACAATATCATCCTTTTCAAACTTTATAAAGATAATTAAACTTAAAAATTTTTTTGTTAAAATTCAACCACAAAATGGAACTTTAACAAAAGTTTTATGAAAGTTTATGCAATTTCACATTTTTAATTCAAAAGAAGTGAATGTGTATAAGTTTATGAAATTTCAGTTTCAATCTAAATGGATGTAAAATACTCCCTCCGTCTCACGTGAATGGATACTTATTTTCTTTTTGGAACGTCTCATGTGAATGGACACTGTCCAAAATGGAAAAGAATCTTTACTCTTTCCTCCACTCATTCTCTCTCCTACATTATTTTAATACTCACAACACCATTATAATTTACTATTTCCTCCACTCATTCTCTCTCCTATTTTACTATTACACTCACAACTTTTCATTATTATATTCATTTTCCTTAGTTATTGTGCCGGAATTTTTTATGCCCATTCACATGGGACGGAGGGAGTATTTTATAATAATTATTCATTTTTAATTTAAATTTAAATTTTAAATAAAATAAATTCTTTTTGGACAAAGGTAGGATATACTCCCTCCGTCCAATGATAATATGCACATTTTTGTTTGACACAAGAGTTAAGGTAAAAGTTGAAAAATGTGATATGTTGTGAGTGTAGATGGTTGGGTAGGAGAGAGAAAAAGTAGAGTAAATGGGTAATTGTTGTAAGTAGAGACAAGTGGATTCCATTTCCGTTTTGAGATATTGTAGATTATTATGAAACGATCGAAATACTCCCTCCGTCCCCCTAGAAGTGTCACTTTTTATTCAAAATGGCGTCCCGTTTGAACGTCACCTTTCCTAAAAAGGAAATGTTTTATTAATATTCTATTATCTCATCCACTATTCCCTCCACTAATTCTCTCTCCTCTACACTCACAACACTTTTTAAATTCACTATTTTCTTCACTAATTCTCTCTCCTATTTTCAAATTAAACTCATAACATTTTTTCTTCCCACCTATTTCCTTAATTTGTGTGTCGGGCTAAAAACGGCGACGCTTCTGTCGAGACGGAAGAAGTATGTCTTTTTACGTATTATCATGGGACGGGACGGAGTATACATTTTGATATACGTACTAGGTGTAATTATGGTAAAAATGTAACAAATCGGATCAGCCATCAACATGAAAATGAGGTTTTTCAAAGTTGCTATTGATTTGACAGCATCAGGTGGGGTGTAAGGTTTTACTACCAATTTGGTCGGTCAACTGTGAAGTGAAGGTAAGTAAAGTTCACAAAAGAAAGGATGTTAATAGCAAAATGATAGCAATTTCCGTAGAGTTAATTTTACTATTCATCTCTAATTTTTCTAGGAATAAATTTTTTTTATATAAAACTAGAATAAGTTCGTGTCCGAGAACACGTTAATTTTTATTTTTTTTTAATTAAGCACGTATTTGATGACAATTTTTTTTTTAAATTAAAAAAAAAAATTTAAGAACAAAATAGGAAAGAGACAAATTAGTGAGGACAAAATAGGAATTTTGGCACTTGGCACTGTTCAAATAACTGTAGCACCCAGGTCTAATTTATACTATAGATTATTAAATAATAATAATAATAAAATAATAATAATAATAATATTAATAATAAAATATTATTAATAATAATAAAATAATAATAATAATAATATAATGATAATAATTTCAAATTTGAAAAAGATCTAACATTCCTAAATGAACAATGCTAATTATGATTAGTGATGGAAATTAAATACAAATACATTCTATTACTTATTTACGAAAAAAGTATTTCCTTTGAAATGAATGCTGAAGAGGTGGGATGATTACATACCTGATCAATTCAACGCTAGCTGTGAGTTGGATTTTACAGTAAGTTTCAAATTAATTGTGATGATCTGCAAAAGAAACAAGGAGAGAAGGAAATATGACAAGTAGTGTAGCACAAAATTTTGTGCAAATCAATTGAAAATTTGTATTTTACGTATGACCACTGACTTGGGCTCTTACAATTTTATGGGAAAATTCTATTTCACTGGAATAAAAGGGATTTTTTTATATGATTCTCGATTGAAGAATAACTATGATTTCTCTCCTAGGCTACAAACCTCCATTTTAGAGGTACCAGGGTGTTCAATGCCATTGTTGAAGAACTATTAGCCAAAGAAATGATGAAGAATACATCAAAACTAGCTTCTCTCTCTCTCTCTTTCTCTCTCTCTCTCTCACACACACACACAGAGAGAGAGAAATCAGGACTAGTTTCTTATCAGGTTCATGTCAAAATAATTGTCTTCAAATAAAGTGTATTTTTAAAATAGAAGTAAGCCCTAAAGAATTGTATTTATCCTTCCAATTAAATAATACTCTATATTATTAAGAATAAATGAGTTTAATTTGAATTTACGAATAATATTTATAAAAAAAATATCTATTTGTCTTATTATTTCAAAAATATGATCGCAATTTGTTTTTAGTGTTTCAGACAAATTTTTTATGAAAATGTAAGCAATTCCAAAAGTCTTATAAGAGTGTATGCAATTTCTCATTTTAATTCAATTTGTCGCTTTTTTAGGACACTTGCATTTCACATACTAATTCAATTCATTCATAGAAGGAATAAGACAAAAATAAAAATGAAAATGAAAAAAATAAACAGAGATATGAAGTTAGACTCAAGATTCATACTATTTCATTCTCTTCCTTCACGTCTTCGATCTTTCAAAGACAAAAGAAATCCCCAAGCCCTAATTTTTAAACCTCATGAATTGAAACCCTAATCGAAATTGAGCTCAGAATCGGTGAAAAAGGGGGAGAAGAAGAAGTAAGGACCCAAAAAATGAGCAATTTGAGAGCAGTTTGTAGGCCTCACACGGAGTTCTCATCGATGGCTTGTTGTTACGGAGATGAAGTTTTAGCAAGGTGTCGATCCATTAATACTAGGGTTTCGATTCGAAGGCCTAATTCGAATCCTCAATTGTCTTCTCCTTCCGTGTTTTCTCCTTGGTTTGATGCGTCTGATTTACCGAAAGTTGTTCCCTGGGTTCGAACAAATCAACGGAGAAGGACCATGGTTAAGGCAGCTAATTGGGCTGAGGAGAAATCTCCTTACGAAACTCTTGAGTTGGAGAGGAATGCTGATGATGAGAATATAAAGGTAGCTTATAGACGTTTGGCCAAGTTCTATCATCCTGATGTTTATAATGGTAAAGGTACACTTGAGGATGGGGAAACAGCCGAAGCTCGATTCATTAAAATTCAAGCAGCCTATGAGTTGCTGATAGATGACAAGAGACGAAGGGACTATGATATGGCTATTGCTGCTTGGGCTGAATTGCAGCAACAAGAGCTAAATATCCGTGCAAGGCGACTATCTCGTTCGAAGATAGATCCAGACGAGGAGAGGAGAATCATGGCAAGGGAGAGGAAGGCTTCCATGGATTATTACAACAGTACCCTGAAGAGGCACACACTTGTCTTGAGAAAAAGGGATATAATGCGGAGGAAAGCTGAAGAAGATCAAAAAAGTATTCTGTGTGATAGTATATTGGTTCATATTTCATTGTAAAAAAAGGAGGAAAATGTATATATGTATATAGTTTGGCTTTCTTAACAATATAATTTTCCAACAGAGAGTAATATAAAGAGTAATACTCCCTCCGTCCCATAGAACATTGCCCGTTTACTATTGAGAACGGAAAATAAGGAATAATGTTATTAAAGTAGATGTTGTGAGTGGGAGGAGAGAGAATGAGTGGAGAGAATAGTAAATTATAATGGTGTTGTGAGTATTAAAATAATGTAGGAGAGAGAATGAGTGGAGAGAATAGTGATTTAAGGTTTCCTTTTTAGGAAAGTGGGACTTTAAAGAGGGACGCCCAAAATAGCAAAAGGGGTAATGTTCTATGGGACGGAGGGAGTATAACCTGAACTTTTATACAGCATTTACTTCTGTGTGATAGTATTACTTTACCTGGGATGAGTTTTCAGATAGATCCAGACGAGGAGAGGAGAATCATGGCAAGGGAGAGGAAGGCTTCCATGGATTATTACAACAGTACCCTGAAGAGGCACACTTGTCTTGAGAAAAAGGGATATAATGAGGAGGAAAGCTGAAGAAGATCAGAAAAGTATTCTGAGTAAGCTTTTAGCAGCTGAGGGCCTTGAGCTTGCAAAGGACGACGATGATGATAAGCCTCAGTTAAAGTAATTGCAGTTTCCTTTCCAGGACATTACTTAAGAGAACATATCCTGGATGTATATTGGTTCATATTTCATTGTAGAAAAAGGAGGAAAATGTATATATGTATATGTTTTGGTTTTCTAAACATTATTTTAAAATACTTACTAGAGTTATGGTAACAGTTGTGTGAAATATTTTAAAATAATTATTCGGTTTTAATTTTAATTTTAATTTTAATTTTAATTTTAATTTTAATTTTAATTTTAATTTTAATTTTAATTTTAATTTTAATTTTAATTTTAATTTTAAATAAATTTAATTCTTTTTGGACAAAGGTAGGATATATACATTTTGATATACCTACTACATGTAGGTGTAATTATGGTAAAAGTGTAGCAAATCGGATCAGCCATCAACATGAAAATGAGGTTTTTCAAATTAAGCTATTGTATTACACAGTATAGCCATGGTCCCTATATAGCAAGCGTAAGAAAAACACCGACCTTTTCCTGTCCGGTCAAAGTAAGGTTCAAAGAGATTCTTCATCGCCCTAGTATTATGGAAGTTGAGATTAACTCATTAATGATACTAGTAATTAATTCTTTCCTCTTAATTTTTTTTTTTTTTGCTTTAAAACGCAAACTACTAATTTAATTTTTTCACGAGTTGCTCTTACAAAAAACGCGCTTTTCCTGGCACTTAGAAAAAACGTGTTTTGTATTTTCTCGTTTGTGCCAGTGCCAGTTTAACAAAGTGTCAGTGTGACAAAGTGTCAGTGCATGTGTAACAAAGTGCAAGTGTGAAAAAGTGTCATTAGCAGTTTAACAAAGTGCCAGTGTAAACAAAGCGCCAGTGCATGTGTAACAAAGTGTCAGTGAAAAAAGTGTCAGTGCCAGTTTATCAAAATGTCAGTACACTAACACTGGCACTTGTTAGTGGGTATAATAGAATATTAATAAACCTTTTCAATTATAGGAAAGATGAAGCTTGTAACGGGACGCCCTTTTGGATAATTGGTGAAGGTTAAGCTGGGACGGAGGGGGTATATATATATTAAGATAAATAATTATTAAAAAAAGTTTACTTCAAATTTTAGAATATAAAAATAAAAAATTATTTTTTAAATGTGAGTAATATTTATATTTTGGACAAATTGCAATATGATACCCTCTATTTGACTCACTTTTGCCGAGCTCTAGCGAAATGACAAAAATACCCCTTTAAATATCACGTGCAAGACATATGTTATGTTCTTCGTTAGATTTTTAACGGTTCATCCAAAATTACACATGATTGCAACAAAAAGACAAACTCAATAATCAACTTGTAACAAATGCAAATTTGATAACCAATTGAAACATCTTGACAAACTCAGGTAACTAAAATGCAATATGCCCATAAAATAACTAATTTTCTTATGTCTAAGTGATTTTATATTTTAAAAAATAGCTTATTAAATACTAAATTATTTTTTCCAAGCTTTTTCTGATTTAAAAAAAAAAACTGAAAACCCGTTTAAGCCCGTGGATCATCATATCCGGGCCAAACGGGCGGGCTTGGTGGGCCATTTTGGGTCGGGTCGGGCCGAATTTAGGCTCGTTTAGTGAGACGGACAAACGGGCTTATATCCGTTTGTCCCTCGGGTTATTGGCAAACGGATCGGGCCAGACCGCCCGTTTGAACATCTCCGGATGGAGCATTATTTTAATATTAATTTCTAAATTTTTGTTACCATGATATTCCCTCCATCCCAGTCGAAGTGTACCAAAATCAATCATGCACGGGAATTAAGGAATGAATATATATAATGTAAAAAGTGTATAGTGAAATAAATGTTGTCAGTATGAAAAGTGATGTAGGAAAGAGAAAGTGGGGTAGGGAATAATTAGTGGATATTTATTGTGAGTATTACAAGTGAGTCCCACAAATAAAAAAGTAATAAAAAAATTTCCTTTTTTAGGTTGAGACATTTTAAATGGGACATCCAAAAAAAAAAGTTGGGACACTTCAGCTTCAGCTGGAACGGAGGAAGTATTTCTTTCTAACTTTAAGGCCAGTATTCCTATGGAAAAAAAAAAACAGGCCAATACTGTGGTATGTTGCCGAGTGGTATGTTGCCGGCCTCCCTACGGGGAGGTCTAGGGTTCGATCCCCCCTTGAGGGATCTTTGTGGATTTAATTCTGCCATTCGTTTCAGGGGCCTTGGAGTCCCCGGGGGCACATCCGTGCAGTTAAGAAAGCAGCACTGCTGGGCTTGCAACCTTAGTGTGGGGAGTTCGAATCTCGGCAGGAGCAGCTGGAGCAGCCATTTGGTGTTGTAATAGTGATGTAAATGCCTCTTTGGCAGGAGCAGCTGGAGCAGCCATTTGGTGATGTAAGAGTGTTCATGCCTTGTAGGAGGGCTTTCTTGGGGCCAGGAGTATAAGGGGTGCTGCCACCCTGGCTGCATAGGGCATATCCCGCGATTTATCTCCGCCAGCATACTGAGGGGCCGGTACCTGGTGGTCCAGGATTAGTCCGACAAAGCTGGGGTCACCTGGGTAAAAAAAAAAAAAAAGGCCAATACTGTGACTGTCACAGTCAATTTCCGAGAACCCGTTTCTTTTTAGGCTCCGTTTGTTTCGTGTAAAACATTTTCCGGAAAATGTTTTCCTTGTTTTCGGGTGTTTGTTTCAAGTAAAATGTTTTTCGAAAAATGTTTTCCTTGTTTTCGGGTGTTTGGTAACCACTTGTAAAACATTTTCAAATGTAAAACATTTTCCGGAGATGTAAAAAAAGGGGATTTTCCTTGTAAAATGATTTACCGATTTCAAATTCGTAAATCGTTTTACAACTCTTCCGTTCGCCCTAATAAAATAATAATAATAAAATAATAATAATAATAATAATAAAATAATAATAATAATAATAAAATAAAAAATAATAAAATAATAATAATAATAAAATAAAAAATAATAAAATAATAATAAAATAATAATAATAAAATAATAATAATAAAATAATAATAATAATAATAATAATAATAATAATAATAATAAAATAAAAAAAATAAAATAATAATAATAAAATAATAATAATAAAATAATAATAATAATAATAATAATAAAATAAAAATAATAAAATAATAATAATAAAATGATAATAATAAAATAATAATAATAATAATAATAATAAAATAAAAAATAATAAAATAATAAAATAATAATAATAAAATAATAATAATAATAATAATAAAATAATAAAATAATAAAATAATAATAATAAAATAATAATAATAATAATAATAATAATAATAAAATAATAATAATAATAATAATAATAATAATAATAATAATAATAATAATAATAATAATAAAATAATAGTAATAATAATAATAATAAAATAATAAAATAATAATAATAATAATAATAATAAAATAATAATAATAATAATAATAAAATATAAAAATAATAATAATAATAATAAAAAAAAAAGTTAAGTTGTTCAGTTTACCAAACTCCGAAAAATGTTTTCCGAAAAATATTTTCGTCAAATTTACCAAACAACTGAAAACAAGATCATGATATTTTACAAAAAAACATTTTACAAGGAAAATGTTTTACATGAAAACATTTTACATTACATGAAATCATTTTACATGAAAATATTTTTCAAAAAATGTTTTACGCGAAACAAACGGAGCCTTATTCTTTACACAATTTTTTATTTTTATTTTTTTTTGCGGGAAATTTTCCTTCCAAATGGGTGAAACTGTTGTGACTATTATATTTGTCACAAATCCCAAAAATGATTTGTCACATATGAATTTTTTTCTGGGAAGTTTAGCTCCTAAATGGTAAAGCTATAAGCTGTCACAATTTTAATTTTGTAAAGGAGGTCAAGAATAATCTTGGGATAATTAATACTCCCTCCGTCCCATCAAAACTAATACTTATTTGCTTTTTGGTCCGTCTCACCAAAACTGATACTGCCCAAAATGGCAAAGAAATCTTCACTATTTACCCCACTCATTCTCTCTCCTATTTCACTTTTACACTCACAACATTCTCTCTCCTCACTGTTTACCCCACTCATTCTCTCTCCTATTTAATTCTTCATACTCACAACATTTTCTTTCACTTTTTCTCTCTCTTACTTTTTCTTAATCCGCATGTCAAGAAATTTGGTCTCAGTTTTGATGGGACGGAGGGAGTATAATTTATGTATACAAATTTAGGATACTAGGAAGTCAAAATAATAATTTAGTGCAAATTTTTCTCAAAATTAAGGAGATCAAAATGTATAAATTCATCATTTTATACAAATATGTTGCTTTATTTTTATAAGAGTGATTTTATATTTAAAAAAATAGCTTATTAAATACTAAGTTCTTGAAATATATTTCTTGCTTTATCCTTTTCTTTTTTATGTCTCAAAAAATAGGATAGTTCTTGAGTAAAACGCGTTTTTCCTATCGCTTAAGAAAAACGTGTTTTTCAAAAACATGTGTGTTCCTTATAAATGTCAATGCTAATGTCACAAAGCGTCAGTAATTCACATTTATAAACATTTAAACTTGAATTTTAACACTTGTTAATGAATGGTGCCAATAGTAGTGTTAAAGAATGTTAGCGCATGTATCAATGAGTGGCAAAGCTTATGTTAAGGTGTGTTAGCGTTAGTGTTAAAAATTGACAATGTTGAAGAATGTTGGTGCATGTATAAAAGACTGTATGTGCAAAATTGTGTTAGTGTTGGTGCAAAAAAAGTGTCACTGTGGTGCAAGAGAGTGTCGGTTTGTGTGTTAAAGAGTGCCGATGGTTGTGTTAAAAAGTTGTGGTGGAGCCAGAGTTTTTTTAAACGAGGGCAAAATTATTTTAAATTTAGAACACTATTGATGTAAATTATAAATTTAGATTAAATGAGTGCAAAAATAAAATTTAGTAAGAGAGAAAAAACATTTTTTGATGGTAAAATCGTTTTCTTTTAAATATTAGTACTAATTTGGTACATTATAGAAGGTTAGGGGGGGGGAGGCAATTGCCCCCTTATTATAACAAAGCCTACCTCCACCCATATTAAAAAATGTCGGTGGTAGTGTTAATAATTCTTGATGTATTAATTATTTGCAAAAAATGCGTGTGTTTTAAAACAAATTCAGGTTATTTATCAAAATGTCAGTATTTTAAAATAAGTTTCCGTTACTTATAAAAAAATCATCGTGCATTTTAAAAACTATTTTTTCTTATCTTTTAAAAAAAGCGTTCCCACTTATATTTCTATTGTACTACTGGAAAAAAATTAACGAATAAAAAATTGACGAATTGAATTAGAATGTGAAACTGCAACCGTACTAAAAAAAGAAAGGATGAGTTGAATTAGAATGTGAAATTGCAAGTATACTAAAAAAGCGATAAAAGCGATGAATTGAATTAGAATGAGAAATTGCATACACTCTCATAAGACTTTTGGAATCGCATACATTTTTATAAAACTTTTGTCAAAACATAATTTGGTGGTCATCCTTATATGAAATTATAAAAAGATGCTATTAATGCACAATTTCTTAAAATAATAAAGTTCAATCATATTAAACACTTAAAACAAACTGAGATCATATTTTCGAAACGATAAGACAAATAGATATTTTTTATATAAATATTGTTGGTACATTCAAATTTAACTTATTTATTCTTAATAATATATTTCCCCGTCGTGTGTAAGACTTCACTTTTGCCATTTTGAACGACCCATATAAAATTACAATTTTCTAAAATGGCAAATAAACTTTACTATTCCTTTCACTCATTCTTTCTCTTACTTTACTTTTATCTTCACAACACCAATCAACTTATTATTCTCTATCCCACCTTTTTCTTCTACCTCACCTTTCATACTCACAAAACTTATACCGTTTACACATATTCTTAATTTGCATGCAAAACTATCTGTAAAATCTTATATGGGACATAGGGAGTATTATTTAATTGGAAAGGATAAATACAACTCTACAACTCTTTACGGCTTACTTCTGTTTAAAAAATAGACACTTTATGTGAAGACATATATTTTGACAAATTCATTTTGGAATGGAATGATTAATATAATGAGAATCAAGTTTCATAATTAAGTTATCAGCCATGAAAAGGAATTTGAGTCAACCTCCTAGGTGGTCCACGAATCTCTAGGGTGACATCAATATTAACTATCCAAATTAATTATCTAAAGGGTTAATGACAATTTAGGGCCTGAAGTATACGAACGATACCACATTGGGGCCTGAAGTCTTAAATCTACCAATTTATGGCCCAAACTTACAATTTTGATCAATTTGGGTCTTTTGACGTTCTCAGTCAAAAAAACCCGTTAAGTGACTATGTGATATGCATGTGAGATTCAGTGAGGGCATTTTGGTCATTTCATATATAGCCTTCAGGCCCTAAAGTGTCATTTACCCTATAAAATAATAAATATTAAATATTAAGTTTTTTTTTTACAAAAAATAATTAGTAAAATTAAAATATTAAAAATAATAAAGATATAAATATATAAATAAAAATAGATTGAATAAAATAAATATTTACAAAAAAAATACTAATCATAGATTTAAAGATGGAATAATGTAGTAAGTGTTACTTCATAAATACACAAATAATAATAAAAAAAAAAGTGAGAATTAAAATATTTTTAATTGTCATTTGCCCTATAATTTTTGGTCCCGTCACTACTTCCACCACCACCACTTCCATTAAAACACCACTTCCAAACCCTCGACATTTGGCTGAGAAACAACAATTCGCTCACCACCATCTGAAGCTAATTCCTGTCGCATCCCAAGGCCCTGCATCTCTTCCAAACCCTCGACATTGCGGTCACTACCGTCGCCATCACCATCACAATTGAAACCACCACCATTAGCTAAAAGATTAAACCAAAAACTGAATTCCAATTCAACAAAATCCATAACTCAAAAGCATTGAACCCAGATCTTGAACAATCAACCATTTGTTTCCCCAAATCAAACCACCATACCTTCCACCATTACACACTTCACACGCACACATCACTCCACACGCACATGAACCAGATCTAGAAAGGGGGAGGCCGGGGAGAAGTCAATGACGACGAACAGGGCAGCGAGGTGACATAGGGACCCGTTTGATGGCCTGAGTTCAGTAAAAAGAGAGAGAGAGGTGGGTCGGCGGCAGATCTGAAAATGGTGGGAAGGGGAAAGGGTGCATAGGAGAAAATATGGAATTAAGTCGACGTCTTTGGAGGGTTGGAGGGTGGGGATATTAAGTCGGCGTCTTTGGAGGGTTGGAGGGTGGGAAGTGAAAGGGGTTTTGGAGAAGAAGAGAAGAAACGGAGGAGGAGGAGAAACGGTGGGAGCTGGTGGTTGAGTGAGGAACGTAGAAGAAGAATAGGAAGGATTTTTTTTGGTTTAGATTTTTTGAGTCTGTAATAGTTTTAGGGGAACGCGAAATGACCAAAATGTCCTCACTGAATGTCACGTGACTCGCACATGGTCACTTAACGGAATTTTTTGACGAAAAACGACAAAAAACCCCAAATTGATCAAAATTGTAAGTTTGGGCCCTAAATTGATAGTTTTAAGACTTCAGACCCCAATGTGATACCGCCCGTATACTTCAGACTCTAAATTGTCATTAACCCTTATCTAAAAGGGGAACTATGGTTTCTTGCGCGTTGAGACACTTAACATTCACTCAAATTCAGTCACAAATCCTCTCTTCATTCATTAAAGAAGAACAAAGTGTGGGCACTATCATTTAGAAGACTATCTCCCTACTCTCTTCTTTATTTGAAGAATAAGATCAAGAACACACAATGGATTCTTCAGGTATACGCTTCCGTCTTCATCTTCTCCTCTTCTTGAATCTGGTTGTGAAACGGTTTTGGGTTCATTTTCTTCTCTTCTTGAATCTAGTTGTGAGACGGTTTTGGGTTCATTTTCTTCTCTTCTTGAATCTAGTTGTGAGACGGTTTAGGGTTCATTGGATCATTTTCGAAGAAAAAAATATCATGCAACAAAGAACGTGTTTTTTTTCTTTCTAAATAGTAAATTCCATAAAAAGTGATTACATCTGCTTTGGCAAAAAAAAAAAAAAGAAGCCATATGTGACGATTGACTAGGTTGATGTATTACACAGTATAGCCATGGTCCCCGTATAGCAAGCGTAAGAAAAACACCGACCTTTTCCTGTCCGATCAAAGTAAGGTTCAGAGAGATTCTTCATCACCCTAGTATTATGGAAGTTGAGATTAACTCATTAATAATACTAGTAATTAATTCTTTCCTTTTAAAATATTTATTTTTTTGCTTTAAAACGCATACTACTAATTTAATTTTTTCACGAGTTGCTCTTACAAAAAACGTGCTTTTTCTGGCACTTAGAAAAAACGTGTTTTGTATTATCCCGTTTGTGCCAGTGCCAGTTTAACAAAGTGCCAGTGTGACAAAGTGCCAGTGCATGTGTAACAAAGTGCCAGTGTAAAAAAGTGTCATTACCAGTTTAACAAAGTGCCAGTGTAAACAAAGCGTCAGTGCATGTGTAACAACTAACAAAGTGCCAGTGTAAAAAGTGTCAGTGCCAGTTTATCAAAGTGTCAGTACACTAACACTGGCACTTTGTTAGTGGGTATAATAGAATATTAATAAACCTTTTCCATTTTAGGAAAGATGAAGCTTGTAACGGGACGTCCTTTTGGGTAATTGGTGAAGCTTAAGCTGGAACGAAGGGAGTATATATATATTAAGATAAATAATTATTAAAAAAAGTTTACTTCAAATTTTAGAATATAAAAATAAAAAACTATATTTAATTAAATGTGAGTAATATTTATATTTTGGACAAATTGCAATATGATACCCTCTATTTGACTCACTTTTGCCGAGCTCTAGCGAAATGACAAAAATACCCCTTTAAATGTCACGTGCAAGACATATGTTATGCTCTTCGTTAAATTTTTAACGGTTCATCCAAAATTACACATGATTGCAACAAAAAGACAAACTCAATAATCAACTTGTAACAAATGCAAATTTTATAACCAATTGAAACATCTCGAAAAACTCAGGTAACTAAAATGCAATATGCCCATAAAATAACTAGTTTTCTTATGTCTAAGTGATTTTATATTTTAAAAAATAGCTTATTAAATACTAAATTATTTTTTCCAAGCTTTTTCTGATTTTAAAAAAAAAACTGAAAACCCGTTTAAGCCCGTGGATCATCAGATTCGGGCCAAACGGGTGGGCTTGGAGGGCCATTTTGGGTTGGGCCGGGCCGAATTTAGGTTCGTTTAGTGAGACGGACAAACGGTCTTATATCCGTTTGTCCCTCGGGTTATTGGCAAACGGGCCGGGCCAGGCTGCCCGTTTGAACATCTCCGGATGGAGCATTATTTTAATATTAATTTCTAAATTTTTATTACCATGATACTCCCTTCGTCCCAGCCGAAGTGTATCAAAATCAATCATGCACGAAAAACGAAAATTAAGGAATTAAGGAATGAATAAGAATTACCCTAAAGAAGAAAAGGGGAGGTACTTATATAGTGGCCATTTCAGATGCATATCAAGTAAGGATTTAATTTGCAGTACAAAATATGACCATTAAATAAGAATTAAACCTTAAATAAGAAGAAAATGACTAATAGGTATTTAGTATGTGTAGCCTATGATACTCGTATTTTTTCGGTTATTTTGCCGGAGTCTTGTTAACAATAATAAGTGTCCGAATGAAAATGACGAGATAACAAAAAGTCTTAAACTATCACCGGCTATAGCAAGTTCTATCTTTTAGTGGCCAATCTGGTATGTGTGCATTGGAAAATATATTATGCTTTAAAAAATAGCTTTACTTTGGATCAATCATTGACAAAGACCTTCTTCACCGACTCAACGGTTTTGTCTATTTAGGGCAACCTTACCTTAACATTCCTATGAAGCGCTCTGTGCTCTAACATTCCATTATTATTTTTTTTATTCTTCTTTTTTTTTTTAGTGAATTTTCCTTTACAAGCATATTAGTCCTTTTCGTGAAAATAAAACTGTAACGCTAATCAAATAATTTAAAAAAGTACTTCATATGTCTCAAAAAAAATTGTCAATTTTTTAATCCCACAATTAATATCAATTTATTTTTCTTAAAAAAATATTGCCCCTGAATAATCTTTTTCCTTTTTTTTTAATAATTTGTTAAATATAAAAAGAACATTTACTTTGGGCAGAGATAGTAATATTTTCTTGGATGTTTCTTTCTTTCTTCTTTTTTTTTTTTTTTTTTTTTGAATAATTTTCTTGGATGGTACTTAAAATTTATTCAATGTTTTATTTCATAAAAATTATTATAATTTTTTGCTTAAAATTAATATTTAAGTGGGTCCATGTTATAGAATTATTTTGGAAGTTTATTGTTATTGGAGAACATTATTAGAGGCTTATAAAGATGAAATATTTAATTATAAAATGTTGATGTAACTGATGAGCCCGGACAGATCAGATCGGGCCCAAAGCTCGATCTGATCCAAAGGTCAAGTAAGACGTGGCGTACCTTAGAAGATCGTCTGAATCAAGACCGCGGACAGATAGACCGCTAGAGTCAAGACCGCGCTCTCCTAAAACCGTCCAAGTTAAGACCGCGGACAGCTAGACCGCAAGCAAGATGACCGCGGCCTTCATGACCGCTACACCCGTGACCGCAACATCCATGACCGCGCCAACTCCGTTGACCGCGCCAAGGATGTTGACCGCGGACTCGTATCAGACTCCTGGTTATTCCACCAGACTCCCGGTTAAAAGCAAAGCTTGTTGAGCAAGATTCCGTAAAGCGTCTGACACCAACAAGTCGGCTTATTTTCATCGCATTGAATGGTGGTTCAGGCGCCACTATGCCATTAAGGCGCGCCGCAAACTTGCGTCTGTTCCTGTCCACATCAGTGACATCCCTCTACAGTAAATCTTACTTTACTGACAGATCCAACCAGGTGCGGATACGTGTCCTAGGTCAAAAGACAAAGATCTCCTTAGGGCTGACCTCATCAGGCAGCTCCCTCCTACTATAAATACCAACCTTTGTCCCTATGAATAAAGTAATTGTCAAATTATATTTGTAAGTCACATTGTTTAAACCCTAAACACTGATGTAGCGAGAGCAAGGAAGAAAATCAATAGAGTTGAATTTTGATAAATTATTTGATTGCCTTGCAATTGTGAGTCTTTCTTGACTTGTTGAAGGTGAATTCCTTCGAGGGTGTATTCCTTCTGTTATTCGAGGTTCTCATCTTTTAGGTGTTAATCTTGCCAAACCCTAATTCGTGGATTCGAATTGGGTCAAATAGTTGTTGATTCAATTATTTGCCTATCCGGTTACTATTTTATTTTATTCCGCTGCAACCCTTTACATCAATTGGTATCAGATAACGGACGATCCAAGGAGTGAGATGGCCAAAAATCAAGCAAACCCTGGTGATTTGGCTGCTGTGCTAGAATGATTCCAACAGGATTTGGAGCAACGCGAAGCAGAGCGTGGTGAACGCGAAGAGCAAAGAGAGGCGAAACGCGCTGAAAGGGATAGATTGTTGACAGAGGCTTTGCAAGTTGGTATTGGCAATCTTGGGCAAAGGCCAGATCGACAAGATGAACGTGTCGAACGTGGGGCTTTTAATCGTCGTGGTCAGCCAGTCGGAGGTAATCCTATTTATGAACAATCCCCTAAAATTAAAGCTGACTTGCCTTTCTTTACTGGTGAATTAGATATGACTGAGTTTTCTGATTGGCTTGAGAAAGTAGAAAAATATTTTGCTTTAATGAATATTTCCTCGGAACGACAAGTTCCTTATGTGGCTTATAAATTGAGGGGTGGTGCATCTGCTTGATGAAAGCAATTACGCACCCAAAATATTCGTAACAATCGACCTATGATTCTTGAGTGGCCTGTGATAAAACAAGCCTTGAGGCAACGATTTTTACCCGCTGATTTTGAACAAAAACTATATCGGAAATTTTTGGAGTGTGTACATGGTACTAAATCTGTTGGTGCTTACACGAATGAATTTCACTCTTGGTCTGCACGTAATGATTTGTGTGAGTCGGATGCACAATTAACTGCTAGGTTTATTTCGGGGCTTCGTGTTGATATTCGTAATCAGGTTGAGTTGACACCTTTTCACTTTTTGGATGAGGCTATTGATTGGGCTTCCACAGTTGAACGTCAGCTTACTACTCTTGGGAGCGTTGTTTCTTACTCTTCTGTTGGTAATGCGATTGTGGCCAAAGAGCCAACACAAGGTGTGGATCCTAAATACGTTGTAGCCGGTCAAACTAATTTGGTTGTTGTTTCGGCTAAGAAGCCCGCTGCTCCTGCTACTGGTGGTCAACAGAATGCAAATCTTTATGCCAAAAACTATGGCACCAAGTGTTTTAAATGTGGGGAAACTGGCCATATTTCCAGTGGTTGTCCTCTTAGAAAGAATGTGAATATGGTGGCTCGTGAGGATGGCGATGATGATGGCAATGGTGAGATCGTTTATATCGATCCTAATGGAGATGATGATGAGTGTAGGGACCATGAGTCGTATGTGGTTCGTAAACTTTTGTGTCCTACTCCCATAGAAGAGGGTAATCCTGCTCGACATAATATATTCCGTACAAAGGGTAAGGTCAATGATATGGCCGTACACATTATTATTGATAGTGGAAGCAGTGAGAACTTGGTGACACGTGGTTTAGTAAATAAGCTCAAGCTTGAGGTGCGTAACCATCCTTCTCCTTATTTTGTTGGGTGGATCAATGCTACGGGCTCTTTGAAGGCAACACATTAATTAGTGTATCATTCCTTTTGCTATTGGCAACTATATGGATGTGATTACGTGTGACATTGTGGATATGAGCGCATGCCAGTTGTTGCTTGGGAGGCCATGGCATTTTGATGTTGGGTCTATGCATTGTGGGCGGACTAATGTGATCAGCCTTATGAAGGATGGAGTCAAGTTTAATCTTTGTCCATTGAAAGCTAAAGGGGTAGACGGTAGTAAAGGGGCCATGAAAGGGATTACTTCCTTGTATGTTCCAAAATCTTTTATTTCAGGTACTGCTACATATGGAGCTCAGAAAAGCAAGGCTAATCGGGTGGGACCATCCGTTCATAAGAAAGCTCCGGTACAAGGGGCGAGAAGACCCAAGAGGGAGGTTACATGCTCAAGATCAGGGACGGCCCTGAGGCAAGACATGTGAGGCTCCAGCCTAGGGCCACCAAAAATACTAGTATAATTAGGGCCATAAAATGTCACAAAATAGTACCTCTCCCAGTGGTTAAGGGCCTCCTCTAAGTTGCTAGGCCACCAGGGATCAAACCACGGCATCCTCACTTTTGATATTTTTACTCAATTCTTTTTATTTGGGCTTTGTAATGAAGGTCTACCTAAAAACTTGGCCTAGGGCCTCAATTGCAACAGTGACCACCTTTCAAGATATATGACGTTTATGCCCAAGAGACGTGTTCCTTTTTCGGTACATGATTCAGGGACGAATCATTTTAAAGAAGGGGTGTATGATGTAGCGAGAGCAATGAAGAAAATCAACATAGTTGAATTTTGATAAATTATTTGATTGCTTTGCAATTGTAGGTCTTTCTTGACTTGTTGAAGGTGGATTCCTTCGAGAGGGTGGATTCCTTCTGTTATTCGAGGTTCTCATCTTTTAGGTGTTAATCTTGTCAAACCCTAATTCGTGAATTCGAATTGGGTCAAATAGTTGTTGATTCAATTATTTGTCTATCCGGTTACTATTTTATTTTATTCCGCTGCAACTCATTTACATCAAACACACACACACACACACAACAAGACATTCCAACGTCTTGTTCTCAGTTATATATCCTCAAGAAATCTTACCCTCACACTCGAGAGCCTGAGCTGGATTAAGCCCCGATTTTATCCTTAACGTTGCTTATTCTCTTTGTTGTGTTCTAGGTACCACTAAATATCCTGTCAAATATCCTATCCTCAATTCAGATCCCGAAAATCATGACGTCAGTAGTAGTAGTAACAGTTGTATAAATCCCTATAAAAAAATTATGAGTAAGAATGACCTTATATGTCAAAAGCACTTTATCGTTACGTGTTATTTTAACCACTGGTTCTCTAGTGTCGCATTAGGTTGATTGTTCCCGTTCACACGGGGGTAAATTTTTTAGCTTATGCTTGAACGTAACCCATCTTGAATGTAAGTGTAATTCTCAAGATAAATTTATTCTTTGCACATTTAATTCATGCTAACCCCTTTATCCTAAAATGAATGTGAAATATAGTTCAAATTTGTTTTTCATTTCATTAACTAAGAGCAATTTTTTTTTTAAAAAAAAATAGTATTTATTTCGAGACTAAATGAATATATTTATTCATTAAAAAATAATTTAAGTCTAATTCTATCAATGGTTAAAAAATATTTAAAGTGAAGTATATTTAAAATATAGGAGTATGAAAATATGAGTATTAGGAGATGTTAGTTTTGAATTAATTTATAATCAAATCCGCAAAACGCAACCCGTGTAAAGAGACAGGCCAAATTTGAAATTTAGGTCACGGATCGAGCCAAGTCCACGAGCTTTTTGGCCTGCTAAGTCCGTCACTCCAAAGCCTGCCAAATTTTAATTTTTGAATAAATATTAGAGTTTTTTCATTTAGAATAAAGGAATCATTAACTTAGTTGATAGGTGATTGCATGTTAGATACTTTGACTCAGGTTCGACTCCCTTGACTCTAACTTCACTATTTTAAATTTTTGAAAATTTAGAAAGAAAAATAAATTCTTCAAGCCCGTTTCATTTCAGTAGATCCATGGGCAAACGGGACGGGCCGAACATCAGACATACGGACCGGTCGGGCCGAATCCACCAGATCCGCGGGCTTGGCATTTGGCGGGCCGGGTCGGGCCAACCCACTGTGTATCATCATGAAAACTAGTTTTTCCAAACACGTAGAAAAAACTAGTTTTAAAAACACACGGTGTCATTTTCGTAATTAATTGAAACTTTATTTAAAACGCGCAGTGACATTTTTAAAATTAACTGACACTTTTTCAAAATCAATAATAATGTTTTTCAGTGTCAGGTCTAGTGTAAAAATTGTGTCAGTTGGTGTTTTTATAGTGCAAGTGTTAATATTGAATAATGCAGCAGTGTTAGTTTTATAAAAGTGTCATGTGCAGTAATAAAAAGCGTCAGTTTTAGTTGTAAAAGTGTCAGATGTGTTAATAAGTTTCGATTATTTACGAAAATGCCACCGCGTCATTTTAAAAAAAAGATACAGGTATTTACAAAAATGTTACCGTGCATTTTTAAAAAGTTTTAGTTAATTAAGAAAATGCCATCACGCATAAACTAATTTTTCTAAATTACTTGAAAAAATATTTTTTTTTAGATTTTGACTTAAAAATATTTACTGTCCTATTTGAATTCATAGTGAGCAAATTAAATATCACAAACAAATATCCATTTCTTCCTTCAAAAATTGTCATATTTTATCTTATAGTCAACTTAATTAAATAGTAACTGTAATTTAATAAAAAAAATTATCCTCTTAAAATTTTGAAGATTGTTATTATTATTATTATTATTATTATTATTACATTATTTAAAATATTATAAGTCGGTCGGCTGAGAAACACGTTTCTCCGTCGCGTGTGGAGAAACAGGGCTATGTTTGTCGCGCGACATACTTAGCCAGTTTCTGGATATCCTTTTCAAAGCTTCTGAATATCCAGAAGCTTGAATATGGATATCCAGAAGCTTTGGAAAGGATATCCAGAAACCAAATATTTTTTCTGGATATCCTTTCCAAAGCTTCTGGATATCCAGAAGCTTGAATATGGATATTCAGAAGCTTTGGAAAGGATATCCAGAAAAAATATTTGATTTCTGGATATCCTTTCCAAAGCTTCTGGATATCCATATTCAAGCTTCTGGATATCCAGAAGCTTTGGAAAGGATATCCAGTTGTTGTGGCTAAGTATGTCGCGCGACAAACTAAGCCCCGTTTCTCCATACGCGACGGAGAAACGCGTTTCTCCCCAGATTTTGTGAAATATTATTAATACGATTTTTAGAATTTAATTCCAAAATTTTATGAAGATAATTGATATAAAGTCCATTTAAATTGATCATAAAAATGAAAATAATACAACTTTTTGGAAACGGTATACTCCTTCAATCTCACAATAATAATGATGTTTTCACTTTTTAATTGTTAATTTGTATGTAATTTGAGCAATAATTTTAATTACTTTAAGTTTTTATTTCTAAGAATCATTTTTTTTTTACTTCTATATAAAATGTTAACTTTTAAAATGATGAAATAAATTTAGGCGTGACAAGAAATATCGCATTTAATGTTTAGCGTGACAAGCCATAATATAGCATTTAATGTTATTTAATGTTGAGGCAGAGGAGTATAAGAGCATCCACAATGGTAAAGCTCTCTAGATAGCTTTTTTTATATTTTCTATGAGCCACATCATTATAATTCAAAACTTAATTTGGCATAAAAAATTAAAATTAAAATTAAAAAAAAATGATATATTGTGAGTGTAGATAGTTGGATGAGGGAGAGAAAGTGATGTAAATAGATAATTATTGTGAGTATGACAAGTGGATCTTAATTTCATTTGAAACTTTGTTGATTACTTTGAAACGATCAAATTAGGTCATTTTACATATTACTATGAAACCTGTGACTGATCTAGGATTTATTGTAAGGGAGGTAAAATATTACATAGCAAAAAAAAAAATTTAATTACACTATTAAAAACAATAAAATTTAAAGCAAATACATCAAGCCCATTTTTTCCATCGTCACGAGTTTAAATTTTCAAAAATTAATGTTTCATGAGTGACTATTTTCTTTTAAAGATACCAAATGTATTTTCTTAATATGTGTATCAAATCATTATGATCACTTAGTTTGGACTAGACTGTGTATAGAAAGGCAACAAAAAAGAAATACATAATATTGTTACTTTTAATTCTGAAGTTTCTTAAAAATAATTATTTTAATAACTGAAATTTGATATACAAGAGTGACTCTAAAAATTTTCAAGGGTCAAAATGAAAATAATGCAAAAATTAGGGGGGTCAATTGACCCCTCCCCTATACGTACATCCGCCCCTGTATGGAACGGAGGGAATACTTTATAATTTACGCCTTACGGTGGATATGTAATTGAGTTTATATGAACGCGTAACTTTTAAATCTGAACGAACCACGAAATGCACAACATATCCAATCGAAGGAAATTTTGAGACCTACAAGCTCTGCCCTTTGACACAAGGTTTAAAAACCTCAAATATATCAGTTAGGCCTTCAAACATGCCTCTGAAATTTTTATAAATGGAATGTTAAAATATGACCCTTGATAATGTTTAAGATTGACAGGTGTAGTGTCAAGGAATGCTAGTGCATTTGTTTTTTTAAAAGTTAGTGCATGTGTTTTTAAGCTCTAGTTCATATGTCTCGAAGATTGTCAGTCATGTGAGTGTCGGTCCATGTTTTAAGAATATCAGTTGCAGTCTTATGGTATATATCAGGAGGAGGTGTTGATTAGTTCTGATTATTTACAAGATGCCACTTGCACAATTTTAAAAGAATTTCCTTAAATACAAAATATCATCATCTGATTTAAACTCAGTTCAAAAACACATTTAAAAAAAAAAAAAAAAAGCTTAAGAAAAAATACATTGTTTTATTTTTCCAAAATTTTACTTATTTTATTAGTGATAGTTTGATAATTAATTCCAACCTTTCATCAAATATCAACCATATATCACCCATTTAATTTGAATTTAGTCATGGATAATGGAGTGCGTGAATTCAACCGTATAAACTTAGGGCTCGTTTGGTAGCACAACTGAATTAGCTTGTATTAATAACAAGGGATTATTACTCCCTTCCTTAGTATAATTAATACAGGTAAAATGAGCTTATCCTTACAGGGTGTCATATTTATCCAAAACCTTATTTTCTACCAAACACTTATCTTAAACATATCGGGGATTAATAATCCCATCCTGAAATGGTAAAAAGTGTTTTGATTGGTCATTAATATGTAGCCTTTGGACAAAATTAGTATTCCTTTAAGGAGGGACCACAGAATATTCATCAGTTAAAATATTTCACATGTCAATTTTGGTTAATTAATATTCTCATGCCTTGAGTTACGCACGTGGAGTCGTGGACCACCCCTATCGGTTATTTTTGTTCAAGTTCTTACTCTATATCCAAATATTTGTTTCAAAATAATTTTATTTTTTTTTATTTTAAAATTATTTTTAGTATTTATTTTGGGGAAATAAGGGATATGGTTAATTACAGAAAACTATGTAAATTACCAAACTACTCATTTATATACTTAGTTTTTTTTTTTTTTTCTGTCTTTCCATCTTTCCCTCGACACATGATGAAGAAGATGAGAAAACACAAAATCACAAATCAAATCAAATCAAATTGAGAATGAAATTGAATCAAATGAAATTGAAATCGAATCAAATGAATGAAATTAAACTCGAGATTGGATCAAATGAAATTGAAAAAGGACTCAGTTTATGGGTGGTGATATATAACAGTATGGTCGGCAAGGCATTATCTGCCATTACGACGAACGAGACCTATCACATTGATTCATCACTGCCCCCAATTTTGAAAAAGGAAACTGAATTGCTTTAGCCCTAGTGCTTGTGTGTGTGTGAGAATAAACCTCGACGGCGGATCTGACAAGCTTTGCCGGCGTAAGGGCTTAACCTAGAACGGCGAGGAGGAAAAAAAACCCTAGAAATGTGAGTGAAGAGGAGGCATCGACGAAATTGAATTGGGGAACACTATTTCGTGTAAGTATACACGAGATATCATCTATCATCTCGTGTATATATACACGAGATGATAGATTACATCTCGTGTATACTTACATGAGACGTGCAAGGGCAGCGTTCTTTCCATCTCGTGCAAATATACACGATATTTATTTCGTGTATATGTGCACGAGACATCTCGTGTAGATTCACACGGGATGAGTGAGAACATCTCGTGTATACACTCACGAGACGAGCAAGGACAGGGTTGGAACTTTTCGTTCCCTGTATTTTTCGTTCCCGGTATTTAGTATTTACCGGAAATAAGATATAAATTTGCCCCGTACTTATATATTAGGCTCCGTTTGTTTCAACGTAAAACATTTTTCGAAAAACGTTTTCCGAAAAATGTTTTCCTATAAAATATTTTACGGAGGTTGGGCGTAAAATGTTTTAAGGAGGAAGGGTGTAAAATGTTTTCGGCTGTTTGGTAAGGAAAATGTTTTTCGAAAGGGCGTAAAATGTTTTTTTAATTATTATTATTTTTATTATTTATTATTATTAATATTTTTTTTATTTTTTATTATTATTATATTTTTTTATTTTTTATTTTTTTATTTTTTTATTTTTTATTTTTTTATTTTTTATTTTTTATTTTTTATTTTATTATTATTATTATTATTATTATTATTATCATTATTATTATTATTATTTTTATTATTATCATCGTTATTATATATTTTTATTTTATATTTTTTTATTATTATTTTATTATTATCATTTTATTTTTTATTTTATTATTATTATTATTATTTTTTTTTTTTATTATTTTTTTATTTATTATTATTTTTTTATTATTATTATTATTAATTTTTTATTATTATTATTTAATTATTATTATTATTATTATTATTATTATTATATTATTTATTTATTATTTATTATTATTATTATATTATTATCATTTTTTTATTATTATTTATTATTATTATTATTATCATTATTATTATTATTATTTTATTATTATTATTATTATTTATTATTATTATTATTATTTCATTATTTTATTATTATTATTACTATTATTTTATTATTATTATTATTATTTTATTATTATTATAATTATTATTGTTATTATTATTATTTATTATTATTATTATTATTATTATTATTATTTTATTATTATTATTATTATTATTATTATTTTATTATTATTATTATTAGTATTATTATTATTATTATTATTAGAATGAGGAAGTAGAATGTTGTACCTTTTGAAATATGAGTTGTACATGAAGGGCACCATTTTTCGGAAAATATTTTACTTAGAACAAGGTTAGTAAGTCGTTTTACTTAGGAAGGGCGTAAAATATTTTTCGGAAAACGTTTTCTCCATTTTCCGTAAAACAATCATACAGCGAAAAACGAGTTATTTTTCGGAAAACATTTTTCGGGGGCTCAACCAAACAACGGAAAACGAGTTATTTTATGAAAACGAGTTATTTTACGGTGAAACAAACGGGGCCTTAGATGCAAATATACCCTCATCTTATTTTTATGCACATATGTCCTCGTATGAAAATATAATTAGGATAAATCTGACCAAAACTAATTTTTCGTCAAATTTTTAACGAAATTGCTGACTAGAATGGTTATATGGTAATTTTGCACATCCACGTCATTTAAATTGGCCAAATAAGTTTGCTGACTATACATAACTAAACTACGTTGTTTTGGATTTTTCGAACTTACACAATTGAACATAAACGGCAAGAGATATGGCCGCCCATTTTCGGGGACGACGGAGGCGGTGAGCCCAGACGGTGTCGCAAAGCTTATTGGTGATGTTTTTGGTGGATTCATTGATGACGGAATTGAGCAGCGTTGACTTGATGGTTGACTGTGTGGAAGGAGAGAGAGAAGGGTTGAGATAGGAATCGTCACGAGTGAGGAGCTTGCGGAGGAGGATTGCGGACATGGCGCAGGCTTCAGGATGAGGGGAATAGTGGAGGAGGTGAGCAAGTTTGAGAGAAAGGGTATCAGACTGGGTTTGTTTGCATGATTGAAGAAAGATTCGGTTTGGAAACGGTGGTCGTTTGCGGCGAATATGAGGTGGGAGATTAGAATTTCGAATGGGGCTTCCTCAGAGAGCTGAGGATGGCGATGATTTCAGCGAGTTTGAGTTGAGTTGGATCGGCCGCCATGGATGATGATGGAAAGCTTGGCTCTCTCTCTCTCTCTCTTACAGTGATGGTGGGAAAGTTTGTAGAGAGAGGAATGGAGGGAAGGAAGAGAGTGAAAGGGTTATATGAAACGACGTCATTTTGAGGGATTAACTTTCAAGGGGTAAAACGACGTAGTTAAGTTATGCATAGTCAGCAAGCTTATCTGGTCAATTTAAATGACGTGGATGTGCAAAATTATCATAAAGTCATTCTAGTCAGCAATTTCGTTAAAAATTTGACGAAAAGTTAGTTTTGATCAAATTTACCCTAATTAAATGTTCATACGAGGGCATATATGCATAAAAATAAGATGAGGTGTATATATACGTCTAATAGCTAAGTACGTGAGCAAATATATCATATTTCCCATTTATTTTGAGATGGAGATCTTGTACTCCCTCCGTCCCAGACCAAGAGTGCTACTTTCCCTTTTGGTCTGTCCCAAATCAAGAGTCTCATTCCGTAAATGAAAATATGTGAACAGTGTTTCAGACATTTATACCCTCATAATGTTTATATAGTATTTAAAAAAAAAATATTCATTATACCCTTATAATTTTAACATATTTACAAAAAAAAACAATCTTTAACTTACTATTCCTCCCACTCATTCTCTCTCCTTTAAAAAAATCATTCATTAACTTACTATTTCTCCCTTTCATTCTCTCTCCTATTAAATATTTTTAACTTTTACATTCTCTCTCCTCTAATCTTCTATCTACTTTCAATTTTTTATTCATTTTTTTTTTAAACTTTCTTAAAAATCGTGAAATACTTCCCTAGGACCCTTGGTCTGGGACGGAGGGAGTATTATATAATTAGGAGTTTACTTAATTACTCTCTATGTCCAAAATACATGTATTGAAAGTAAATTTATAAATTAAAAATAAATCAATATTCTTATATTGACCTTTATTAATTATGAAATAAATTTATTGATACAAATCCTCATTTAGCAACAAAAATAGTAGTCCTTCCGTATTATTTAATATTTTTAGTTTGACTTTAGGTATTTAATATTTTTAGTTTGACTTTAGACGCTTATTAAGAAATCTATCTACATTATAAATGGTAGAAAGAGTGAACAGTTGAATAAATAGTTTCAAATGGGGTTTTTTCTATTTTGTCCTCATATATTTGTCTATTTCCCATTTTGCCCTTAAAAAAAATTAATTAAAAAAAAATTAAAAAAAAAAAAAAAACCCGTGTCCTTGGACACGGACATGTACTAGTTTATCTATAATATATATAAACTCCTTCCGTCCCATTCAATTTATAATTTTCTTTTCCAACATGAAAATTAAGAAATATTAATATAATAACAGAAAAAGAGAAAGAGAATGAGTGCATGAGATATTGTGAGTATTAAAAGTAAAATAGAAAAGAAAATGAGTAGCAGGAATAGTAAGGGGATTGTTGTCGTAAATATAACAAGTGAGTCGTATAAATATAAAATAATATAAACTTGTTATTTTGAGTCGTGATAAGTTGAGTGAGACGCCCAAAACGATAAATTCTCCCAAGGCTAATTTGGCGGAAGGAGTATATATTTATTTGCATGTGATGCTTTGTTTAGTGATTAAATTGCAATATTAAGGTGCTTATATCAGTACTATACTTTTGTAATATCTCTATTTACTTACTTTGTGTACATCATTTTTCATTTTATTAAAATTTCCCTTTTTATTTTTTTTTTTGGACAAAATTAATTTTAATAATTCCGTCTTCAAGACTACTCAGAGAGCGAGAACATAAAATCCGCTATTGGCCTAAATTCAAAACTAACTCATAATAAGGCCCAAAATAGGTTCAACACACATTTGGGCCCAAGATGGCCCATGAGATCGTAATAGAGCTGATGATTATGTCGCGTGTTAATAGTTCACATGTACAACTAATCTGATGATCATACCGATTTAAACGTGAGGGAGCGTATTAGAACAGCATTTTTTCCGCATCAATTTGAAGAAAACAATTGATTTATTACATAAAATTAGATAATCTCGGCCCTTAACAAAATTTTCTAAAGAAATGATGTGGTCAATAATGGTGTCCCATTTGAGTATTTATTTTGAGATCAAGAGTAATATCAAGTCTACATTTATAGTGACCTGGGAGTGGAAGAAGAGATATCAAAGAAGCCCCAAAAAAGACCATATCCAGTCCCCATCTCTCTCTAGGCCCAACAACTTCCTCTGACCCCATAAGCATAGGATAGGCCCCATCCTTTCTCTCTCTACTAACATTGTACCAGACAAATTATTGTCTTATTCCCCCTAATCTTTGGGAGAACTAAGGAAATGACAACTCACTATGCCAGAACTCAAAACTATATTCCTAGACCATTACATGCATCGACATATTGTACATTATACAACACAAATTGTATCCTCATGTAAACTTGATCTCACCCTACCAAAATGACTACTCAAAAAGGAAGAACAAGAAGAAGAACAAAGAAATCAACAGGGGTTATTTTTTATTTATTTTTTAAGTTCTAAAGAATCTCAACTTTACTCAAGTGGGGTTTTCTAAATGCATTCTTGAAATCAGAAATTTGGGTTTTATATATTCAATTTAATTTGCTTCCATCAACTTTTTTTTTTTTTGGGGGGGGTGTTGATTACATGAAAGATATTCTTGAAAAAGTGGATTTTGTTTAATATTTTACATGTAGTATTGTTTTGTTGGTTTGTTGTTCTTCTCCAAAGTGACAATTAATATTTTTTAAAAAGTAGTAAGATTTATTAATGGATAGTAATAATATTAATAGTAATAATATCTATAGTATAAATGACACCTCTCCTTGCTACAATACAATGAACAGTACCAAGTGTCAAATTTTTCATTTTGCCCTCACTAAGTTTATATATAAAAGGAAGATAGTTGCCAAATTTCCCATTTTGGCAATTAATATTTTTTAAAAAGTGACAATTAATATTTTTTAAAAAGTAGTAAGATTTATTAATGGATAGTAATAATATTAATAGTAATAATATCTATAGTATAAATGGCACCTCTTCTTGCTACAGTACAATGAACAGTACCAAGTGCCAAATTTCTCATTTTGCCCTCACTAAGTTTATATATAAAAGGAAGATAGTTGCCAAATTTCCCACGGGCTTGCTCTAGTCTATATATAAAAGGAAGATAGTTGCAAATTTTCGCAAATACAAGGGCATTTACGTAACGGTCTCATCCAGCTCATCATTAAGGGTGTTTTAGAAAATGCATAATTCAAGAAATGGAAAAAATAAATAAAAAATTTCAAGCAACTGTCCACTTTGCATGTAGCCCATTTGTCTTCTTTTCCTCAATAAATCTAACACTACTCAAATTGTTATTGGGCAAGAGGAAGGTGCACACAAATACAAGGAAATTTTTGAATTCAAATAATCTGTCTTTCCATTACATCCTCAGAAGCCACACACACTCACGCGCAGAGACACACATACACACAAACACTCAATAAATCAAAACCAAGTAAGTTATTTATTTGAATTCCAATTCTAATTCTGCTATATTTTGTTATTTTGCAGATTTAATTTATGGGGACATGGTGATTGGGCGGATTTTATGAGAAGAAAGAGACAGACATAGAGAGGGGGAGAAAAGTTAGGGTTTGAAGAGGACGTCGGCGTCGGTGTTGTCGTTAATCGTGGTGGCGCAGTGGGGAGGGGTAGTTAGGGTGGGGCGGTTTAGCTTAGAAGATAAAGAAGAAAGAAAGAGAGGGTGTGTGAAGCGGTGATTAGGAGGAGGAGGAGGAGGAGGAGGAGGAGGAGGAGGAGAGGATGGGTGGCTCAGATCTACATTTTATTAGGAAGGGTGAGAAAGTTAGAGGGGAGGGGAGGGGAGGGGTTGGCAATGGCAATGGTGGGTCGAAAACAAGGAGAGCCTTTTCAGAGGAGGAAATGGGTTTGTGAGACGAAGAATGAGCTTTGGTCGGCGGTGGTAATGGGAAGGAATAGAGAGAGGGCGTTTGTAGACTGGGAGAAGGAAAAGGTAAAGATTGATTGGTATGAGACTATTTTCATTTGATTTGAACACAGAAAAAAATCATTTTTTTTAGTATAAATTTTTTAATTATCCTTTTTTATTTTTCAATATGTTTTGAGTCAAAATTATTTAAGTGTGAAGTATTTTTTTATTATAAATGTTAATGATAATAATATTAATTTTTTTAATTATAAAAATAAAGAATATAAAATAAAATAAAAGTGATGGGGTATAGGATAATGAGTTGGAATGGGTAATATGGTTATTGGGTTATTTTATTTCGATACATTATTTTAAAAATTTTGATCGAAGTGCATGTCAATATTCTAAGAAATATAGATAGTATAAATTAGTATTTTAAAAGAGGGTGAGGAAGAAGTGAGTTGGGTTTTAAGTGCATGTCAATATTCTAAGAAAATTATCCTTTGTTAATTTTCCTTTTTTATTTTTCAATATCTTTTGAGTAAAAATTAATTAAGTGTGAAATATTTATTTTTAATTATAAATGATAATAATAATAATAATAATTTTACTAATCATAAAAATAAATAATATAAAATAAAATAAGAATGGTGGATATAGGATGATGAGTTGAAATGGTGTTGAATTTTTATAAACAAAATCGTTGTGTATTTATAAAGTATATAGGGTAATTTAATATAATAATATTCTATACCTATGTATATATATATCTATAATATATATATATATATATATATATATATATATATATATATATATGTGTGTGTGTGTGTGTGTGTGTGGGTGGGTGTGTGTGTGTGTGTGTTTTGGTTTTTATTTAATAAGTGGGATTGGGTAATATGGTTATTGTGTTTATTTTAGTTCGATATATCAAACAATTTATTTAATTTAAAAAAAAATCTTTGAAGCATAGTAAATAAAGTATTATTAAAGTTGTCGATTTTTCTATTCATCGTCTAAAAAAATTGTGTATTTATAAAGACGAATATCGGGAAAGATGACCATCATTTTTAAAATTTTGATTGAAGTGTATGTCAATATTATAAGAAATGAAGATAGTATAAATTGGTATTTTAAAAGATGGAGAAGAAGAAGTGGTTGGGTTTGATGAGGGAGTGGAGGGTTTGGGGAAATTTTTTTCATTTAACGAAATTGTTAGTATTTTTAGGATTTTATTTTTCTTCTCAAAATTAAATAAGTTAAATAGTAAATAAATATCATAATTAAGTTCATAATGAGTTAATGTAAATATATATGACATATTTTTTTTAGATGTACGAGCATGAGTTAATGAAAAGTTGAAACATTTGAAAAAGAATGATATTAATTTTTATTAGATAAACATATTATCCTTTTGGTATGACTAAATCTTTTGTTTTTTTTTTTAAAAAAAAATTGTCTTTATAAGAAAGAAATAAAATATCACTTTTTTTTACTAGATTTCCAATCTTCACCTTTTTTAACTGTTTTCAATTACTTATTTCGTATGTGGAAAAAGAATTCGTGTATTTTATTTAATTTTTTTAAATGATAAAATACTACAGAATTGTATATAGACAAATGCATATTCCTTATGATGTTTATTTTATTTCTATTTTATTGTTTTCTATTTTTTATAATTTTATTCTCTTATTTTTTTCTTTCAATATATGTACTTATATAGTATTATTTTCTTTTATATTTTATGTTGAGCTTGAAATTTAGGCTAAATGGAGATAGTTACTCCTATTGATAATCTATTATACAATAGAGAGAGGGTTTAACCGCCTCTTATCCCCTATATAAGTGACGGCTCAGATTGAATCTTGAAATGTTGATCGAAGGGCTGAAATTACTTTTCCATCACACGATCTTCTCTCCCTCCTCAGTCAACAACTGTTTCTCCACGTCCTACAGCTCCATGATCTCTTCTCTCCCCCCTCAGTCACTTTAAACCCAACCTTAATTTCAATTGGGTTCCCTATTTTTCACCTCTTCCAACAACAATTACAGGTTATCCCTCCCGCTCTAAAAACCGAAACACCCACCACCTACCTCCCTTCTCAATCTGCGGTTGTTTCCCATCAAGATTGGCTGTTTCATCAAAGGCATACTCACAAGACAGGTAATTTTTATACTGTCTGCAATATCGCTGATTAATTTCTTATGAACAGTCCACACTAATCACAATGCACAATCACGGCATACTAAGCATGATTCAACAAGAATAACCCATGATTCAACAAGAATAACCCATGATTCAAAAAAGAAATTACAACAAAACAATTTTACCTCCATTAAATGTCACTCAACTCAACGCACATAGAAACCTCCCTCCTAAAGATGCAGTAAGTCACAAAACAAATGCAGTGTAGACTCCAGGAGGCAAAACAACAATGAAGAATTTGAGACCTTCGTTCAGTCCGTCCGCAATCCGGCTAAATCCGGCCGCAAACCGCCACCGATCCGGCCGCAATCCGCTACAGTACCCAACTCCTCCCATGCTTCTTCCTCCACCATTGTTGACTCACCCATCCCTTCCCCCTCTCTCCGGCTGGTCTCCATTGCCGAGTTTTTATAAATCGATAAATCGACTTCAGATTCAAATGGGATCAAAATTGAAAGCCTAACTTGATAATATGAGTGGATGCGAATTGGAGTGAACAAAGATGGTATTAGGGACGGATCAATGCTTTAATCACTTTAATGTGATCAAATTTGGGTTGAGCTTGGTCGGAATCCGAAAATCCATGGGAGAGGCGCTCCCCGTTTCTGTGGAGAAGAAGAGTGGATTTTATGTTTAAGCTTTTATTAGGATTAGATTTAAAATGGGGTTGGGTGGGCTTTATTTTACTGTCAAGTGAAATTAAGTTGTGCTGGCCTTGGGCTTTGGATTTGGGCTTTGCTTGAAAAAACCAACTTAAGCATAATCGTGTGAATGAGTTAATATATTCATGTGTACATTTGAAACATTTTAGAATATACAGTTATTATTTTTAATTAAAATAATATTATTAATTTTTGAGAAATAACAAAAGTTAATAGCACTATTTTTTGGATAAATATATATTCTTAATGTTTACATTTTGTGGCAAAATTGGTCTTTTTTGGATGACCGTTTGAAAATCATAAAAAAAGAGTTATTTTTTGTATTATTTTTTTTTGTTGTAATGCCTTTAATTGATGATGATGTTACTGCATGTTCCTAAAGTCAGTAAATTTCTTCTTCGACCTATTTTTTTTTACAAGTAGGCATCACTGCATCACAATAAGCATACAAGAAACACAAATATAGGTACCCTCAATGTGCTAGCAGGAAACAACAAGAACTCTATCATAGGAAAGGTGTGATTCACAAACTAATATGAAGATCATTATTGCTTAGTAGTATTTTGGTAAGCAGTGTACCAAAAAAATGGTTTTGTAGAAGAGTACATGTTTTTTTCATGAAAATACTCTTTATACGTAGTATTTTGTTTTAGAGCTACACTTTAATATTTTAGGGGTATGATTATATGTAATAATTAATTTTATCATTTATTATAAAAGATAATTAATCTAAATATATATATATATATATATATATATATATATATATATATATATATATATATATATATATATATATATATATATATATATATATATATATATATATATATATATATATATATATATATATATATATATATATATATATAACTGATTATTATTTAAATATTGTGTTTAATTTTATGTTGTGTTTTTTAATTTTATAATTGAAGACTTTCAAAATAGATATTGTTTATTTTTTATTTGAATGTTGATTTAGATAGTGTTTTATACTATAGATTTACAAGTTGTGTTTAATTTTATAGGTTTGAAAAAAATGAACGATCAAGGAACATTGAATATTTATGGATATGGTGATTTGGCTCTAAGTGAAACAGTAAGTTACTATTTTACTATTACTATTTTATTGTAAATATTTGTTTTTATCATATGTGATATGTGATTGTGATAATAATGTGATTTTTAGATTGACATTTTGCGAAGAAACAATGTCTCGATTGTCATGCGAGAACCTTTTGAACACGATGAAATGATAAGGGTAAACATTTGATGTTAAATTAAGTTTTTATTTCTTTTTATTTATATTTACATTAATTAACGGATATATAGATTTTTTGACTAATATTTAGAATTCAATATTAGGCTCAAAATCGACTAACCAACCTACCGACAGTTGCATTGCCCCCACTGGTATTTAATTCATTTCAGTTTAAATATTTAGTATTGTTTATTTATAATTTCAGTTTAAATATTTATTATTGTTTATTTATATTTATAATTTGATATAGATGCATGTAATTTAATTTTATTTATTATAATTCTGTCAAATTATGTCAAGTTACTTACCACTTCAATAATTATTTTATCATCATTCTCAAATATTTGAATCATATATTTGTAGTCATGGGATGAGTGCGCGAAAGAATATAGACGCTTGCACAAACCTACGACAAAGACTTGAAATGGGCATAATAAGGTATTTTTTTTAATTATTATATTGTTAATTTAATAAAAATATATTTATTTCATATTTTATTTATTTCAGGTGCTTTTACGTAAACGTACCTGGCCAATGTCTGTTTCGATTGAGACAACATCTTTACTTCAACTGGTTAAAAATTTATATGTTAATTAGATGTTAATTTATGTCCTAAACTATTATTATTTGTTAAAAATATTTCTTGATATGTAACTAAACATTCACTTGGGGTTGGATGACATGAATGTTGTTTTATTCTACTTATCATTTTTTTCACTGCTTACTTTTTTGTACTGACCCACGTTCTCCCACACACACTCTCCCTCTCTTCACGACACAATCTCATCCTCCTTTCGACGACACCGGGGATGGCGACTGCGGTGATATCTAGGGCTTCAATTTCTCCTCCTCCTCCTCCCAAGATTTAACTGCTCAGTGGTATTTAGATCCAACCCTTAAAGTTATAATTGACCACTATTTTGTGACAGAGGTCATACTGTCTTTCTTTTCGTACTGACCCGTGCCAATGGCACGGGCTTTTGAGTACTAGTCTATATTACAATAGACAATGGAGGTAACCGCCGAGACAAAGAGCGGATGAGATTGATTCTTATAAATTCAATCTGACGACCTAAATTCTTCCCCCTCCCTCAGCCGTTTTTAACTTCCCAACCCTCTCCTCTCAAAACCGCAAGACACAGTTTTTTGTGCTCTAACCCAATGTAATCAATCGTCAAAATCTCCCATCAGCAATTCTGCAAAAAAAAAAAATCTATATTACAATAGACAATGGAGGTAACTGCCGAGACAAAGAGCTGATGAGATTGATTCTTATAAATTCAATCCGACGGCCTAAATTCTTCCCCCTCCCTCAACCGTTTTTAACTTCCCACCCCTCTCCTCTCAAAACCGCAAGACACAGTTTTTTGTGCTCTAACCCAATGTAACAAATCGTCAAAATCTCCCATCAACAATTCTGCAACAAAATTAAAAAAAATAAAAAAAACAAACAAACAAACAAACAATGTATCCCTCTCCCTCACAATACAATCAAGATCCTAAATACTGCAAGTGATACCGTCAGAGAAAGGCAAAGCTATTTAGTCAAACTCTTGCTTAATTGACTTCTTGATCATTTTTTATGGTAATTATTTTTGTTTATCGAAAGTGGCCCCAATTTGTTTCTTTTAAAAATCTTATCATCTCCATTATATTATGGATATGATTCTTAGCTATAATACTACAGTTCAGGGGATTTAAATTTTATCCCTCTATAAATAGTCTTGATAATGAATAAAAATATGTTTGCAGTTATGATGTGTAAGTGCATTCCAGTTTAAGGATATATATGTATGCTAAGTTATGTTGGGGTTGTGAGGGTTGACTTTCGGTGATTTTAAATTGGTTATTTTCATTTTTTTTCTTCTTTGTAATGACAATTTATGCTAAGTTTCGTAGTTTAAGGTGTTAAGTTTCGTAGTTTAAGGTGTTTGACTGATGAGCCTCATGTTCAGGTAACCCATTACTTTAAAACTGGATACATGTTTCATAATAAAATTTATACTCCCTCCGTCACAAAATGAATGTCTAAATGGTTTCTGAATTTTGTCAACAACGTAGCATTTTAGTTTTGTTTCTTTTTCTTTTTCTTTTCTGTATTTATCTTGAAAGTTTCGTGTAGCTAGGAAACTTGGATCACGCAATAGGCAAAGGATGTGAGTACAGATGTGTCTCACAACTGTCCACACATCCACAGATAATGCAGCGGAATAAAACAATTAAAAGCAAATAACTCAAGAATTATTTACGCTTGCGATCTATGAGATCGGCAAACCGAACTTACGCCCAAAAACTTTTCACTATAAAAACTTTTGTTTCTTACAAAAACAAAGAAGTGAAAAACTAAAATATGAAAATACTAAACGAGTTCTAATCACCTTCTACGATAAGAACAACTCCCCTTTCCCAAGTAGGATCTATTCTAATCAGAAGTAAAACAAGAACTTGACAAAAACGTAGATGTGAGTTTCGGATGTATGTCACAACCTACACTCACAACCTAAAACAATATTATGAAAACGTGAAGAACAAAGAGTGTTTTTCTCTCTGAATAAATCTCTCAAGCTCTATCTTCTCTTGTGCTGGTCTCTTGTATTTATAGGCATCTTGGAGAAGATCTTCACGAATCCAAACTCTTCCATATGTGAGAATCCAATTCCTACAAGGAAACATAAAGCACACTCACAAAGGAATATATTGTTAGTAGGTTAGTCCTAATATAAAACTATGTACATAAATAAAATATATTTACTTTATTTACAAAGTCCTTTTCAAAGTAGGATAATAAAAGATATTTACTCTATTTACAAAGTCCTTTTCAAAGTAGGATACTTATGAATCTTTCCATGAAAGCATAAAATCAACTTACCAAAAATTCCTCTTTGATTCGAAATAGGAAACAACTTATTTCTTAAACTAAAATCCTTTTCACAATAGGACAATATAAATCTTTCCATGAAAGTCCCAAAATCAAATCACCAAATATGCGATATTGATTCGAATAAGGAAACACATTGTTTCCTAAAAAAGCTCACGCTTTCATATCTACTACGTAGGCTTAGATTTGGATAGCAAGTTATAAGTGTGAAATATTGATTTGCTAATTGAAATGTGAATTGTTTGCTTTGCTGCAGATAAGCAAAGGTGGTTTAAAATTTGTAGAATAGCTTGAAGATAGTCGTCAAAAATTATTTTTGGGACATCAGAAGCTGTCTTGCGGAGAAGATGTTGGCATTGTGGCTATGTCCTAAGTATCGTGCTACATAGAAAAAAAAAGTGTATTATAAGAGCTGATGGTGGAGATTGCCAAATGCATGTGTACAGTTTTACTGAGATTTTTTTGGCAGATAGTGTTTAACAATGACCGTTTGTTATAAGGTAGTAAAAAAAATTTGGACAGATGATGTTGTTTCAGTTATAAATTAGAACCTTGACATTTGATTATTGTAAACTATGTGCCTCTCATTGTTGCCGGCAATACATTCTATTTATAGCAAAGTAGTTAAAACTTCTAAAAAACAACTATGTAAAAAAACGAAATTTCACAGGGTCAAAAGTGTGATTGGCCTCCAAAATACAACTTCATGTTTCTTTCAAATGTCTAATATAATAAATAGAGGTTGAAAAAAATTGCCTCTTTAAATAAACAAGAAAAGGGCTAAAATTTGTTCATAACAACTGTAAGAACCCGAAAATTTTAAACTTTTAATTTAATTATTTTTATTAGGAAATAATTAATTTAATTACAATTATTAATTAGCATTTAATAATTGGGTCATTATTGGAATTAATTAAATGAGTTGAAGGATTTAAATAAATTGTGCTAGTTAAGTGGACTTGTTTCATTGGGCCTGGAGCTACCTAATTAGCTTAGGATTTAGAAACCTAATAATATAAATACATATTTTCTAAATCTAGGGTTACCAATATTTGAATAACAAAGGAGACGGCACTTGCACATTGCCGAGAGAGGAAGAGAAACCGTGGCTGAAGAAGAAGAAAGAAGAAGGCAAAGCTTGGACATTTGAGACTAACCAAAAACAACCAAGTAAGTTTCGTTCCGTCTAATAATTATTGTTCTTAAACTTAAAGCCTAGAAAATCCTAAAAACTCTTGAGATTAGATTGGGATTTTTATTATGAATATTGTTGATTAATTAAGAATTAATCTAAAGACATTATATTAATCGGATCATTGATTAATTGAAAACCTAATATTAATTAAGGTTTGGATACGTAATCAAAGGAGTCAAACCTAAGGTATTACATGCTAAGAATGGAAGAATCGAAATTAAATATTTTGTGTGTGTGTGTTTTGCCGTGCATGTGTGTGTGTGTTGTATAAATATTTTTGGTGTAAAACTTGTTTACAAATTGTTTTGGGTAAAATATTTTGATATCAAAAAGGTTTAATTTTGAATAAAATTGTTTTTGGTTAGAAATCTACCCAAGGTTAAAAGCTGAAAATCAACTTTCAAAAACCCTAATGACCAAACTGTAAAATTTGGAAATTAGGGATGATTCTGTAATTTTTGAAAGTCAAGGGATTGTTCTGTAATTTTTGAAAGTCAAGGGACTGTTCTGTAATTTTTGAAAGTCAAGGGATTGTTCTATAATTTTTGAAAGTCGAGGAACTGTTTTGCAAAATCTAAAAGTTGAGGGACTGTTTTGCAAACTTCTTAAAATCAAAGGACTTCTTTATAAATTCTGGAAAGTTAAAGGACCTTTTTGTAAATACTCAAAGTAGAGGCTTTTAAAAGTAACTTCTAAGGAAAGTAAGACTTTTAAAAGATGAAGAAGAAGAAGAATCCAAGTAAAAGAAAGGCAACTTCTAAGTATAGGAAGTGTAAGTCCAAGAATAATGGAAAGATTCAAAAAGGGAAAAAGTTTCCCAATATAGAAAGTTACTATTTTAGGAAGATTACCTAAAATAGAAGAATACCATTTAAGGAAGGTACCTTAAATGGAAGGTAAATATTTTAGGAAGATTACCTAAAATAAGAAAGATACTATTTAAGAAAGATACCTTAAATAGAAGTTAAATTTTAGGAAGGTTACCTAATATAAGAAAGATACTATTTAAGAAAGATACCTTAAATAGAAGGTAAATATTTTAGGAAGACTACCTAAAATAGAAGAGTATTATTTAGGGAAGATACCTTAAATAGAAGGTTACTATTTTAGGAAGGTTACCTAAAATAGAAGGATAATATTTAAGAAAGACACCTTAAATAGAAAATTACTATTTTAGGAAAGTTACCTAAAATAGAAAGTTGCTATTTTAGGAAAGTTACCTAAAATAGAAAGATAGTTAACTAATAAGATGAGTCAAAAGTAACTCATAAGTTAACTAAAGATAAATCAACTTGAAGGGTCATAAGGAGTAATAAACAATTACGTGTACCTAAAATGATATCTTTGTATGACTGTAGGTTATACGAGAAGTACTAGGGAAGCAAGCTAAGGTAAGAAATTACGTTCCTAAACACTTTGTGTTTCGATTTTTTGGAAACTCTATCGAGTCTTTTCAAAAGTTATACTATCATATGGCGATAGTGTTTTATAAAATATTCCCTGGACATGAAACGTCTTTTGGCAAATCTTATCTATGATATGTATTGTTCATGGATATCTAAAGTAATGACTTTGCTTATGTGTATTCTTGTTGTAATATGAATGCACTATATGTTAGACTTGTATGAAGGTACATACATGTCAAGATTATATGGAATGATATTGGACTTGTATGATATGTGTTACGTACTTGTCTTAATATACTTTTATGCGCACTCGACATCTAAAGTAGATGATCGGATGGAAATTACTCAAGGTAGGGTATATCCTGAATAAAAACTATAATATGGAATTGTAATGCCACACTTCCTTGATTGAACTTTATTGTGATAACCTTTCGTTGAAATGCTTCGATTGAACCGTCATTCAGGTCATCTCCTCATAAATTCAAGGAGATCACGTAATGACTTACGGGACATCTTTTGCTCATTCCTTCTTTCTTATTTTCCTCCAGGTATAGGAATAAGAAGGGAAGATCGTTGTAGGAAGGACAGCGATAACTGAGGAGTCATAGAAAAATTTATCGACGAATCCTGAATTTTAGTTTATTTTAAATAAAGCTAGTAGGTTATACTAGCCGTTACATTTGATACTTTCGCACTTATGTAACGTTGAATATTTAAGTTACCGTTGAATTTGAATATTTGAAGTTAAGTATCCGTTGGGACCCTATTTTGGGTATTTATCATGATTATGAATATTAATTATATAAAGGAAATTCAGGGTCGTTACAACAACTATGATCCAATGATTAACCTACTTTTTTATATTGTCTATTTTATATTTTATTGACTAAGATTAATTTTGAAATTCTCATTTCACGGCTGGCATTTGCCATTTGACGGTATTCATCGCCTCTCTATTCCTCATTCCCACTCACGGCAGTTATCATCAGTTAAACTCTACTCCCTGTTCATCACCGCCAAAGCAAAGAAAACCCCTCCACTCCTAACCCCTCCCTCTAACCGACAAAAAAGAAACCAATAAATAATTCAGTTGATTCTCTTCTGGAAACTATTTTTCTCTATTTTTGACGATGTCTTCCGTTATGTATCCATCGTTATGCAGTTAGTATTTGATTTTCTTCATTAGATTTAGTGTTCTTATTGATTAGCCTAGGAAATTATTTAAAATTAATTGGAAGTGAAAAAAATAAACAAATGTGGAGCATAAATTAGATGTGAAGATGTGGAAGTTTAAACCCTCATCTCCAAGTGCTCAATCTCACTTCCACCACCTGAAATAGGTAACCCATATGTGTTGTAGGTCCATTATTTGTATATTATCTATAATACAATACACATCAGGTTAGCAGTTTGTAACCGTCGGGTTAAAAAGCGGCTGAGATTGAATCTAGAAAAATTTATCTGACGCCCTGAATTAACCCAATTATTCCATATTCACACTTCCAGTTTTATAACTCCCCACCTTCCCAAACCTGTCTTTTAACTTTCCCCCCCCCCCTACACACACCCTTTTATTTATCACATGATTTTTTATTACTTTGTTTTTTTAACTATTATTTACTTATCGATCTCATAACCATCAATAGCAATAGAGTTCATGATATTTTTTTCAATTTTTGCTATAATAACAAATAAAAACTTACTTTAAATTATTTTTTTGGGAAATAATATTTTTTTAATAGCACGACGATTTCGATTAAAGAAGGAGAAAGTGAATTTAGTAGAATCGCGAATGGGTAGGCGTCACTCCGTGCCCTTGGCACGGGGGTTAGTACTAGTAGTCATACAATTATAATGGGGTACTAAATTGTTGCTTAACTTTCCATAACTATTTTTGCTTAGTATACAATTTATTTATAATATAATAATTATTTTGATTGAAAAATAGAAAAAAATCAATGAAGAAAAAGAATTATTTTAAGATAAATAAATTATTATTTTTGATTTTTTTTAATGCGGGTAGGAAATGGTTATGTACTCATTTTACTAAAAACTTGGTCTAAATTTTTTAAGTCTCCATCTATATATTCAAAAGGGATTTTTACCAATAAGACCTTGAGATAGTGTGAAATTTATTAATAAAAACAATACATTTTGAATTCTACATTAGGGTCCAAGATTTGAAATAAAACGACCTTAGAGTCCCTCATTCTATTTACAATAATTTAAATGACAAAACTGCCCCAAATCATTCTCTTCCTCTCTCTAGCGCAATTTTCAATTCTCTCTCTATCTGCAATCCGTGCGCAATTCGTTCCATTCCAGCTTCTCCACCACCGGCGATCCGTTGTTCCAGCTTCTTCACAACCCTAGTTCTTCGATTGAGCCTTCTTCATCATCGAGGAACTCCGATGAATTGGACGTTGATTTCAACGACGTTTTTGGCGGGCCGCCGAGGCGATCTTCAATTCACGACCCACAGCTTTGGTGGCAGCGGCGGTGGAGGAATGATTTGTGTCGTTTATTGAATCAATCGAGCGATTTGCAAACTGACAAACTGTTGGGAATTTCTTATCCAGCCAAACTGACAAAGGGTATTGCAAAAATTTCGAAATTGTTAAAGGTAAGGTTCTTTTCTTGCTGAATTGCTCCAAAATATTATTCTTGAATTTGGATTTTCCTTCTGTTATAGTGGAGATTAGTGTTTGCATTTCTTGATTGCGGTAGCTTGCAGCATTGTAGTTAAGGTGTTTGTAAAATTGTTTCTTTTGAGTGTAAACTTCAGTTCAACCTACAGTAAATCAGGCTGCTATGATGTTGGAACGATCAATTTGCACATAGAAAACAAATTGCAGCAAGGCACGCCAACTGTTCGTCAAAAGTCCCAGGAGAGAAAATGAAGGGATTGACCCAAATAATGGTACTGAAGGTGTCGGGACTAGATCTCTTGGATGATAGGTATGGTATAATATATAAATGGAAGAGTCTCTTGTATATTTTGTACAAACTAAACTAATTAAATTTGGTTTGAGGTTATGACATGAGTTGTAGGATCCAGAAGATAGCTACCTTAAATATGCTGATGTTGGGGTTGATTTTGTTTGCAAGATGGAGAGTAACATTGAAGAATATATCCAATAAATCCTTCGGTACATAATATGAATAGTTGTTTACTGAAACTATTGAACCTCTTGATGGTCACTCATGGGTATCATTGCTGCATAATGCCTGGGTGGATGGTGGAGTGTAGGGTATTGGTCTATTAACTTCTGCAACTTCTAAGTTTCTAGCTTCAGTCTCGACCCCAGAGTTTTGGCCTTACGAAGTTTAAAATCGACTATGTTTACTTTCTATGCTGGGAACGTTTTCCTTTTTTTTTTTTTTTTTTTTTTTTGCCTCTGCTTCTGATGCATTTGACATAGCAAAACAGAGTTGACATGGTGGAGTTAGTTGATTTCTCTTGAAAAATTGGGCTGATAAATATACTATTGAAACAGTATCGGCAAATGAGAAGAAAAGAACAGGACAAACTTGCAAGGATAGATGTAGACTTCCAAAGAAGGAAAGAAGTGGCAGAATTTAACAAAAGAAAGGAGGAAAGATTAAAGGCTGCAGAAGAGCGGACAGCAAAGAAGAGAATGAAACGGCAAAAGAAGAAACATTGATTTTGTTCCAAATAGGAGTATTATTGGATTAAAGAAGGAAAGAAGTGGCAGAATTTATTTGTTTTATTACTTCATTTGTATGGAGATCGAGAAAGACCTTTGGGTTTTCCTGTGCGATTAGAGCTATTCAAAGGATTAAGTTATGCCTATTTATCTTGTATCTCATTTTGCAACTATGTAATGAAGTTTATGCCATCATAGATTTTTGTTTTTCTGAGGTTTATTTCACATTTGTTGGTTTTGATGTGAATAACTGTTCAATGTTTTTCAAACTTCTAAAGCGAGAGTTCTGTTTACGATTATTTATGAATGTGAAATTGTTTGGTTTTTGATCTTTCTAAAGCGAGAAGCTGTGAGGTCAATTTCACGATTATTTTTCTACTTAGTATGTGTGGTTTACCCGTTATTTATACGTTATTCATGATTGTTTGTGCAACAACCGTGAGGTCAATTTCTCGATTATGATTGTTTGTGCACAACTGTGAGGTCAATTTCTCAGTTATGATTGTGAGATCACTTTCTCAGTTATTGTGCATAACTCTGAGGTCAATTTCATTGTTTTTATGTCATTCTTTCATAGAACAACTGTGAGGTCTATTTCACAGTTGTTGGTTGTGATGTGAATAAGTGAGAAATGTTTTTCACACTTCTAAAACTGTGAGGTCAGTTTCACAATTATTTATAAATGTGAAATGGTTTGGTTGTTGACCTTTCTAAACTGAGAACTGTGAGGTCAATTTCACAGTTAATTTGCTACTTACTATGTTTGGTTTACCCATTATTTATCAGTTGTTGATTGTTTGTGCACAACTGTGAGTTCAATTTCTCCGTTATTATGATTGTTTGTGCACAACAGTGAGGTCTATTTCACAGTTGTTGGTTGAGATGTGAATAACTGTGAAATGTTTTTCACACTTCTAAAACTGTGAGGTCAGTTTCACAGTTATTTATGAATGTGAAATGGTTTACCCGTTATTTATCAGTTGTTGATGATTTTTTTGCACAACTGTGAGGTCAATTTCTCAGTTATGATTGTTTGTGCACAACTGTGAGGTCAATTTCTCAGTTATGATTGTTGAGGTCACTTTCTCAGTTATTGTGCATAATTGTGTGATAGATTTCACTGTTTTATGTCATTCTTTTATAGAACAACTGTGAAATCTATTTCACAGTTGTTGAAATAAATTTTTATTTTGTTTATAAAATTTGAAATATATGTTGAGTAAACTTGTTTGATTTGTCTTGGCGATGCGATTAAAACAGTGATTTCGGATAATTTTTTTGACTTTTAGATTTTGAGATATTGCATTTTAAAAATTTAAGAGAAAAAAAAAGGAAGAGAGAGAAAAGGAGAGAGAAAGAAAGTAGAAGAAGAAAAACGCAAAGAGAGAGAGAGAGAGAGTGCTGGCGCGTGAATATGGCGAGGGGCATTTTGGTCCAGTGAAATTTTAGAGACTTATTGGTATGTTTTGAAAATGTGTGGTTTTATTGATCTTTTTCATTTATCTAAGGGACTTATTGGTCAAAGCCTCTATTTAAAATGGATCATTCGTTCATTTTAAGATATATTGAGTAATAAATATTATCTCTATAGTTGCTCTTTATACTAATCAATGTTTCATCTATTTGCAATTTAAATTATTTTATAGCTCCCTTCATCCCAAAATGAGTTATAAAAAAATTTCAAAAACATGGTCTTTATTTTGAAGAAATCAAAATTTTGCTATGACCAATATATGTCGCCACATTCAGAGTTAAAAATGTAAATGATTTTAAATATTGATATGTAATGATGATATTACTGACCAATCTGATGTTTATACCTACAATATATTATTTATAAAGGAAGGGTCGCTCTCTGTAACAACTTGAAAGTTGTTACAGCTGTGTGAAAGTTGTTCAGCTGTGTGAAAGTTCTTGTGTGAGTTGTTATTCAGTGAGAGATTGAGATTCAGTTAGAGGTTGTTCAAATGTAATAGATATAAATAGCTAGCTTGATGTATCATTCCAGAACACAATTTTACAATGAAGAAAATATGATTCAATCTCTCTTTCCAAAGTTACATTTCACATTCTATCATGGTATCAGAGCTTGATACTATGCAAATTTCATCAATTCCGCTGCACATTTCATTGTTGTTTCTTCAAATTGCTTGCGTATCTCAGTTCGATTGACATATTCATTACATTTGATCATCAATTCCATGGCGACCATTGGCGATGTTCCTCTTGCAGATGAATATGATATTGCTGATACAAATCTCCAACTCATCCTCTGTATTTGCATCCCAACGATCATCCTGGTATGATTCTAATTACTGATTTTTTGCATGATTCAAACAACAATCATTGGCGGAGAGCTATGATTGTTGCTCTCTCCTAAAAAATGAAGCTCGGAATTCTCACTGGTGTTTATAAACCTCCAAATTCTACTTCCAAATACCTTCTTCATTGGGATCGATGCAATAATATGCTTATTAGCTGGATTCTGAATACTGTTTCATCTGAAATTAGATCAAGTGTTGTCTATCTCAAAACAGCTCATGAAATTTGGGTTGATTTGGAATCTCGTTTCACTCAAGGCACAACTACACATATTTTTCATGTTCGAAAAGATATGATCTCTCTGGTTCAGGGCACACTAACTGTTTCTGCTTATTTCACAAAATTTAAGTCCATGTGGGATGAATTTGTCAATCTGAGTCATCTTCCTCAGTGTGTGTGTGTAATTGTGATTGCGGTGCTGCAAAATCTCTTGTTGAATATGAAGCTATGCAGAAATTGGTTCAGTTTCTCATGGGATTGAATGACAATTTTGCTTCCATCAGAAGCACAATTCTAACCATGAATCCTCTGCCAAATATTAGTCAAGTTTTATCCATATTGACTCAAGATGAAAAGATTAAAGCCTGTTCTACTTTGTCCTCTGGCTTATCTCCTCTTTCACTTTATGATAATACCACTGCACTCATCTCTAAATCTTCTACATACAATCGAGGTCCTGTCAATTACAAAAGGGGAGATAGAGCAGCCAGTAAGAATAATTTGATCTGTACTCATTGTGGAGGTATAGGTCATGTTAAGGACACGTGTTTCTTCATTCATGGCTTTCCAGATTGGCACAAGCTTCATGGAGTTAAACCTGATCCTAGCAAAATGCCTAAATATCTCAAGTACAAGGCCAATGCAGTCGCAGAGTCATCAGCTATTGTTGCTGCACCAGTTCTAACTGCATCCTCTCATGATCATTTCCTGGCCAGTGATATACCTAATATGGAGATTACTCCTGCTAATCACTCAGGTATCCACTACTCTCTCACTAGCAGTGTCACCAATTATCTCACTAACACCTCAATGCAAAATGTTAGTGATTGGATTCTGGATACAGGTGCTTCTGACCATATTACATCTTCATTCCATTTACTCACTGATCCTACTCCAGTTAATTCTCTCATTCATGTGCCCAATGGTTTCACTTCTGTCATCACTCATACAAGCACCATTCATCTCACAACTACTCTCACACTTCATAAAGTTCTCTATGCTCCATCATTCAAATTTCATTTGATTTCAGGCAGCAAGCTTACTCATGATAACAAGTTTGTCTTATCTTTCTTCTCTGATCATTGCCTTATACAGGACCATGCTTTGAAGACACTGAAGGGGATTGGTAGACTAGTAGGTGGTTTGTACAGACTTGTTCTACCTTCTTCTTGTTCTACTTCTCTGGTTAACACATGTTACTCTTCTTTACCTGCTAATATTCATCTGTGGCACTGTCGACTTGGGCATTGTTCTGTCCAAACTATGAAATTGGTTTCTGATATCCCTTGTAATCTCTCATCTACTTCTATGAATAAACATGTTTGTGATGTTTGTCATTATGCCAAGCAAACTAGAGTGCCTTTTCCCATAAGCACAAGTCATTGTCAGTCTCTCTTCGGTCTTATTCATTGTGATCTATGGGGTCCCTATAGACATCATACTTATGATGGGTTTCATTCCTTTCTCACTATCCTTGATGATTATTCTAGAACAACATGGATATTTCTTCTCAAATCCAAGACTCAAGTTCTCACTTTTATTCAATACTTCATAACAATGGTGCAAACTCAGTTTAGTACCACTGTTAAACAAATTCGAAGTGACAATGGTTCTGAGTTTTTTAATAAAGATCTTTCATCTCACTTGTTCACTCTTGGTATTGAGCAACAAAGTAGTTGTGTGGAAACTCCCCAACAGAATGGGAGAGTCGAAAGAAAGCATAGACACTTGTTGGAAGTAGCTAGAGCTTTAAGGTTTCAAGCAAATCTGCCCATCAAGTTTTGGGGAGATTGTTTGCTCACTGCCACTTATCTCATCAATAGGTTTCCTACACCTATTCTTCAACATAAAACTCCTTATGAATTGCTTCTTGGGAAACCTCCTTCCTACTCTCAATTGAAGGTGTTTGGCAGTCTTTGTTTTGCTTCCACATTAGCCACACATAGGGATAAGTTTTCTCATAGAGCTTCCAAATGTATTTTTCTTGGGTATCCTCATGGGAAGAAGGCTTATAAGGTGTATAATATACACACTGGCAAACGTTTCTACAGTAGGGATGTTCATTTTTATGAACATATTTTTCCCTTTCATGATTCTTCTCTTCATCAACCTGAATGTCATATTCCATTGTTCACTAATCTTGAGTATTCTGATATTTCTGATATACCTTCTCATATATCTTCTCATATACCTTCTCCTATCATTGAATCTTCAACCCCTCTCTCTTCTGAGTCTCCTTCCATGTCTGTTCCTCCTTCCAGACATCAGAGACAAAGAGTTCTCCCTTCTAGATTTACTGATTTCACATGTCTACCTTCTACTCTACCTTCCTCATCAAGGCATCAATCCACAGGTCACTCTCTTCTCTCTTATACTCATATTTCTCCTTCTTATTATCATTACATCTGCAATATCTCCTCCATTGTTGAACCTCAATCATATATGCAAGCTGTTAAGGATCCAAATTGGTGTGCTGCTATGGCTACTGAGATTGCAGCCTTAGAGGAGAACCATACTTGGGTGTTACAGGAACTTCCTGATGATAAGAAAGCTGTGGGTTGTAAATGGATTTATAAAGTCAAGTACAAGGCTGATGGTACCTTGGATAGGTATAAAGCTAGACTTGTTGCTAAGGGTTTCACACAGACTAAGGGCTTAGATTATTTTGAAACATTTGCACCTGTGGCCAAGATGACCACTGTAAGGGTTCTTCTTGCTGTGGCTACTGTCAAAAGTTGGGTTATTGAGCAAATGGATGTTTCCAATGCATTCTTACATGGTGATTTGTCTGAGGAGGTATATATGAAGTTGCCACCAGGTTATGTTCTTCCTGCTTCTGTTTCTTGTCAGAAAGGATCACCTCAGCTTGTATGCAAGTTACTCAAATCCTTGTATGGTCTTAAGCAGGCTCCTAGACAATGGTTTTCAAAAATTTCCACTGCTCTTATCAGTTATGGCTTCACTCAATCTCTTAATGATCATTCTATGTTCACCTACAAATCTGCTTCTACTATGGTGTTTATTTTGGTATATGTAGATGACATTATCATTTCTGGTCCTCATCAGTCCTCTATTGATGATGTGAAAGCTTATTTACATACTCAGTTCAATATTAAAGCCTTGGGATCTTTGAAATATTTTTTGGGTATTGAGATAGCCAAAAATTCATTGGGTATTTGTTTACATCAGAGGAAATACACTCTGGACATTGTTGCTGATGCTGGTCTATCCTCTGCTAAGTGCTCTGTAGTACCCATTGACCAACATCATGGTTTGGTTGTGGATGAAGGTCCACCTGTGACCAATCCAGATCAATACAGGAGATTGGTGGGAAGATTGATATACTTAACCATTACTAGGCCTGATATAGCCTACTCTGTTCATATATTAAGTCAGTTCATGGCTTCTCCTAGGGCACCTCATTTGTGTGCTGCCTTGAAACTATTGAGGTACTTAAAAGGGACTGTTGGACAAGGGTTGTTCTTTGCTAAGTCAAGTTCACTTGAGTTGTCAATTTTTTGTGATGCTGATAGGGGGCCTGTCCAGCAACTGGAGGTCTCTTTCTGGTTATACAGTTATCCTTGGTGAATGCCTGATTTCATGAAAAACTAAGAAACAATTGACTATTTTAAGAAGCTCAGTTGAGGCTGAGTATAGGAGTATGGCAAATGCAGCTTGTGAGGTCACTTGGTTGGTTTCTCTCCTCAAAGATATGGATGTTCATGTTGTTACTCCAGTTGCTTTACATTGTGATAACATGTCTGCTCTTCATATTGTCTCTAATCCTGTATTTCATGAGCGTACAAAGCATATTGAAATTGATTGTCATCTTATTCGAGACAAGGTTAAGGCTGGGCTTATTATTCCTGTTCATGTTTCCACTCTTCAGCAACCTGCTGATATTCTTACAATGGCATTACTTTCTGCTCAGCTCAATCTCTTACTCACCAAACTGAATGTGATCAACATTTTTGCTCCTTCCAGTTTGAGGGGGGATATAAAGGAAGGGTCTCTCTCTGTAACAACTTGAAAGTTGTTACAGCTGTGTGAAAGTTGTTCAGCTGTGTGAAAGTTGTTGTGTGAGTTGTTATTCAGTTAGAGATTGAGATTCAATTAGAGGTTGTTCAAATGTAATAGATATAAATAGCTAGCTTGATGTATCATTCCAGAACACAATTTTACAATGAAGAAAATATGATTCAATCTCTCTTTCCAAAGTTACATTTCACATTCTATCATTATTCAAGAAAGATTTTTTTTAGTTCAATTTTTGTCTTTTGAATATATAGTAATGCCCCGTGCATCGCACGGGAGTCAATCTAGTGCTAAAAAAAGGTAAGAATATGAAATTAGTATACGATTAAATATTATTTTAAAGGTGGGCATCAATTATTTTGATATGAGGGGACTGGCAATAAGCAAGTACACATATGACCTTATCTCTGCGTGTATAATAAGACTCATTACTAAGGTAGATTCAAATCACATGATATGATAACCAATTAACCAGATGTTTTTATCAACTTATTTTTTGAAACTAATTATTATCAACCTTGAAACCATTGAATATGGTGGACCATCGTTATATGCAAAACAACATGTAAATGTACTTAGATTATTTAGTATTCTCATAATTATAATTGTCGCAATTTATTTTTGTTTGTGTTAGTGAGACAGATGATATTGATGAAGATGGAGCAGCTGTCTCAACTAAAGATGTGAAGGACTCAAATGTAAATGTGGAAAGTGTAGGTGTCAAAGTGTAATTGTTGAGTTCTTGTTAGTCAGTTGTAACTGAATGTTGTTAGAGTTTGTTAGAAGTCAGTTGAGGTTTGAAGAAATGTAATGTATATATATACATCAGTAAGAGAATTCATGAATGAGATTTGAGAATTTCATTTTACATTTGTTACATGGTATCAGAGCATCTCTTTCGCGCATTATCATCTTCCCAATTTCTTTCTAATCCCTAAATTCTGCCAAAATTACTCAGTTCGATTGCATCAATGACGACGACTGATACCACACATACTAACAATTCCAATACCAATGATTCATCTGATGACATTGACAATACATATGAGATTGCTGAGTCGATTTTGCAGTTGTCACCAGCACATCCTCTGTTTCTCCATCCTAATGATCATCCTGGCCTTATACTGGTGTCAGAGATTCTGACAGACTCCAATTACAATCAATGGGCGAAGTATGAGCATCGCGCTATCCTCAAAGATGAAGTTTGGAATGGTTGATGGTAGTAATCAACAACCGACATCACGATCGAAATTTTTCATGGCCTGGAAACGCTGCAATGATATGGTAATTAGCTGGCTCTTAAACTCCATTAGCTCAGATATTCGTACTAGTGTTGTTTATTTGCCTACTGCACATGATATTTGGCAAGATCTAGCTAGCAGATTTATTCAAGGCAATGCACCTCAGTTGTATCAAATTCGCAAGGAGCTTGATTCATTGTCTCAAGGCTCTTTGAATGTTTCGACTTACTTTACTAAATTTCGTAGTCTCTGGAGTGAATTAACAAGCTTATCTGCTGGTCCTAAATGTGTGTGTGCATGTCTATGTGGTGCCAAACAACGAAGCTATGAACAGGATGAGTTAACTAAGGTTTCTCAATTTCTCATGGGTTTAAATGATGAATTCACATCTGTTAGAGGTACTATCCTCACTATGAGTCCATTACCTACTATGAGTCAGGTTCTAGGACTCATAACTCAAGATGAGAAACAAAGAGCTTGTGCAAATAGTTCTTCTGTGAATTTGTCAGATTCTGCTACTGCTCTTTTGGTTAGATCTCAATCCAGCTTCAATAAACCTAATCCATCATTCAAGAGGTCTGAAAAACAGAGTAAAGCTCATTTGTCATGTACTCATTGTGGAGGATCTGGTCATGTGAAGGAGTCATGGTTCTTTCTCCATGGATTTCCAGAATGGCATAAACTGTTTGGAGTCAAACCAGATCCTAGCAAAATGCCAAAATTCAAGTTTGCTCAGTACAGTGGTTCTAACTCTCAGTACTCAGGTTCTTCCAAGGCTGTGATCAACAATGTGGTTGCTACTGCTACATCTCTTGATACTACTGATGTTAATGACTCTTACATGAATTTTCTGGGCTACATGCTTTCTATTGATGAGAATTTGACATCTCAATCTACAGGTCAGCATAATATCTCTTGCTTTAGCTCTATTTGCTTCTCTCAGTTCAATACACAAAATTCCATGGATTGGATCATTGATATAGGAGCCTCACATCACATAACTGCTAATTTTCATATTCTTGAATAGCCATCTCCTGTTTCTACTGTTATTCATCTACCTAATGGTGTTAAATCTCATGTCACTCACAGTGGAACAGTCACTCTGTCTAAAGACATTGTTTTATACAATGTGCTTTACATTCCTGCCTTTCATTTCAATCTCATTTCTGGCAGTCAATTAACTACTTCAAGTAATTACTGTCTTCAATTCTTCTCATCTCACTGTTACTTTCAGGACTTGACTACCAAGAGCATCAAGGGGATTGGTAAACAAGAAGGAGGCCTTTATAAACTTGTACTTTCTGGTTACAATTCTGGTTCAAGTTCTAGTTTCAATACCAAATTTGCATGTACTGTTACAAATAAATGTGAGGTGTGGCATAGGAGGTTAGGTCACTTTCCTTATGCTTCCTTTAAAAATGTATCAAGTGATTTACCTTTACACAATGATAAATATGTGGTTTGTGATGTATGTCATTTCTGCATGCAAACTAGAATTCCCTATTCTCTGAGTACTTCTCATTGTTCTATTCCTTTTAATTTGGTCTCATACATTGTGATGTGTGGGGACCTTATTCTCATCTCACATATCAAAATCATCATTCTTTCTTAACCATTGTTGATGATTTCTCCAGAACCACTTGGGTATATTTGCTTCAATCTAAATCTCAGGTTCTTACTTATCTCAAAATCTTCATTACATTGGTTAAAACTCAATTAAACTTCTCTGTTAAACAACTTAGATCAGATAATGGGTCTGAGTTCTTTAACAAATCTGTCACTGAGTTCCTTCATTCATTGGGTGTTGAACATCATAGTTATTGTGCAGAAACACCTCAACAAAATGGGAGGGTAGAAAGAAAGCATAGGCATCTTCTTAATCTGGCTAGGGCTCTTAAATTTCAGTCACATGCTCCTATTCATTTCTGGGGGGATTGTGTTTTAACAGCTGCATATTTGATCAATAGACTTCCTACAAATGTTCTAAATAATAAGAGTCCCTATAAAGTCTTACTTGGTAAATCTCCTTCTCTATCTCATCTCAAAACTTTTGGTTGTCTTTGAATTGCTTCGACCTTACAATCTCAAAGGGACAAATTCTCTTCTAGGTCCCTTAAATGTGTTTTTCTTGGATATCCTTATGGTAAGAAAGCCTACAAGCTATTTGATATTGCTTCTCAGAAAGTATTCTACTCTAGAAATGTTCACTTTTATGAAGATCATTTTCCCTTCTCACATATGACTTATGAGCATTCTGCCAATACTCCAATGTTTCCTCCTAATTCTGTCTTCTTTTATGATGATTCTCTTGAGCCTACTTCTTCTATCATATCCTCATCTTCCACTCTTGCTCATAATGACCACACTCTTGATTCAGTACATGTTTCTCCTTCTTCTGCAAATATTGTTTCTCCTTCTTCTGCAAATAATGATTCTCCACCAAATAATGTTCCTCTTACTAGACCTGTTAGAATTAGGAATTTTTCTGAGAAATACAAAGATTATTCAGGTCTTCCTCCTTCATTTATCACTCCCAGCAGCTCTTGTGTTATGGTAAGTCCTTCTTTAGTCTCTTACAACAATATTTCTCCTCATTATCTATCCTACATATATGCAATATCTCTGCATTGTCTGAACCACATACATTTAGTCAAGCCATTAAAGATCCCAACTGGTGTATTGCAATGAATACTGAGATCTCAGCATTAGAACAGAATAAGACCTGGGAGATTCAACCTGTGACTGATGATAAGAAATTAGTTGGGTGCAAGTGGATCTACAAGCTCAAATACAAGCCTGATGGAACACTTGATAGATACAAGGCTAGGCTTGTTGCAAAAGGGTTCACTCAGACAGAGGGTTTGAATTATTTTGAGACTTTTGCACCAGTGGCAAAGATGAATACTGTGAGGCTGATCATTGCCTTAGCTACTTCCCTTCATTGGACAATAGATCAAATGGATGTCACCAATGCATTTCTACATGGTGACTTGCATGAAGAGGTTTTTATGACTCTTCCTCCTGGCTATTCAGTTCCCTCTGTTGTTTCACAAAAGTTTCCCAATCAGAAGCTTGCCTGCAGACTTATTAAATCCTTATATGGCCTCAAGCAGGCCCCAAGACAGTGGTTTTCCAAGCTGAGTGCATCTCTGTTAGCCTATGGTTTTGTTCAGTCACAAAATGATCATACCTTGTTCTTTCATAAGACTGGTAATGATATTAGTATTATTGTGGTCTATGTGGATGATATAATTATCACTAGATCATCTACTCTCACTTGTCAAGGCTTATCTTCTCACTAAGTTCAAGATTAAAGACCTGGGCTCTCTTAAATATTTTATTGGCTTAGAAGTAGAAAAGTCTGACAAAGGTGTTTGTTTACATCAGAGAAAGTATGATCTTAATATTATTCATGATACTGGCTTGAGTCTTGCTAGAATCTCAAAACTTCCCATGGAACAGAATCATACCTTGGCTGCAGACAAGGGTGAGATGTTTTCTAATCCTGAGCAATATCGAAGACTTGTGGGGAGATTGATATATCTCACAATCACTAGACCTGATTTGACTTATGCAGTTCACATTCTAAGTCAATTTATAGGGTCTCCTAGACAACCTCATTGGGATGCTGCTCTCAAATTGGTGAGATATTTTAAGGGTACAGCTGGATAAGGCTTGTTCAATCCTTCAACAAACTCTCTTATAGTTCAAGCTTACTGTGATGCAGATTGGGCATCATGTCCAACTACAAGAAAATCTCTCTCTGGTTATTGTATTCTTCTTGGCCATTCCTTGATATCTTGGAAAGCAAATAAGCAAAACACTGTGTCTCGAAGCTCAGCTGAAGCAGAATATCGCAGTATGACCTCTGCTTGTTGTGAAATTACTTGGGTTACTTCTGTTCTACATGAGTGTAAGTGCTCCAATTTGAGTTTGTTAGTATTTTCGTTAGAAAATTAACGAAAGTTATAACATTCCTAACAATTCCTAACATTCCTAACATTTCTAACCAAGTAAGGGTAGATTAGGGATTGCCAAAAAAAGATAAACCAAAGAAAGAATCTCAAAAAGCAAAAGAAATGGAAAAAACCCGAATTAGCAAGCTGAAAAACATAATCAGTTTGAATTTTTTTGAAAATATTCTTTGTGTCCAAAGCCTGCAGCTGCAATTAATGAACAGTGCACGCTGCAGGAACCATCCGCGTGGATGGTTATGTAATTTCCAAAGGGCTATAAATTGAGGCCTTCAGTCTCAGAAATGGAGAAAAAAAACACAATTTGTAACTGCACCTTGGTGAAAATAGTGAGAAAACAGTGAAAATTCTCTAGAATTGTCACCTTTTTCTCAACTATTCACCCAAAATTACACTCACTCAAACACTCTCATATTCAAGCCTCAAACACTCTTACATTCAAGCCAAAAACTCCAAAACACAAAGAAGATTGGTAAACCCTCCTTCTCCTTACCCTAAACTCCTTCATGCATACATTTTCAAACTCCAAAATGTAGTTTGTTCATCTTCTTGCCTTAGATCCAAGAAGATCACCATGGAAGTTCATCTCCATGGATGATCTTCTACAAGGATCAACATTATTTTCAAAGTATTCTTACTTACTTGCAAAGAAAACACATTTTCAAAACCCTAAAAATCATTTTCATACATCAAATCTCATTTTCAAAGGATAAAATTCCCCTTCCCAAGCAAATGAAGTGCTTAGTCCTAATGTACCCCAAGGATGGTTTGATATAGTTGATTCACCACTAAAATGTCAAGTGATCACTAATCAAAACCTAGGGAAATGGGGACAAGCATGGATGCCAAATCCCTTTTAAAATCATGTTTTTCTTCAAGAAGAAGTTGCTGTCCAGTAGCAATTTTCTAAGACCCCAGTCCATGGTCTAATTTTTTGGACACAGATAAACTTGGAATTTGGTGTTGACTACAAAACACTTTTTGTAGACAACATCTAGAGATTTCCATACATATTTTTACTTTATTTTTTGCGTGAGTAAAAATCTATTTTTCAAATTTTCTTTTGAAGGTCAGATCACCAGTCTCTGGAAGTCCAGATCTCATACCTGAGATTTCCAGAAGGTTTTGGGTCCTCAAATCTTCTCCAAAATGGAAAATTATTTCACAGAAATCTTATTTGAGGTGTCTGAAACAACTTTCATTATCTGAGTTTTCTCAGATTATGAAGTTTTGAAGCCCTTAAATCCATTTCAAAATTAAGTGTCCACTGCCTTTTTCATTCTGGCAGAAATGGTTTCCAACTTCCAAAAATCTTTTGAGTACCAAAACTCAACCCAAAAATCACACCAAAAATCGTGGGATCTGTCCAAAGTTTAATAAATAATTTCCAATTTTTACTTTCCTCAGTTTCAACTTATTTTGGCCAAAGTAACACACACACACACACACACACAAACAAATGGTTTTTAGCTTGGAAGACTCGTTTTACGAGGCATTTCGGGTGCACACTAACGTCCTTCCCGGCATGTAACGTGACCTCCGAACCCAAATCTCTAATCTCGGGCATTTTTCAAAGTTTTGGCCCTTAAAACAAAAATGGCGTGGCGACTCCGGTCCTTTTTTCGATTGGTTTTTCAAAGAAACGAAAAATTTCAAAGTCCTTTCGAAAAAATTAGACACACATCATCACAGTGGCGACTCCGCTGGGGAAAAAAATAAGCTTTTAAAAAAAAATGGTATTTGGTATATTGGTGGAAACCATTAAACTTCCCGTTATCGCCTCCTAACACGAGTCGGGGATAAATTGTGGTTTAACAATCCCACGTACCGGTATCATTGTTTAAAAAAAAAAAAAAAAGCTTTTGAGGGTCAAGCTTCCGTCCCGGCATTAAAAATCATTTGTTGTGTCTGTTGATTTTTGCACATTTTCGTGTTGTTTTGGCCGCCTCGAAAAAAGTCAAAATTTTGACTGTCGGAATCATGTCCCTAACTGTCGGAATTTTTGTGCTTATGTGTTCATTAAATTTCAAAAAAAAAAATTCAAAAAAAAAAGGAGTTTCAAAAAAAAAGAAAAATTTCAAAAAAAAAAATCATGCATCATTCTTTTTAAGACACATGAAAAATTTCTATTTTACTCAGAAAAAGAAGATAGACTGCTTGCACACTACGCGCACGTTGACCGTACACTGCACACTACGTCCCTAACCCGGGGAAATCCTTGTCGCGGCCCGTTTGGTCTTATTACGCCTCTCGGTGCAAGAACAGGACTACCCAAACATCCCATGGAGCCTCGTGTCGACCATGCACTTGTCCATGACACACTTTGTCCGAGACCCGGTTGGTTTTTAGTCTGGTCTATGTCATGCCCTGTCTGTGTATAGACCTTTCCTTTCAAGCCTTTGTCGGCACACCGACTCAATATCTTTCGGGGACCCTAATCAGTCGAAGTCATGCCGGTTTTCCGCCGCAGACTTTGACCAAGATATTGACCGGCGCCTTGACTTCGGCTCTGACTGGCACAAATTATACACTGACTCCCAGCATGACACTGAGTCATCAAGGATTAATGATTATTCCATGCCTAATTACGGCTTAACTAACGACAAGTCAAGATCAATTGTGGACATTCATCAGTCCAAATCATGCCGACTTTTCGTCGAGCCCCCGGACATGATCTTGACTTTGACGTCAGCTTTGTCCGTAATTTACATCGAATGCTCGTTAAGACTCGATTACCCGCCAGACTTTTAGGATCGTTTTTCTTTCGGTCGGTGGGACCCGCTTGCCCTATAGGACCCTCGCCCGGGGCTGTCCACCCTGGGAGGTCGAAATGCAGGTGGAATACGAGGGGCTTATAGACGTAGTGACGGGGCCCACTGATCCAGGATCCAGAGTAGTTTGCGAAAAAGAAGAGCAATCTTTTCCAACCGATTAGGTTAATAAAACATGTTTTAAGTAAACAAGAACAAATAACTGCATGTTGCATGAGCCCAAAGCCCAAATACCTACCCTCCTTCAATCCCTAAATCTCTGAACCTTCGTGTCTTTCCCCCCGCAGCTCCTCACAAAGGTTGGTTCCGGACACCGGGTCACCGTTTGATCAGTTGGGAAGAGTCAAGCGCATCGTCAGCTTCGCCGTTTATTCCGACTCCGGGTTTCAGAATGTCTGCATCAGCCGGTAATGATATGGACAATACCTCTCCGTCCTCCAAAATCCCTCGGGAACAGACCCGTGGATCCAGTTGGTAGAACAGATGAGACTTCGACATGAGGCTCAAATTGACGACCTTCTGGGGGTTGTCGCAAGTCATGGTTTGACTATCAGTCCCGATTCCGATGGCACTTTTACCGCAAAGAAGGAAGAAGGTTCTCCTCCCATTCTTAATCATCACATCAAGATGCCACTACAAGATTCCTATGTCTCCACAGCCGGGACTCCCGCCCGTCGACTTACAGGACAATTAGCCCCCAAACAGCAATCCGAAAGACCACCATTCCAAAAGCAGTCAGGGACGAAAGAGTTCGGCATACCGTCTGTTATCCCCTCTCAGAGTGATACCGATCCCGCAAATATCAGCATGGGCAATGAAGATCGGGAAACAGTGGAGGAAATATGGTCAGCCATCAAAGCTCTTGAGGAACTGTGATGATGTGTATCCGAAAATTTTCCCATTTTTATTTGAAAAAATCAACGAAACGGAGTCGCCACGCCATTTTAATTTTGAGGGCCAAAACTTTGAAAAAAGCCCGAGATCAGAGATTTAGGTTCGGAGGTCATGTTACACGCCGGGAAGGACGTTAGTGTGCACCCGGAATGCCTCGTAAAACGAGTCTTCCAAGCTGAAAATCATTTGTGTGTGTGTGTGTGTGTTTTGGCCAAAATACTTTGAAACTCAGAAAAGTAAAAATTGGGATATCTTTTTAAGACTTTAAACTGATCCCATGATTTTTTGGAAGATTTTTGGATTGAGATTTGGTACTCAAAAGACCTTTTGAAGTTGAGAGCCATTTCTGCCAGAATGAAAAAGGCAGTGGACCTTTGATTTTGAAATGGATTCAAGGGTCTTAAAACTTCATAATCTGGATAAACTCATAGAATGAAAGTTGTTCTAGACACCTTAAATAAGATTTATACGAAGGAATTTTAAATTTTGGAGAAGATTTGAGGGGTCAAAACCTTCTGGAAACCTCAGATATGAGATCTAGATTCCCAGAAGCTGATGAACTAGCCTCTGAAAGAAAATTTGAAAAGAGGAGTTTTACTCACCCAAAAAATAAAGTAAAAATATGTATGGAAAGATCTGGATGTTGGCTACAAAAAGTGTTTTGTAGTCAACACCAAATTCCAAGTTCATCTGTGTCCAAAAATTAAGACAATGGACTGAGGTCTGGAAAAATTGCTACTGGACAGCAACTTCCCAAGAGAGAAAATATGATTTTAAGGGGGGTTTTGCATCCATGCTTGTCCCCATTTCCCTAGGTTTTGGTTAGTGATCACTAGACATTTTAGTGGTGAATTAACTATACCAAACCATCCTTGGGGTACATTAGGACTAAGCATTTCATTTGCTTGGGAAGGGGATTTTTATCCTTTGAAAATGAGATTTTATGCTTGAAAATGGTTTTTAGGGTTTTGAAAATGAGTTTTCTTTGCAAGAAAGTAAGAGAACTTGAAAATAATGTTGATCTTTGTAGAAGATCATCCATGGAGATGGTCTTCCATGGTGATCTTCTTAGATCTAAAGCAAGAAGATGAAAGAACTACATTTTGTAGTTTGCAAATGCATGCATGGTTGGAGTTTAGGGTAAGGAGGAGGAGGGTTTACCAATCTTCCTTGTGTTCTTGAGTTTTTGGCTTGAGTGTATGAGTGTTTAAGGCTTAAGTATGAGAGTGAGTGGATGAGTGTGAGTTGGGAAAGATTGGAGAGAAAATGGTGACAATTCTTGAAGAATTCTCCTTTGTTTTCTCTCTATATTTCGCCAAGAGGTTCGGTGCAATTGGTGTTGTTCCTCCTTATTTTTGTATTTGGAGGGCTCAATTTATAGCCCTCTGAAAATGCAAACCTATCCGCGCGGATAAGACCTTGAGCGTGCCTTTGTTCATTAAATGCGGCTTCGAGGCTTTGGACAAGAGGAATAATCTTTTTAAAATTTCAAATTAACAGCCAGTTTATTGTTCCCAGCCATTTCTATTTGTGGTTTTATTCCTTTTGTTTTACTTTTGAGATTCTTTTTTAAGGTTTAACCTTAAATAACAATGCCCATTTTACCCTCACTTTGTTAAAAATGTTAGGATTGTTAGGAATTGTTAGAAATGTTATAACTTTCGTTAATTTTCTAACGAAAATTCTAACAAGCTCAAATTGGAGCACTTACGAGAACGCCGAAACGGACAAGCAAGCTTTGGATTGAAGAGGCCACACGCCATTTCGGGACATTAACAATCTCCCAGTGGCCAGGGCTCCACGAAGGACAAACATATGCTGTTCCCTGGATCTTAATACCTCTAATTACAGCGAGAGTCGACCATTCGCTTCCGAGATGAGCCCAACGGCGAGATCTCCCGGACCGGTTCAACTCAAAGTCATTCCGGCCACCGCTCAACACGAGATCCCAAATCCACCACCGGCCGTAGAACACATTTGGTGGGATATACGTATGTTGCCCGATTGCCTTGAAAAGGGACTATCGGGGAATTTGATACACGAGGACCGTCCTCCTAAAAAGAAGAAAATTTCCTCCCAGCAGAAATTGAAAGAGAGGTTCGAGGCCGGCGATACCAGTGTAGGTACGCTCGGGGAGCCATCTGGGAGATTTGATTACTATGTACTCTACTCCAGCCAGTCTTCCCCAAAGCAAATAGGGGTAGAAAAGCCGAAAAGCCTTGCCAGCGATAGAATGGAGACCCTCGGACACCAGAATACTGTAGACCTGGGTAACTTTATTGCCAATCAGAAATCTATCCCGCGGGATCAGCCAAAGTTCAGTTTGTCCAGCTCCCGAGTGTACACCGACGAAGAAAGACCAACGCCAGTTTGGCGCTCCCACTCAATCAACATGTTGATTTGGAGATGGCAACCGCCACAAGCGGCCTCGGTATAACCCGGGGGCTTGTGAAGGTTCTACCTCGCAAGAAAAAGGCATGAAGTGGCCAGAGCTCGATGACTCTCTTTCTCCAGACAAGCACCAAATCTATGATCCCCGCCTATATGGTAGCATGATCACCTTCTGCGACGAAGATTTGCCAAGAGATGTTTCCCAGCATAATGAAGCTTTGTACATCACCATTAAGCTCAACACCGTATCGCTCCCTGGAGTATTGGTGGATAATGGATCGGCCATTAATGTCCTTCCCCTTAGCATGATGCGGGCCCTGCACATCAATGAAAGGCATATGATCCCATCTACCCGGATTATCAAGGCCTATGACGGCTCGTCTCGTCCCATCCACAGGGACGGTAACTGCGGAACTCGTGTACGAAACCCCAAATGGTGCCAGCGAAGTTCCATGTAATGGACATCCCATCCGAGTTCACGGCCCTATTAGGACGCCCTTGGTTGCATCACATGAAAGCCATAGCTTCCACCCTTCACCAATGCGTCAAATTCATTAACCGACAAGAGGACCTTGAAGTCATAAGGGGTGACCTTCTTAGATCTAAAGCAAGAAGATGAAAGAACTACATTTTGTAGTTTGCAAATGCATGTATGGTTGGAGTTTAGGGTAAGGAGGAGGAGGGTTTACCAATCTTCCTTGTGTTCTTGAGTTTTTGGCTTGAGTGTATGAGTGTTTAAGGCTTAAGTATGAGAGTGAGTGGATGAGTGTGAGTTGGGAAAGATTGGAGAGAAAATGGTGACAATTCTTGAAGAATTCTCACTATTTTCTCTCTATATTTCGCCAGAGGTTCGGTGCAATTGGTGTTGTTCCTCCTTATTTTTGTATTTGGAGGGCTCAATTTATAGCCCTCTGAAAATGCAAACCTATCCGCGCGGATAAGACCTTGAGCGTGCCTTTGTTCATTAAATGCGGCTTTCGGCTTTGGACAAGAGGAATAATCTTTTGAAATTTCAAATTAACAGCCAGTTTATTGTTCCCGACCATTTCTATTTGTGGTTTTATTCCTTTTGTTTTACTTTTTGAGATTCTTTTGAGGTTTAACCTTAAATAACAATGCCCATTTTACCCTCACTTCGTTAAAAATGTTATGATTGTTAGGAATTGTTAGAAATGTTATAACTTTCGTTAATTTTCTAACGAAAATTCTAACAAGCTCAAATTGGAGCACTTACAGTAGCCCCTCGGCGACGGCGCTTTCGAAGGAAGCGGGGTCGTCGATAAATGAGGCTCCATATTTGGCGGGATGATCGAGTGATCGGGTGGCTGAACCTAGCGATAGGCTACCTACGTATCCCGAATGGGAATCAAGCCGATCGTAGTTCGGGTCTTTGACCACAGGAGATGATGGCGTTTTAGGTGCCTCGAACGATGAGCGAGTTCTGCGGTCGGTTCTTTGGAAAGAAACTCTGCTGGGGATAAGAGATGACCATTTTCGGTCTGATGGGTATCCGCTCTGCTGGGGATGATTGCGATTTATCGCTTTCTAGTGATAGCGTCTTAGGTGCCTCGAACCTTGAAGATGGCATTTTAGGTGCCTCGAACCTTGGAGATGGCGTTTTAGGTGCCTCGAACCTTGATGATGATGGCTTTTTAGGTGCCTCGGACCTTGATGATGATGGCTTTTTAGGTGCCTCGGACCTTAATTTGAAATGGCCTTTCGGTGGACTTCGTCTGCTGCCGAAGGAGAGGGTGACCGTTTTGGTCGAGGGGCTGGACCTAATGATAGGCTACCTACGTATCCCTAGTGGGAATCAAGCCCTTTCGTAGTTCAAGTTCTACTCGAGATTTCGCTGGCTTTTGGGATTCCGTTAACTTTCTTTGGGGATTTCGTTAGCCTTTCTTTGAGGGAAAATCGAGACGTATTCGTGCAGGAAATCGGTCTTACGTTTGGCTGTCGTTGGATGATTTCGATGAAAGATACGGGATCTCGTTATCTTTCTCGGGGAAATCGGTCTTACGTTTGGCTAGTTGGATGATTTTGATGAAAGATACGGGATCTCGTTATCTTTCTCGGGGAAATCGGTCTCACGTTTGACTGTCGGGAAGGATTTTGATGAAAGATACGGGATCTCGTTATCTTTCTCGGGGCACTCGGTCTTACGTTTGACTGCCGGGGAAGATTTTGATGAAAGATACGGGATCTCGTTATCTTTCTCGAGGAGATCGGTCTTACGTTTGACTTTGGGGAAGATTTTGATGAAAGATACGGGATCTCGTTATCTTTCTCGAGGAAATCGGTCTTACGTTTGGCTAGCAGGAAGGATTTTGATGAAAGATACGGGATCTCGTTATCTTTCTCGGGAGATCGGTCTTACGTTTGTGCTAGGGAAGATTTTGATGAAAGATACGGGATCTCGTTATCTTTCTCGGGAGATCGGTCTTACGTTTGGCTAGGGTAATTTTGATGAAAGATACGGGATCTCGTTATCTTTCTCGGGAAATCGGTCTTACGTTTGGCTTAGGGAATGATTTTGATGAAAGATACGAGATCTCGTTATCTTTCTCGGGGCACTCGGTCTTACGTTTGACTGCCGGGGAATGATTTTGATGAAAGATACGGGATCCGTTATCTTTCTCGGGGAAATCGGTCTTACGTTTGGGATGATTTTCTTGACAAGGGCTGACTTTGGTTAACTTTGGTTAACTCTGTCAAGTTGGGGGAATTGCGAGTCTGGAATTTTAAGGGGCAAAAGGGTCATTTTGACCCTTGCAATCCTATCCCGCGGATAGGAGAGTGTTTGAAAAGGGGTTTTTAAATGAGGGCCAACGCCCTTTTCTTCTTCCCCATTCGGTTTTGAAAACGAGACGAGAGAGAGAGAGAAAAAACCGAGGAGAAGCCATTGTTGGCCAATAAAAGCTTCAAAAATCTTCCGATTTCTTCGATTTTCGAGCAATGGAACACGGGGAAGGCGCTTTTCAAGGCCAAGGGCGTGGCCCGGTGGCGGAGAGACGATTGGAGCTCGTCCGGATGAGGAGGCATTACAATCTTTCGCAATCGATTGCGGAGGAGCCCTACCCCGATGCTTGGCAACATTGGGCTTCTGATCCGAGTCTCCGAACGGTATACTTCGAATCTTTTCATTCCCTTTGTTGATTTCTTGTTTGAAATTTGAATTTTGGGTGATTTTTGAATTTTTTTTTTTTTGAAAATTCGAATGATTGATGTTCTTGGCTTTGAATCTTGATTTTGATGCTTTGCATGTTGCAATGATTATGTGGGTATCCCAAAATATGCATTTTGCTTGGAGAAAGAATTGGCCTTTTCGCCATTTTTTTTGTATCCGAAAATTGCATGTGAAAATTCGAAAATTGTGAATTGTGACTTTGATTTTTTTTTTTTGAAATTTGAATATTGCATGTTGATGATGATTTTTTTTTTGAAATTGAATATTGATATTGATGAATGATGCAATGCATGCATTTTGTTTGGAAAGAATGGGCATTTTGCCAATATGAGATGTATGTATGTTTAGGATTTTTTTTTTTGAAAAGTGGGACGGATTTTTCCTCCCGTTGCATGTAAGATGGATGATATGCATGTATGCATTTTTTTTGAAAATGGGACGGAGTTTTATTTCCGTCGACTTCTTGTAGGATATGCATGTATGCATTTTTTTTATTGAAAATTGTTGAATGGGATTTGTTGAAAGCTTGTCTTTTACGTGAGAAAAATGGGGCTATGTCTATTGCATGCCGTTATCTTTGCCGAAATTTTTTTTTTTTAATGCATGTGTATGCTTTTTTTTTTGTGCAAATGCAAATGCAATTTTTTTTGACATTTTCTCTCTTTTTTTTTTTGCAGGGCGGAAACCGTTTTGTGACGGGCTTGGTGAACAAAATGAAGACTCGAGGATCGGTGGAGTCCGTGGTTGACTTGTGGGATCGGCTTCCGGATGCGGGCCGAGGAGCTTTGCCGAGTCAGAGACAGTTGTTGTTGAGACGGGGCTTTGGGAGTTCGTTGAGTGCTTGAGGGGGTGGTCAAGTTCCCTAAGAGCAAGAGCTTGATGTTTGCTTTGGCGCGGCATTGGTGGGACGCGACCCGCACCTTTCACTTCTTACGGGCGAGGCTACGGTTACGCCCTCCGATTATCTTTGCGATCACGGGCTGTCCTTTAATGGGCGCGGCATTGAGTGGCGGGATGGCTACGGCGATGCGGATCTACGAGGCTCTTAAGGATTTTCCCTATTCCCAAAAGGGGATGGGGATGGAGTATGCCGTGGTCTACGGTAAGATCGTGGAGACCATTGTGAGCTATGAGGTGGGGAGGAGAGGATAGGCGGCGAAGCGGTCGCTAGGGCCTTCTTGTGGTTTGCCTTTTCGAGCACCCTCTTTGGGCATGCTTTGAGGGACGGCGATCTTTGCCTTCTTGAGGTCCTTGGAGGACATGGAGACGGTCGGAGATGTCTCGTGGGGAGAGGCGGGTGGCGAGCTTTACTTTGCTCTCGATAGGTACGGTGGAAGGCTGTGAGCTCCTTATCTTGCTTTGAGTTTGCCACGGAGGTATAAGCTCTCTTTTTGCTTTCCCTCTCTTTCTTTTTTTTTGAGCACACACTTTTCTTTTGCCTTTGGATTGATTGGATTTTTACCTTTCGCGGTATGGGCGTTGGAGTTTTCCACGTCACGATGTGGCGGCGGCCGGCGGAGTACGTCGGGCGTATCCGGCCATGCGATCTTAGTCCAAGCATGCCGGGAGAAGATAAGCTCCGGGGCGTACGACTCTCGAGTACGCGGATTGCCTTCCTTTGACGGAGGCCGAGACGGATGAGGGGATGATATTCTTCCCACAGGATCGCTTCGAGGTGGCGCGGCGAAGGGCGAGATTTGGGCTGTGCGGCGGAGGATTACGAGAGGTCGACTGCGATGCATATTATGCGGGAGAGAGGGTGACGCGCCGGCATGGCGTGAACTCGCCTTTGAGGACACCGGTGGAGCCTCCCGCCGATATGATGCACCGAGTGATCGGTCAGTGACACAGGATGATTACCGGCCGGCCGGCACTTCTCGGATTTCGTGGCGATTGAGCCATATGCGACATTCGTCTTGAGGAGGCGAGGATGCCTCGGGTTACGGATAGAGAGGGCTTGGGATCCCGCGGTACCCTCGGACGGATTTTCCTATATCCGAGGATGGGGTCCGATTGAGGGTGCGAATCCCTCGGCTGAGCGGCTTCCACGAGCTTTCCGGCCTCGTCAGGAGTATGAAGGTATGGCTTTTACGCTTTTGCCTCTTCCTTTCTTTCTTTTGTTTCATCATCTTTAGCATCACTTCCTTTTTGACGCTTTTGCTTTTGTGCGGTTTTCGGAGGTGGTCGTCGAAAGGCGCGAAGCAAGTGATCGGAGCAGAGATTCATCGGGAGGATGGTCGCTTGCGGGGCTCCTCGAGCTAGAGCGAGGCGACCACGGCGGCGCTGTCGGACGGGAGGCTTCCCTATTCGCTCGGGAGACTTCTTCGAGACTCCTCTGTCTCCTCTCCTTGATCCCAGCGCGGTCTTTGCCTTCGGATCACGTCATTCTCGGGGATCCACACGGGCGGGGACACGTATGGCGGCATGGCGGGTCGTCTTCGTACGTCCGGGAGTCAGCGCCTTCACCTTCGGATACGATTTTTCGCGAGATCTCGGCTTGCCCTATCGGGCGTGCCGGTTGGTCTGATGAGCCTCTTTACGGAGACGAGGACGATTACGAGCCCGAGATTTTCGGGGCTCTGAGGAGCGGGCCCGAGTCGCAAGAGGGCGAGGCGGACATCGGGCGCTAGAGACTCCGATTGATTTTTTTGAGATTTGAGATTTGAGATTGAGATTTGTACGGCTTATGCACATTTTTTTTTTCTTTTATTTTGGGATGTAATAATTTAGGATTTTATTGATGTTTGTTGGTTTTTTTTTATGCACACTCTTTTTTGGAATGTAATAATTTAGGATTTTATTTTATGAATGCAATGCGGTATGAATGCGGTGTTGCATGAGCCTTGGTTTTTTTTTGCAAGGGTGTTTGGTATATGGGTGGTTTGGGGAGGTTTTGCACGGGTTTCGAGCAAGCGGGACGGAATATTCCTCTTTTGGTGTAGCGGCTTGGCATTGCAGATTTTACGATGGAAAGCAATCATGTCCGCGCGGATGGGGTCTGCATCGACATTGTCCTTTAATTTTGCTTCGGATCTGGTCTCACTTTATTTCAAATTCAAATATCCTCTTCAACCTCCGGTCAACAGCCATTTTCGGGAGAAAGAGAGAAAAACCATGGAAAACTTTAGAAAAGCTCCATCAAAATTGTCCCAAGAATCCCAAATGTCATTCTTCAACAAGTTCAAGGATTGGTCAGGAGATTATGCATGAGAGGAGGTCCTTCTTTGAAGAAAGGTACAAGGTGAAGTGCTTATGGTCTCTCGAGGAATTGATTCGGATTATGAGCTTTTGAGGGCTTCTTCCTCATTTTGGGACACTAGAAGGCATGTCTTTTGCCTTTCCTTCAACGAGATTGTTCCATTGTCGAAGAATTTCGGGCCTTGCTTGGAGGTCGGAGGTGGAAGAGATAGCGGTTCCTTTGCCGGAGGAGCTTCTTTTGTTGACGGTGTGCGTCCTCCTTCATCTTTCCCGGAGGAAAGCGCAAGTATGATCCGCGGTCCGATCATTTCGATATTTCCGGTCTTCCCGACAGATTTAGGGGCCTAGGCTTGGTGGATGATGCCTATTGGGATGCCTTTGCACTTTGTATGTTTGGCACCTGTTCATGGTCTATTCCTTTGGGATTTGCCATCGGTCTTTCTTGGATGTTGTCGTTCGGCTGTCGCACAGGCGAGAGATGTCGTTCCTTTGATTACAGGGGAGACTTTTCATGCTCTTGATAGGGCGCTACGGAAGACGGTATATGCGCGGGCGGCCGTTTCTCTTGACCACAGTGGGCGATGGAGCGTTTGGGGTTCTTCGGAAACCTCGATATGATCGAGCCTTGGACTTTTGCCGGGAGAGGTGTTGATGTAGATTTTGATGATCGGGGCTCGTGGGAGCGTTGGATGGCGGGTCGCCGGGCGAAGATATCGAGATGGTCGGTGCCTCGTTGGCGGGTGGAGACTCGCGAGTGCTTCGGGATGGGTCTCCGTGGTCGTGCTTCGGGGCTTTCTCGGTCCAGCTTCTATATTCCGGCTTTAGTTACGAGACAGTTTGGCTGGAGCGGAGTTCCTTTGGAGGGCTTTGATGATATAGCCACCGGGGTGGTGGCTCTGTTTCTATGGATGATCCCTCGGTGTTTCCATTTCTTTCCCGAGCATGGAGGTATGATGCCTTTCCTCCTCGGGTTATTCTCGAGCGTCAGAGGCCGGTGTTCACGACCACTTGGTACTGGATTGGTATGAGAGGCATGCAGGAGAGACTCGGGTGGCTATTTTGAGACGGCGTGAGGCCATTGTGGGTGCGGAGGACTGGCTTGTTTAGAGAGGAGGAGGGCGGCGAGGGCCAGCCCTCATGATAGGAGCGGAGACGGCGTGACCGATTATGAGGCTTACGTCGAGACGAGGAGAGGAGGGCTCCTATGCTACCGGCTAGGCTACGGGAGATGAGAGATGACGCTAGGGCTACTAAGGCCACGACGAGAGGCTGGTTTGATAGATCATGTTCCTATACGAGCTTGGTAGGAGGAACACCGACATTTTCTGTTCGAAAAAGAAGACTCGAAGGGGAAGAAGAGGGGAGAGGCCGATGCGAGTGGCTTGGAGTGACTACGAGGTTTCAGTATCCCTTTCTTGTCATGGCGAGACACATTAGTTTGATTATGTATCTTAGTTTTCTTTTAGCGAGGTTGCCGGTTGTAGGAATGAATCGGGCTTAGACTCATCAAAGAGCTTTTAATTTGTAATGAATATTTGAATTGCTTTAGAGTTTTCGAGACGCTTTCATGGTACGATCAATTGTATTGATGTCAAAGTATGACTTTTATTTGTGCTTTAGACCGAACCGTTTCCATTGCCTACGTTCCCCTCATTTTGAGGAGCTCGGGTCTTCGTAGTTCAACGATTTTTTTGTTTTTTTTTTTTTTTTTGTTTTTGTTTTTTTTTTGTTGTTTTTGTTTTTTTTGTTTTTTTTTGTTTTTTGTTTTTTTTTTTTTTTTTTGTTTTTTTTTTTTGTTTTTTTTTTTTTGGTGCAACCTGTTTTTACCTAGGCCGCCCTTCTTGGGTTTTCAACCTAGTTGGGTATTACTCTTTTAGCACTCTTTTTTTTTTTTGTTTTTTTTTTTTTTTTTTTTCGCGTAGTATACGCGCGGCTTGTCACCATTCCTTTGGGTGTAAAGGGATTCCGTCGAGGTGCACGCAAGTTGCATGGCTCCTCAGGAGAAGATCTTACGGACTGACATATGGCCCGACCCATACGAGGCTCCCATTTGCCGAGGGGTTGATACGGGGGGCTTTTCTTTCAAAACGAGATCACCTTCTCGGATCTCCCGATGCTTTACTTTCTTGTCGAAGGCTCGGCCATTCTTCCTTGGTAGGCTCGGATGTGTTCCATGGCCTTCAATCGGCGTTCATCTAGTAGGGCCAATTCGTCATGGCGACTGCGGAGCCATTCGACCTCGTTGATCGGCTTTCCGGCGGTATACGGAGCGAGGGATTTCAATTCGATTGGGAGCACGGCTTCCATTCCGTATGTGAGGGCAAACGGTGTTTCCCCGGTTGCCGTTCGGCGTGTTACGTAGCCCCGAGTGCCGGGTGTAACTTCTCGGGCCAATCTACGCCTTGGACGGCCATTTTCCGGATGATATTTTCCGAGTCTTGTTTGCTTTGCCTCGGCGGCTCCGTTGGTTTGGGGCACTGTAAGGAGATGACTTGTGACGGGTTATTCGGAATTACGCGGCGGATTTTTCACATTCCCCTTCGAAGTGGGATCCATTATACGAAATGATTTGGTGGCAACCCGTATACGCACATGATGTTCTCTTTGATGAAGAGGGCAACTTTCTTTGAATTGAGGATTTTGTAGGACTTTGCGAGCATCCTTTCCGATTCCTTCGAAGAAATCACCAATCTGCGTCTCTTTAGGCTCTTGGCGAGTTCCCAAATTCACACTCGTCAAAATCTCTTCGGCGGCTTGGGCTCGATTTTCCTCTTTCAGGACAACTTGCTTAAAGATTTTTTTGTTGTTTGATTTTTTTTTCGTTTAATGTATGCGCTTCTTTATCTAATGAATTATTATTAAATTTTTTTTTAATTAATTCATCATTAGTTAAAGTGGCAATCGAGGATACTCGAAAGGTTCGTCATTTCATTGAAAACGAAAAGGAATACGGCGCTTGCTACGGACTCGTAGTCTTCGGGCGTAAGGCCGTCGGACGACCCTAGAGACTCGATCTTAACAAAGAGAGGCTGGGAGGACTTGTCCTAGATTGACACAAAGGGACGGGGGACCAATCCAAGCTTGGTGATCATTTCCTCCTTGGTCGCGGACGGGCACGAGAGGTTTTCCCAATTTTTTAGCGGCTTTCTTTGTTGGTGGCCTCATGACTCGGGAGCTGTCTTTGTTTTTGTTTTCCTTTCTCAATTCTTTGCTATCATCTCTTGGACCGAGCCGAGATCAATCGAGTCGGCTTTGGACTTCTTCTTCGAACAATTCTTTGCATAACGAGACCATCCCAATCATCGAGGAAATTCCGTGGCCTTAGCTTTTGGCATTGTCAATTCGAATTCGGGTTTCGGATCTTCTGGGCGTAGGAATAGTGGTTGTGAGCTTCTCGGCTGTTCCACCGGAGTCGAGGCACGCCTCTGAAGGTATACTCGCTCTTCATGGTAGTGGTAGCCCCGGGTATCTTGGGTAGGTCCGGGAACATTCTACGGACCGGGTTAGCCTTGGTTCCTCTAAACTTGTTGAGGCTATCCTGTAGCTTTAGCCATCTGCCGTAGGAGTGGGCTCTGTGATGTTTCTGGTTGTGTGGGACCCTTTACAAAGTAGTCGGCCAAATTAGGAGTGAAGGGGAGAGATTTAGGGTTGTCGGCCAGGGACCTTTCTGTGGCGGCTTCAAATCTTTTTCCTTTTGCGGTGTCAGAGGAGGCCTCATATCCCGGGCCGTGGCGAGTATTACGTCCTTTCACCTCGATGAGTTTGTGAGTTCCTTGTTGGTGCTTCCCCAGGCCCAGAGGCCGGGTAGATAGCTCATTTTTCTCATCATTTTCAAGGCCGGTGGGATTTTATCCCGAGTGATTGTCAAATCTATGTTGCACACTTGGGCTTTGGGAGGCTCGGCGTGAAGCACTGTTAGCATGAGACCTTCCTCGTCATGTTTGATTTCGAGAATAGGTATTCCGCACATGTCTGTGCCCTCTAAAGTGACTAAATCTCCCAGTAAATGGTTGTCGAGATCCCCATTCGAGGCAATTTCACACCTTTGGTGGAGGCTTGAGGCGACCCCTTTGACTTGGTGCGGCCAAGGTCTTCCCGATAAGGCATTAAAAGTAATCGGGATGTCGATAACACGGAATTCCACGAGGTATCAATTTACATCAGAACCGGAGGTCCAAAGTAGCAACTCAGGGGCGCTCGGGATGTTGAGTCGTAAGCTTTGGCGTGAGGGAGGAAGGCTTCAAGTACGTAGTCTTGATATCAAGCAAGCTCATGATCTTTGCCGGAAGAATGTTCATTCGGACCCGTTATCAACCAGGACCCGAGGGAGCGTCGTTCATCCATTGGGTTGTGATGAAGAGAGGCTCGTTATGATCGGCCCAAATTGAGGGAGGTCGAGATGCTGTGAAAGTGATTATATTCCCGTAATGGATGTTTCCAATTAGTGTACCACATCATCGGGAGTAGCATCAATAGGCACTAGAGTGCGAGCCGGGCTTTCTTCCGGCTTCGGCTTATGGGGATAGGACGAAGTGAGTAGAGACCGAGAGGAAATGTTGGCTGTGTTTGCTTCAAGTTTGGGTGAGCACGGGATCCTCTTTTTCGGGATGCAGAGTTTGTTGTCTTAGCATAGGGCGGCGATCTTCTTTCGGTGCTTGATACGTGGCCTTCTTATACGCCTTGGGATTTCCTTGGAAGATACGCCGGATCGGGTCAACAGTTAACTTCCTCATCGGTCGTCTCTTGGCTGGATTTCTTCAATCTTTGCTAAGGTCGAGGGGAGCCCTTTTGGCTATTGGCCATTGGTTACGACGAGTCTAGTGACGATGAGAAATTTGGCTATCTTGGCTCCTTCTGGGCGGCCGCTTATAAGCGCTTCCCAGTCACGAGCTTTTGGGTGCAGGGTTGTGTTGTTGCCCCTTGGATGGCCCGGAGCTAGGGCGTCCTCAGATTCACTCTCGTGGCCGGCCTTGCTCATAGTTATCATGCAACAAGAGTCGCTATTGTCGGGACTCGGCGGCTTTTCGATCTCATCCCTTGGATGGCCCACGGAGTTATGGCTATCGGCCTCCATTTCATCGTATATCCTTTTTCTTTCAATCTTGCAAGTAGGGCGGCCACAAGTGAAGGATAGGCAACGTTCCCCTTCGGAGTTTGAGGTAGCGGCTCGATAGATGCGTGTCCAAATAAGGAGCACCCGGGGTCCGTTGTCGGGCTGGAGCAATTAGGAAGGCGTCATGTGGATTCGTAGGTATGAAGGCCCTTTGGGGAGACGTTCGAGATCGATAACCCTTTTCGGTGATTGCGAGGCACTCGGCTGCGCTCGAGCGGCCGGTTGTGACCCTTACGGTTGTTATGCCATCCGTTCTTGGGAAAGAAGAAAAAGATCCGATAACGTTTACGAATTCTTCATCTTACGGTGGTGAAACCCTCCATTCTCGACCGGTGCTTCAATAAACCCTTTCCATTCACCGGTCGAGGTTCTTATAAGGAACGTTGTGTTCTAGGATTTCGGATATGTACGGATGCGGGCGCGGGCTTTCTTTGTCCCTCATCCTCTGAAGTATCCAGGGCATTGGCCGCATGTGCATCTTACAGTGACGGTTCGTAGGGAGTCTGTCTCCATTGGCATTTGACTTGCATTTCACGGTGGTCCTTCGTCGTCACTGGCGACAACCAACCATTGTGCCTGGCTCCCATGGGCTCATTTACGGCATGATTGTTCCAGTTGTTTCGGATCGGGGCCTCGGTTGACTCTTCGCTCTCGTCATCATCATCATCATTTGTCATCGGAATCTTCTTCCCATACTACGGGATTTCGGGCGGAGAGGAACGCCGATCAAACCCGTTGGGGAATATGGGTGCGTGCGGCCGCAAAATTGTCATATGTTCCCATTCCGGAAGTGGCAATTGTGACTCGGCTTCTCCTCCCGAAATTGCGGGGGAAGAGTGAGAGGGTGGCACGTATTTGACACCGGGTAGGATATAGAAGGAATCCTCCTCTTAGATTCTTATTGTTCTCGGGATCATATTCGGGCTCTCCCAAAGCCAATTTGCGAAGTGTACTAGCTCCGGATGCTCTTCGGCCTCTTTCTTGATAAGCCCCGATACGAGCGCCGCCGGAAGCTTTCTTGTTCGATTCTTCTCGATTGTTCTAACCATCTTGTGTAAATGGTTCTCTCATGTTTTGGCGGCGGAACGGCCCCGGTTCTTCGGTATCGGCCTTCCCTTTATCCGAAAAATAGCGGGCCTCGTATTCTTGCAAGGAGTCTACGACATGAGACCAAGATGGGTTGATTCGTTCGATATCCTCAAGGCGAGGGAATCCGGGTCGGGATCCTCGACGAGGTTGGCCACGGGTATTTGGGGACCTTCATCGGCATCTTCTGGGCATGCGAAGATTCTCCGCATTCAATCATATTCACACGATTATGGTTCCTTGGCGGCGGATTTTTGACTATGTTAGGCCCTTCGGGGCCTTCCAACTTTCCTTGCTCTATTAGCCCTGGATTGCCTTTTTGAGTGAAGCGGTTGTCGATCGGATGTCAGTGAGCTTGATGAAAAGCACAATACTTTGTAGTATCCACGGGAGCATTCGGATTTACGGGTTGGAAATTCTCCAAAGGCATGACAAGCCTTCTTTCACCGAGTCCCCTAAAGATGTCATTCGAGAGGCATTCCAAAGTTTTCGAGATTCATGACCCGTGGTGCAGGCTCAGTGGTTTTTACGGGAGCAAAGGAGTTGTGTTATTACATTCTGTCCCGCATAGTTAATCATTTCTTTGCCTTTGGCGGGAGCGAGGCGATGTTTGCGGGAGGAGCCCGATATACGTAGGCGAGTGCGGCGGCCAGGTTGCGGTGTAGGCCTTTTCAAACTTAGGCTGCGAGTTAACCATGGCCCGTAAGTGCGAGTATGGGAAGTGGCGAGGAGGCTCTCGAGATGTGGTTTCAAGCATGGCGGAAGATGTCCGGTTGTTCCTCTTCGGAAGGAGGGATGGCCATTTCAGCGAGTTTCGAGATTCCACCGCTTGTAAAAGTCCCCAACATTCTCATCGGGGCTGCGCTTGTTGTTTGTAGGTCAACCCTATTTGTTTCCCATTCCAAGTTGGCCTTATATTTTTACGTGAAGGCATTGGTAATCTGGTCCCATGTGGCCACGGCTTCGAGGTTTCAAACGGAAGAACCACTTTAAGGCCTTTGGACTTCAAGGATAGGCGAAATAGTCGGCTAGCTGGCGATTGGTACATCCTTTGGCTTTCATCGCCAAGGTATATGTGTCCAAATGGGTTTTCGGGCATGCGGTCCCATCAAAGAGATCCAGATTAGGCATCACGAATTTGTGGGGCGGAGGAACAATGGAGTCGGGTGCAGCCAGAGCGGGAAGGCGGGCTTCTTGGCGGTCGGTTCGGCGATCTGCGCTTTCATTTCCTTGTGTTGTTCCATGAACCGGGCCGGATGAGGGTCTTGTGGCGGAACCATGGCATTCAAGCTAGTGGGTGAGCTAGAGAGAGGAGCTACCCTTTGGAGCGGGCGGTGGTGGAGGAACGGCCGTCCGGGGACGTAGGTGAAAACTTGTCTGGTGAGTTACCACTGGGGAGCATGGGTAGGAGCACGAGCGAAAGGATAGAACCTTGCGGCTTCTTTGTTGATTTTCAAGCGGCAAAGTAGGTGGAGAGCAGCCCGATGTGGCCGGATAACTTGGATTTCAGTGGGGCCGTAAGTAGGCTTGAGTGCGGGAGTTTCTTGTCCGGATTGTTGAATTGCATGGTACTGTGGTGAAGGTGTGTAACCAGAGTGCTGCGGTCTGGTGATTCGGATGACACCGGGATGGAGGCTTGGTAACCCATAGAAGTGCGAGTGAGGAATGGATTTGTGTGAGGAGCGGTGAACTAGTGCATTACGAGGAGGGGCTCTGGCGTGGCCCCGAGAACCAAGTTGTGGCGGCATTCGAGCTGTGGTTATTCTTTGTGAAGGTCCGGATTGATCGGTTCCGAGCGAGGCGGGATCCCGATTAGGCTGTGGCATTAGAGATAGCCCCAAACCATGAGAAGACATTCCGTCGATTTTGCCCCCATGATTTGTGCCGTCAGGCTGCATGGATCCGGTGGTACGTGGTTGGGGGCTGACCCGAAAATCGAGGAGCATGGGTTACGGTAGTGGCACCATAGGAGGTGGGTGGCGGCATCTGGTGTAGTCGGGCGGCGAGAGTGGGGTTGGCATCCTCGTCTTCTTCCACGGTGAAGGTGCCATCTGGATTGAGGCGGCGGCAGGCCGTGACTCTTAATAGCCTCCATAAGGCATTTAGGCGTGCTTCTGTCGTAACCTCATACGTACGCTGGCTGATTCCCTTTGTTGCTGTACGAGGGTCCGGGAGGCGGAGTGACGTTATCCCCATCATTACGGGCGATGCGAGACATTACGAAACCCGGAGTCGGAACAAACGGTGAAGGCGACGATGCGCTTGACTCTTCCCAACGATCAAACGGTGACCCGGTGCAGAAACCAAGCTTTGTGCGGAGGCTGGGGGAAAGGACACGAAGGTTCGAGATGTGCAGGAATGGAAGGAGGGTAGGTGTTTGGGCTTTTGGCTCATGCGGCATGCGATTATTTGTTCACGTTTACTTAAAACATGCTTTATTAACCTAATCGGTTGGAAAAGATTGCTCTTCTTTTCGCAAACTACTGCGGATCTGGATCGGTGGGCCCCGTCACTACGTCTATAAGCCCTCGTATTCCACGTATTTCGACCTCCCGGGGTGGACGGCCCGGGCGAGGTCACATAGGGCAAGCGGGTCCCACCGGCCGAAAGAAAAACGATCCTAAAAGTCGGCGGGTAATCGAGTCTTAACGAGCATTCGATGTAAATTACGGACAAGGCGCGTCAAAAGTCAAGATCATGTCAGGGGCTCGACGAAAAGTCGGCATGATTTGGGTGATAAGCGTCCACGATTGATCTTGACTTGTCGTCGGTTAAGCGTAATTAGGCATGGAATATTCATTAATCCTTGATGACTCGGTGTCAATCTTTGGGAGTCGGTGTATAATTTGTGCCGATCGAGCCGAAGTCAAGGCGCCGGTCAATATCTTGGTCAAAGTCTGCGGCGGAAAACCGGCGAACTTCGGCGATTAGGGTCCCAGAAAGATATTGAGTCGGTATGCCGACAAAGGCTTGAAAGGAAAGGTCTATACACGAGACGGGGCATGACACGGACCGGACTAAAAACCAGCGGGTCTCGGACAAAGTGTGTCACGGACAAGTGCATGGTCGACACGAGGCTCCGTGGGATGTTTGGGTAGTCTGTGCTCATCAGAGGCGTAATAAGACCAAACGGACCGCGACAAGGATTTCCCGGGTTAGGGACGTAGTGTGCGGTGTACGGTCACGTGCGCGTAGTGTGCAAACGATCTATATTCTTTTACGAGTAAAATAGAGATTTTTATGTGTCTTAAAAATATGATGCATGATTTTTTTGAAAATTTTCTTTTTTTTTTGAAAATCCTTTTTTTGAAATTTTTTTTGAAATTTAATGAGCACATAAGCACGAAAATTCCGACGGTTAGGGACATTATTCCGGCAGTCAAAATTTTGACTTTCTCAGGCGGCCAAAACAACATGAAAAGCGTGCAAAAATCAACACACACAAAAATGATTTTCAAAGCGGGACGGAAGCTTGACCCTCAAAAGCTTTTTTTTGAAAACGGTGATACCGGTGCGTGGGATTGTTAGACCACAATTTATCCCGACTCGTGTTAGGAGGCGATAACGGGAAGTTTAATGGTTTCCACCAATATACCAAATACCATTTTTTTTAAAAAAAAAAAGCTTAGTCCCAGGCGGAGTCGCCCTTTGTGATGAATGTGTATCAGAAAATTTTCCCATTTTTATTTGAAAAAATCAACGAAACGGATTCGCCACGCCCTTTTAATTTTTAGGGCCAAAACTTTGAAAAAGCCCGAGATCAGAGATTTAGGTTCGGAGGTCATGTTACACGCCGGGAAGGACGTTAGTGTGCACCGGAATGCCTCGTAAACGAGTCTTCCAAGCTGAAAATCATTTGTGTGTGTGTGTGTGTGTGTTTTGGCCAAAATACTTTGAAACTCAGAAAAGTAAAAATTGGGATATCTTTTTAAGACTTTAAACTGATCCCATGATTTTTGGAAGATTTTGGATTGAGATTTGGTACTCAAAAGACCTTTTGAAGTTGAGAGCCATTTCTGCCAGAATGAAAAAGGCAGTGGACCTTTGATTTTGAAATGGATTCAAGGGTCTTAAAACTTCATAATCTGGATAAACTCAGAGAATGAAAGTTGTTCTAGACACCTTAAATAAGATTTGTACGAAGGAATTTTCCATTTTGGAGAAGATTTGAGGGTCAAAACCTTCTGGAAACCTCAGATATGAGATCTGGATTCCCAGAAGCTGATGAACTAGCCTCTGAAAGAAAATTTGAAAAGAGGAGTTTTACTCACCCAAAAAATAAAGTAAAAATATGTATGGAAAGATCTGGATGTTGGCTACAAAAAGTGTTTTGTAGTCAACACCAAATTCCACATTTATCTGTGTCCAAAAATTAAGACAATGGACTGAGGTCTGGGAAAATTGCTACTGGACAGCAACTTCCCAAGAGAGAAAATATGATTGTAACGGGGGTTTTGCATCCATGCTTGTCCCCATTTCCCTAGGTTTTGGTTAGTTATCACTAGACATTTTAGTGGTGAATCAACTATACCAAACCATCCTTGGGAGTACATTAGGACTAAGCATTTCATTTGCTTGGGAAGGGGATTTTTATCCTTTGAAAATGAGATTTGATGCTTGAAAATTGGTTTTAGGGTTTTGAAAATGAGTTTTCTTTGCAAGAAAGTAAGAGAACTTGAAAATAATTTTGATCTTTGTAGAAGATCATCCATGGAGATGGTCTTCCATGGTGATCTTCTTAGATCTAAAGCAAGAAGATGAAAGAACTACATTTTGTAGTTTGCAAATGCATGCATGGTTGGAGTTTAGGGTAAGGAGAAGGAGGGTTTACCAATCTTCCTTGTGTTCTTGAGTTTTTGGCTTGAGTGTATGAGTGTTTAAGGCTTGAATATGAGAGTGAGTGGATGAGTGTGAGTTGGGAAAGATTGGAGAGAAAATGGTGACAATTCTTGAAGAATTCTCCTTTGTTTTCTCTCTATATTTCGCCGGAGGTTCGGTGCAATTGGTGTTGTTCCTCCTTATTTTTGTGATTTGGAGGGCTCAATTTATAGCCCTCCTGAAAATGACAAACTCATCCGCGCGGATAAGACCCTTGAGCGTGCCTTTGTTCATTAAATGCAGCTTCAGGCTTTGGACAAGAGGAATAATCTTTTTGAAATTTCAAATTAACAGCCAGTTTATTGTTCCCAGCCATTTCTATTTGTGGTTTTATTCCTTTTGTTTTACTTTTTGAGATTCTTTTTGAGGTTTAACCTTAAATAACAATGCCCATTTTACCCTCACTTTGTTAAAAATGTTAGGATTGTTAGGAATTGTTAGAAATGTTATAACTTTCGTTAATTTTCTAACGAAAATTCTAACAAGCTCAAATTGGAGCACTTACAGGAACGCCAGAACAGACAGCAAGCCTGGATTGAAGAGGCCACACGCCATTTCGGGACATTAACAATCTCCCAACTGACTGGGGCTCCCCTGAAGGACAAACATATGCCTGTTCCCCTGGATCTTAATACCTCTCATTACCCAGCGCAGAGTCCAACCATTCGCTTCCGAGATGAGACAACGAGCGGATCTCCCGGACCGGTTCAACTCAAAGTCATTCCAGCCACCGCTCAACCTGAGATCCCAAATCCACCA